>ML660812.1:2341799-2723042 GCA_007570785.1 Antilocapra americana | reverse complement strand
GGGGGAAGCCCTCTCACCAGGAGCAGGGCAAACTCCAAAATTAAATCCCTGCCGGTAGAACAGACTGCATAGAGAGCGGCTGGGCCGGGGGAGGGGAGAAGCCCCACTCCCCAACTGTGCTGGGCGGACGACAGAGAGCCTGAGCAGAGGGGGCGGGGGAAGCCCTCTCACCAGGAGCAGGGCAAACTCCAAAGCGCTGAATAGACACTTAAAAGACCAGCAGACAGAAGATGCTAGCAGAACAGCTTTGAAACAGACAGGAGAAGCAAATTAAAGCCCTGCAGGTGGCGATAACTGCATAGAAAGGAGTCTATAAGTCTGTGAAAAGGAGAAGCCGGACCAGGGAATCATCTGAAAATCTACAGACCCTTCCCTTCACCGAATGCACCAGCACCAGAGAAAGCCTTCATTATAACTGTACTAGGAACATCTTTTAAATTTTTAAAACTATTATATATATATATATATTGTTTTTTTTTCTTGTTTTTTTCTTTTTCTTCTTCTTTTTTTTTCTTTTTCTTTTTTTTTTTAGAATTTTTAAGTCCCATATGACCTTGCTATTTTTTTTTTTCTTCTTCTTATTTCTTTTTTCTCCTTTATTTTTATTTTCCGGTTTTTTTTTTAAGTATTTTTGAGAACCCAGTCTTTACTCTAGATTTTTAATCTTTGCTCATTAGTACCTGGTATCAACTTTGTACCTTTCAAGATCCAAGCACCAGTACCCACTGCTACCTGGGAATGAGATCATTGGCTTGACTGCTTTCTCCCCATTCTTATCTCTTGCTAGTAACAGTGAGGAAACCTAGACTCACCCACCAGAAAACCACACAAGCCTTTCCACCCAGGAAACTTCGACAAACCACGCATCCAACCCCTCCCATAGAGAGGAATCCCCACAATAAAGGGACAACACAGCAAGATAAACAAGATGAAAAGGCAGAGAAATACCCAGCAAGTAAAGGAACAGGATAAATACCCCCTAGACCAAACAAAAGACGAAGAGATAGGAAGTCTACCTGACAAAGAATTCCGAATAATGATAGTGAAAATGATCCAAAACCTGGAAAATAAGTTGGAGTTACAGCTCAATAACCTGCAGGCAAGGATTGAGAAGATGCAGGTAAGCTTTAACAAAGACTTAGAAGAAATGAAAAAGAGACAAAATACAATGAATAATGCAATAAATGAGATCAAAAACACTCTGGAGGGAACCAACAGTAGAATAACAGAGATAGAAGACAGAATAAGTGAGGTAGAAGACAGAATGACAGAAATAAATGAAACAGAAAGGAAAAATGAAAAAAGAATTAAAAGAAATGAAGACAACCTTAGAGACCTCTGGGACAATATTAAACGCACCAATATTCGAATCATAGGAGTCCCAGAAGAAGAAGACAAAAAGAAAGACCATCAGAAAATTCTTGAAGAGATAATTGTAGAAAACTTCCCTAAATTGGGGAAGCAAATAGCCACTCAGGTCCAAGAAACACAGAGAATCCCAAATAGAATGAATCCCAAGCGGGACACCCCAAGACACATATTAATCAAATTGGCAAATATCAAATACAAAGACCAAATATTAAAAGCAGCAAGGGAGAAGCAAAAGATAACTCACAAGGGGAATCCCATAAGGATAACAGCTGATCTCTCAACAGAAACGCTTCAGGCCAGAAGGGAATGGCAAAACATACTTAAAGTCATGGAAGAAAACAATCTGCAACCCCGACTACTCTACCCAGCAAGGATCTCATTCAAATTTGAAGGAGAATTCAAAATTTTCTCAGACAAGCAGAAACTGAGAGAATTCAGCAATACCAAACCAGCCCTCCAACGAATGCTAAAGGATCTTTCCTAGATAGGAAACACCGATGGGATAGATAATCTGGAGCCCAAAACAATAAAATAAATGGCAGCGGGATCATACTTATCAATAATTACCTTAAATGTAAACGGGCTGAATGCCCCAACCAAAAGGCAAAGATTGGCCGATTGGATACAGAAACAAGACCCCTATATATGTTGTCTACAAGAGACCCACCTCAAACCTAGGGACACATATAGACTGAAAGTTAAAGGCTGGAAAAAGATATTCCATGCAAATAAAGACCAAAAGAAAGCAGGAGTGGCAATACTCATATCTGATAAAGTAGACTTTAAAATAAAGGCAGTGAAAAGAGATAAAGATGGACATTACATAATGATCAAAGGATCAATCGAGGAAGAAGAAATAACAATTATAAATATTTATGCACCTAACACAGGAGCTCCACAATATGTAAGGCAAATGCTAACAAATATGAAAGGGGAAATCAACAACAACACAATAATAGCAGGAGACTTTAATACACCACTCACACCAATGGATAGATCAACTAGACAGAAAAGTAACAAGGAAATTCAAACTTTAAATGAAACAATAGACCAACTAGACCTAATTGATATCTATAGGTCATTCCACCCCAAAACAAGGAATTTCACCTTTTTCTGAAGTGCACACGGGACCTTCTCCAGGATAGATCACATCCTGGGCCATAAATCTAACCTTGATAAATTCAAAAATATTGAAATCATCCCAAGCATCTTTTCTGACCACAATGCAGTGAGATTAGATATCAACTACAGGAGAAAACCTCTCAAAACTTCCAACATATGGAGGCTCAACAACACACTGCTGAATAACCAACAAATCGCAGAAGAAATTAAAAATGAAATTCAGTTATGCATGGAAATGAATGAAAATGAAAACACAACAGCTCAAAACCTATGGGACACTGTGAAAGCAATGCTAAGGGGAAAGTTCATAGCAATACAAGCTCACCTCAGGAAACAAGAGAAAAATCAAATAAATGACCTTACTATACACCTAAAGCAACTAGAAAGGGAAGAGATGCAGAAGCCCAGGTCTAGTAGAAGGAAAGAAATCTTAAAGATCAGGGCAGAAATTAATACAGCTGAGCCACCAAGGAAGCCCATACACACACACACACACACACACGTATTAGACTATCTGCCTTGTCATTGCCATAGTCCTTGAGATATTGAACACTTGATCCATAGCTCATACAGTTCAATATTCAAAAAACAAACAACCAAATCGAAAAATGGGCAGAAGACCTGAACAGACATTTCTCCAAAGACGACATACAGACGCTCAACAAACACAAAAAGATGCTCAACATCACCCATTATTAGTGAAATGCAAATCAAAACTATGGTGAGTTATTCACTTCACACCAGTCAGAATGGCCATCATCAAGAAATCTACAAACAATAAATGCTGGAGGTGGTATGGAGGAAAGGGAACCCTCTTGCACTATTGGTGGAAATGCAAATTGATACAGCCACTATGGAGAACAGTAAGGAAGGAGAGGGTGGGACGAACTGAGAGAGCAGCGTTGACATACATACACTAACATGTGTAAATAGACAGCTAGTGGGAAGCTGCTATATAATACAGGGAGCGCAGCTCTGTGATGACCTATATATGTATATATATGTGTGTACATATGTATATGTACATATACACACACACTTATGGCCAATGCATATTGTATGGCAGAAACTAACACAACATGGCAAAGCAATTATCCTCCAATTAAAAACAAAAAATACTTATAAATGCAAAAAAAAAAAAAGGAAAAGAAAACATTGCTTGATCCAAGGTCATCAGAATTTACACCTGTCTACTGTTTTTCAAATGTTCATGACATCTTGGTTTGGTATTGAGTTTGGTATTAAGTTCCTGGTATTAAGGGTCACTCCCTTTTTATTTAAGGATTCTGTATATGTTTCTTTCATATGAAAGATATATGAGGGCTTTCTCTCAGACTTACCTTTTCTAATATTCTTCAGGGTCAAACACAGTCCATGGATATTGCTAAAACTTTCCGAACATTCATCTGTTCTAAGAAAAAAATAATTCCTGGGCCCTTCAGAGCAGTTTTATCTAAAAGAGATTTTGGCAAGCAAGATGCATGTGATAGCAAAGATGTAGGCCTTCATTCAAATCTCCCTTGCATGACTCCAAAGTTTACTGCATCTGGCTTGTAGCTACTCTTCAGAATTGTTTAAACGTTGTGATCATTTCCTATTGTATTGAAATTAGATTCTTTTTTGTTTTGACGATTGTTTTGCATTTTGTTTCATAGAAGATAATAGGGTAGAAAGGCTCTTAATGCACAACCTGATATTTTGACTACTTTAAAAGTGGTTGAGAAGAGATTGACAAGATAAAGACACAGCTATTTTAGTTAAAGGAGTGAGTTAATATCTACTGAGCATGAACTGTGTCTTCCCTCGTGGCTCAGATGGTAAAGAATTTGCCTGTAATGCCGGAGACTCGCATTTACTGAACATGAACTATATGGCAGGCTACCCTAGTTGCCTCTTCTGAGGTTGGTAAGAATATTCACATTTTTACAGATAAGTAAACAGCGATGCTGACTAGAATGGATAGTGGAGAAGAAAACTGGAAGAATCCACGCAAGATGACAAATGATCTTCCTATAGAAATGGAATTTCTGGAGAGGGAAGGAAGGGAATGACTTGAGAGGAAGGAGAAAGTTGGAGGAACTTTGGCATAGATGAATTGCATAGACAAGCAGAAAACCATAAACTCCCAGGAAAGGAAGAAAGTTAGGTCTGGAAATCCGAGGTAAAGAAGAGTTGCTCAAAAGTGTTTGGGGGGAAATTTTGCCCTGTTTTGTGTAATGTAGTTCGTGTTTCACTGTCTCCTCAAAAGGTGTTCAGTAAAAGCTTACATTATTTTTCATGACTTTTTGACTCCATCTGTGTTTCATATTTGACCTTGGGATAAAACTTTCAGTGAGTGGTTCAATCTTTGAAAAAAGCTGAGTGATATTACTGTTTCTTTAAAACATAGTCTTTTGGTATTTCCTAGAGGTTCTGTGACTTTAACAAACTTGCTGGGAGCAAGTTTTTAATACACCTCCCACAAGGTTGAGCATTTCCTATGGCTACTTTAAAAAATATTAAGCGTCACTATTTAAAATATCATTAAAATAGGCCAAAAGTTTAGTTAGCACAAATTTAAGCCTCCTAATAAATTCAACAGAAACTCACAATTTAGTCCAGTATTGAGTTATGAAAATAAAGGTTTTAAATTTTACACATTAAAAAATAATCTTCTAATTAATATTTTAGTAAGCCTTTTAAGTGACTTTTCTCTGACAAAGTAATACATTTATTGCAGAAAATCTGAGTAATACAAAAGTATAAAGAAGAAAATTAAAAGCACCCATAATCTTGTCACTTAGTGAATATTTTGTAGCATATTGCTTTATGCATGTATATATCTGCGTTTTATATGAGTACATTCATTTAAAATCTACTTTTACTTGATGTATTTTTACATCTCTGCATTTAAAATTACACCCTTAAGACATAATTTTAAGTGTTTCCATAGCTATAGTCTTTGAAAGATAGTCTATATTTCATTTAAACAGACCCTTATTTTATACATAGGCATGGGATGAGTATCATTGAATATACATATTTCTCTTCAGCACAATTTATTCCATTCCAGTTATCTTATAGCTGGAAATTTGGCAATGCTCTTTTAGTTGTTTCTAGTCTTTTCCTATCTTCCAGTTTACCTTTCCTACTTACCAACACAAACAAACCAGATATTTTGCTTTAATATTTGCCCTTTGCTTTCTTTCTCATCTAAAAGGTTATTTCTGGTTCCACAACTTTTTTTTTTAAATTTGGGTATAACTGCTTTACAATGTTGTTTTAGTTTTTTGCTGTACAACAAAGTGAGTCAGCTATGTGTATACACATATCCCCTTCATCTTGGACCTCCCTCCCACCACCTTCCATTTCCACTGCACTAGGTCATCACAGAGCTCTGAGCTAAGCTCCTAACTTCCCACTAGCTATTTTACACATGGCAATGTACATATATCAATCCTAATCTCCCAATTCATCCCACCCTTCCCTTCCCAATTTTGTAAGTTTTATGATATTGAAATCAAGCCTTAGTATAGTCTCTGTATACAGTAAGTGATTTAAAAAGTGTACCTAGCCTATTCTAAGGCATTTAGTAAATATTGAAATAAAAAATTGTAACTGAGCAAAAAAAAAAGTTTAATTTTATTTTAAGCTATGATTATACAGATCTTATTATGTTGAAACACAAAAATCTACTTGATTGGCTTTTCTTTGATTCTTATTAAAGTATGAATATCTGTGTGCATGTGTGTTGCCTTTAATTCAAAGAAACAATCTAGTCAATTTTCCCTCTCCTTCCATTGGCTTAGCATGTAGCTATTAAAAACATTATTTATTCACAACACACTTGAATTTTACTTAACTCTAGCTTGGAATTAGACAAAAGGACTGATGCAGAAGTAATTTAAAACTACCCAGAACTGGATAGAGATTTAACTTGTTTCATCACGTTTATAATACATTAGTATATCCATTGAGAGAAGGTCGCTTGAAAATTGTGAGTAGTTATGTACAAAGCTAGTTCTTGAATTTCAAAGGTTTCAGAGTAATCTTGTGTGCAAAAGCCTCTGAAAGAATGCAGAATGAAAGAATTACAGAGCTATATCTAATATCAAAATTAAATGTCCATTATGCCAACATGATAGAAAAATTAGGCACTAGAACATTTCAGGATGTAAAAGGATGGATAGATACACTTTAAGAGGTTTAAGCATTAGCTACATTATTTCCAATTAACAATGAGAACATATTGATATCCTTTCCATTAGTGCAAAGGTAAAAGTATTTCTTCACTAATAATAATAAATGGTAGTGTTTAGCATATAAATGGTACAAGCTCTTAAATTACCTTTACTTGTGCTATATGAGTGCAGCCAAAGAGAATTTAATGCATTTTTTACATGGTGTAATTTTATCTTGCTCATACAATGTGAGGCGAGTAATAATGATATTCTAATATTAATATAAGTACAAAATATACATATTGATGAATAATAGCCATGTTTTTCAGACCTCCTTGCCAAGTCATATTAAAATGACAAATAATTGCAATTGCTTTGCAGAGAAATGGTACAGGATCTGTAGTCAAAAGCACATTAGGGACCAACCGTGTCCATTTGTTATCCTTTGTCAAGAAAACATGGCTGCTAATGAAAGTGACTGAGAGAACGCTGATTGAGGACACTGACACCACACCGTTCCCTAGACCAGAGTCATGACATGAGTATTAATAAGAGAATTGAAAGTTGAAGGCAGAGCTCTGGGTCCTAACATCTCTACATAATCTTGATTTTCTTTGTGTTTGTATTTTAAATAAAGCCTGGTACTTTTTGAGGGCTGGGGGGAGCGTGGCTATGGGGGAAGAAATTACAGTATAAAATGCAGTGGAGCCATGACAGCCCAAAGACATTCCAGGGTCAGCGTGTCCAGAAAGGATTCCCCAGGTAACTTGAGGCAATGTTATTTAAAAGCTGAACAGCTCTCAGATCAGAATCTCAAAGCCTCCAAAAAAGAGAAAAACTTTGCTATTTCTGCACTCAACTTGTTAAGCCCTCTTTTCTCTCTTAATTGCCTAATTTTTTTTTAAAGTGATGGTCTCTCTATGCAAAATATTACAGGAGGAAGAATTTTTCACCAGGAAAACAAGTAGCTTGTTAGAAGGGAAACAAGAAAATATAATCCCATTTCAGGGATTTCTCCCCACAATTTTCAGGAATTATGATGGCTTGGAATTATGATGGCTAAGCCCAAGCCTGTACAGTCTCATTTTACTTTTTAATAATTTTTATTTATTTATTATTTTTGGCTGCATTTGGTCTTTGTTGCTGCACAGGCTTTTCTCTAGTTGCAGTGAGCAGGGGCTACTCTCTGTGGAGTGTGGGCTTCTCATTGCAGTGTCTTGCGTTGTTGCAGAGCACAAGCTCTAAGATGCACCGGATTCAGTAGTTGTGGCACATGGGCTCAGGAGTTGCGGCTCTTAGACTCTAGAGCACAAGCTCAATAGCTGTGGTGCACAGGCTTAGTTGCTCCATGGCATGTGAGATCTTCCTGGATCACGGATCTAACCTGTGCTCCTTGCATTAGCAGACAGATTCTCTACCACTGAGCCACCAGGGAAGCCTCCACTTCATTGTATACCTGCTGATTCCTACCTAGTCCAGCAATATTTACAATAGCAGTTCCTGTCTGAGATGATGTCAATACACATGTGCATATCTTTGAACAGAAGCAAAGTATCTTGTAGTTTCTAGTAATATATTAAATATATGTGTGTAACCTATCATGTACCAGGAACTGTGATAGGTTCTGAGAACATAATCATTCACAATGTAGTGGGAAGGAAACAGTAAACAAATAATACCAACTATCACTAATGGAATGCATGATATATCAGGCACCTTGCTGAGTTTCACAAAGATGATCTCAAAACTCACAACAGCCTTTTGAAATGATACCTTTCATTGTTGCCATGTTACAGATAAAAGCCATGAATCAGAGAACTTTAGGATATTTTCCAGATCACACAGCCAGTATGGGCTGAAACCATGCTTTGAGTGTAGATTCCTGAGCCTGAGCTCCTGTTATATCTGTATATTTATAAGGTACAGTATAATACATGTGTATGTGGACACACACACACTATAAACCTCACTCACCCTGAGTTAGTTACCTGACAACCTCATCTTCTTTGATAAACTAAGGACCAGAAAGTGAGCAACAAAAAACTCTGAGTACCCTAAAACAGCAGTCCCCCACTCTTTTAGCACCAGAGGTTGGTTTCATGTAAGACAGTTTTTCTATAGATCAGGGTGGGTGGTGGTTTTGGGGTTGATTCAAGCACATTACATTTATTGTGCACTTCATTTCTATTATTATTATGTCAGCTCCACTTCAGATCATCAGGCATGAGATCCTGGAGGCTGGGGACCCCTGCCCTAAATAATTTTATGCATTTAATAAATAAGTGAGCCTCCAGGTGCTCACATGAAATTGTCATCAAGACAGACTCAGCCTGTCCCAGGGCTTTTGTACTGAAGCTTGTACAAGTTTCAAATAAATACCTTAGATTTACACTCTCCCCTCTTATTTCCCACACAACTTGTATACATTATAAGTGGTGGGTTTTAAGGATGGGAGAGTTGAAGCAGAAAAGGCTAGAGACTGGAACAGTAATATTATGAAAAAGAGGAAATGAAAAAAGACATAAGTAAGGCTAAGAAATTAAGAAAATAATGTTAAAAACCTATAGCCTTATATTTCTCATTGAACCTAACTACACTGCAATATAACCTATTCTAAAAACAGAGATTCCCAATGATTACTCTCAAGTGATAAGAACAGAGGAGATGATATGATCATTTAAGATACAAAAAACGACAGTAAAAAATCCAACAAAAGGTTAAAATTGTAATTTTGACATTTACAGTTGTTTATGGGGTGAACCATCATTGACTTAGGATGAAAACATCCTTCTGTACCAACTGCAATATAAATAAGATGCAATCATACTTCACAGATTAAGAAAGATAAAATGGAGCTCTCTCTTGCTATTCTTTTTTTAAACAACCCTGCTGATTTTAAAGGGGTCGCTTCTTCTCCCCTGCCTCCCGCCCCCACTGCCTAGCCTCTGCTGGGGGCTCTGCCCCTAGTCCTGGGTAGAGCACATGACCCAGACCTAAACCCACCAAGGGATCATATTTACACAACCATACAATGTTCAAACATGTCTGCAATTGGTTCAGTGGGAGTGAACCTCAGATCTATCACTGTCAACGGTAAAACAAGGTTCTGTCTCTTTCCTGTTGGATCTCAAGCTCCAGGAGTGTAACCCGAGGAGTTGGCTGGTCACCATCATGGGACCAGAAAAGAGAAGAGAGTCAAACAAAGAGGGGAGGGGGAGCCGAGAGAGAAAGACAGAGAAACCGGTCTTTCTGGTTATAATATTGTAGAACTTTGTGAGCAAATCTATTCCCTCATTGGTTAAGTAGTTGGATAGTTCTCTTTTTATACTTGTAATGGGAATAATCCTCACTAATTGAATAAACAATAATGAAAAAGAACTACATAGCAATAATGAAAAAGAACTATAATCCCTATTATAGGTAGGGATGTGGGAAAGTATATATAAATACAATGAAGTAGATAGATAGTATTACAATCTGTCTGGCAACATCCATTTGTGTTTACATATATATATATATATAAATTATCTCTTTATATAATATATCTCTCTATATAATTATAAATATTTCATGCTACTCCAGGGAATTTGTGCCTTAGAAACTAAAACATACATAGAACATATATTTCTAAGAATTGAAGTTGTTTATTGCAGCATTTTTCACAGCCAAAAAGTTGAAGCAAAATGAATGTCTCTGAGCAAGGGAATGTCTGAATACGCTACAGCACAGTCACAGTGTGGACAGTTACAACTATTATGCAACTTTAAAAGAATGAATTAAAACTTTATCAGATGCCTTGGAAGAATTTTCACAAGGTATTATAGAACGATAATCCAGATGTAGAGAACCAGATCACCATGACTTCACTTTAAAAAATCAAGATAATCCCCATTGGGTGACTATGCATAACTACACAGGATTACAGGAGTACAGAAAAATATGAGTACTATTATATTTTAAACATGGATGATTTGGGGGAGGGTGTTTGACATCAGTGAAGAGGGAAGCATCAAAGGAGGAGGAGCCAAACAGAAAAGAAAACCAGAAATATGTACATGTATGCTTATGCTTGTGCAGACAATGTAAAATTACATATCTATGCACTATATGCACAAATACTGGGTGTTCTAAATTAAAAACGACAGTAAATGTGCATATGTATATTTATATATGTGTAAAAATTAAATGCAAAAAGCTATTTTAAGTAGATTCTAATTTTATTGTTCAATGCCATTAAAAACAAGTGCTAGCTGCCTGAGTTTGAAGGTACATGAGTCTGTTTTTTTATGGGTAATCAGTCATACCAGTTGTACCCACTTTGGAGGGTAGTCCAAAGCCTGCTGGACTTCCCTGATGGCTCGGCAAGTAAAGAATCCACCTGCAATGCAGGAGGTACAAGAAGACACAGGTTTGATCCCTGGGTCAAGAAGATCCCCTGCAGGAGGAAATGTCAACCCACTCCGGTATTCTTGCCTGGGAAATCCTATGGGCAGAGCAGCCTGGCAGGCTATAGTCTGTGGGGCTGCAAAAGTTGGACATCACTGAACAACTAAGCACAAAGCACCAAAGCCTGTGTATTTTTCTGTTTTGCTTACTTTAGGTCTGGGCTGTAATTATTAAAAATCTTTTTCCTTAACATTAGCTTTGCTGAAATATAATTCATATTCCATAAAAATAATCATTTTAAAGTGCAAAATTCAGTGCTTTTAACATTCTGTGCAATTATCATAACTATACATAGTCTGTATAATCAACATAATTGTACAGTTATCATCACTATCAACAATCTTAGAATATTTACATCACCCCTAAAAGAAACTCCTTAGCCATTAGCAGTCACTCTCCCCTATGCTTGGCCCCCACTCATCTACTTTCTATCTCTATGGATTTACCTTTTCTATATATTTCATGTAAATGGAATCACAGATACATGGTCTTTTGTGACTGGCTTCTATCATTATTGTTCTCAGAGTTTATCCATGTTGTAGCATGTATCAAGTGCTTCATTCCTTTTTATTGACAAATACTATTCTATTGTATGGTAAGCAATCTTGAGAAAGAAGAACAAAGCTGGAGGCATCACATTTTCTGATTTCAAACTATATTTAAAATTTATATGCTAATCAAAACAATGTGGTATTGGCATAAAAGCAGGCACATAGATCAATAGGACAAAATAGAGAACCGGGAAATAAACTCAAGCATATATGGTCAATTAATATATGACAAAGGAACCAAGAACATACAATGGAGAAGGGACAGTGTCTTCAATAAATGGTGCTGGGAAAACTGGACAATCACTCTCTCATACTATACCAAAAAGTCAAGTCAAAATGGACTATAGACTTGAACACATACCTGCAACCATGAAATTCCTAGAAAAAAATAAAGGTAATAAGCTCTTTTACGTTGGTCTTTAAGATAATTTTTTGGATTTTACACCAAAAGCAAATGCAACAACAGCAAAAATAAACGAGGGTGTACCAAATTAAAAGCTTCTCCACAAAAAATGGAAACCATCAACAAAATGAAAGCCCAGCCTACCAAAGTGGAGAAAATATTTGCAAATTAAACATCTCATAAAGCATATGTAATAGCTCAGACAGTAAAGACTCTGCCTGCAATGCAAGAGACCCAGGTTCGATTCCTGGGTTGGGAATATCTAATAATGGCTAAGTACCCAAAATATAGGAAGAATTCATATAACTCAGTAGCATAAAATGGAACTAAACAGACATTTTCTTTTCCAAAGAAGACACACATCTGGCTGACAGAAACATGAAAATGTGCTCAGCTTCACTAATCATCAGAGAAATGCAAATAAAAATCATGATGATAAGTTGCCTTACACCTGCTAGAATGGCTATTATAAAAAGATATGAAATGACAAGTATTGATGAGGATATGGAGGAAACAGAACATTCATGCATAGTTGGTAGCAATGTAAATTGGTGCATCCATTATGGAAAACAGTATGGAGGTTCTTCAACAAATTAAAAATATAATGACCATATGATCCAACCATTCCACTCTGGAAAAAAGTGAAAGTGAAAGTCACTCAGTTGTGCCCGACTCTTTGCGACCCCATGGATAATACAGTCTATGGAATTCTCTAGGTCAGAATACTGGAGTGGGTAACCCTTCTCTTCTCCAGGGGTTCTTCCCAACCCAGGGATCGAATCCAGGTCTCCTGCATTACAGGCATATTCTTTATCAGCTGAGCCACAAGGGAAGCCCACTTCTGCCTGTTTACTCAAAGAGAGCAAAAACTCTAACTCAAAAGATATATGCACCCCCTTGTTTATTGCAGCATTATTTACAGTAGCCAGGAAATGAGGACAACCTATGTGTTTCAAGATGGAAGAATGGATAAACAAATTGTGGTATATGTATACAATGGAATATTCAGCAAGAAAAAAAGAAAGAAATCTTGCCATTTGCAAAGACATGGATGGACCTTCAGGGCATTACGCTAAGTAAAACAAGTCAGAGAGAGAAAGATAAATGTTATTTCGTCTAATTTATATATGGAATCTAAAACAACAACAAAAAAACAAAACTGAGCTCCTGAATACATAGACTGGTGGTTGCCAGAGGTAGCAAGTGGATGGATGGGTAAATGGGGTGAAAGTGGTCAAAGGGAAAAACTTTCAAATATAAAATAAGAAAAAACTTTTTATCAGATATAAAATTTATCAATATTTTCTCTCATTCTGTGGGTTGTTTTTCTCAGTTTCTCAATAGCATAATTTGAAGCACAAAAGTTTTAAATTGTGATGTCTAATTTATACATACATGCACACACACACACATATAGCCTCTTATGCTTTTGGTATCATACCTAAAAAATTATTGCCTAGGCTAAGCTTATGAATATGTACATTCAGGTTTATCAAGTTTGAATTAAATTTCTACTTGGCTGTTGTTTGTATTTTAAATGAATTCTCTTTATTGGTATTCCCTAGTTGGTGAGACACTGTCCTGACACTTAGATTATTTGGATATTGTTTCTTTTAGTTCTTTGATAATATTTATTCTAGTTGACTTCATAACTTTTTCTAATAAACCCAAATATCTGAATTTCCTCATGGACAGTTTCTATTGGCTGTTATTTTTTTTTTCTCCTGTGTGGCTTTGTACTTTCCTATTTTTTTGTATCTCTCATACGTTTTGGTGAATTTTTGACATAATGTGGATGTCTAAAAATCAGATTCACCTCCTTCTCTGGAGTTTGCAATTGTTGCTATTGTTTGGTTGTTTTGTAACTTTCCTGGACTAATTCTAAAAAATGTGCAGCCACTGTAATCTCCCTTAGTTAGCTTAGTGGTCAGGTAATAACTAGATAGGCTTCTCTGTCCATGGGATTTTCCAGGAAAGAATACTTGAATGGGTTGCCATTCCCTTCTCCTGGGGAATCTTTCTAACCCAGAGATTGAATTCGGGTCTCTGGCATTTCAGGCAGATTCTTTACCATCTGAGCAAACAGGAAACCCCAATAACTAGAGATTTCCTTAGATTTCTTGAACCAGTAAGTAATCTCTTTTTGCTGAGGAGTTTTGTACCTTTTAATGCATGTCTTTAACACTCAGGCACTTTACAATTATGACCACTTAATGGTCACTGATGTTTGTACAAAGCCTTAAGGTCAGCAAGAGCTATGAGGTTAGACAGCTCACAGAATTTAATATCAAAAAGCCAACCCAATTGAAAAGTGGGCAGAAGAGCTAAATGGACAGTTCTCCAAAGACATACATATGGTCAGTAGAAACATGAAAACATGTTCAGTATCACTCATTATTAGAGAGATGCATACCAAAACTGCAATGAGGTATCACATTACACCAGTCAAAGAGATTATCATTAAAAAGTCGACAAATGATAAATGCTGGAGAGGGTGTGGAGAAAAGGATAACCTCCTACACTGCTGGTGGAGTGTAAATTGGTGCAACCACTTTGGAGAACTGTATGGAGGTTCCTTAAAAACTAAAAATAGAGCCACCATATAATCCTGCAATCCTCTAATTCAGAAAGATTTGGTGTGAGCCAATATTCATACCAGCTCTGTTTATAATAGCCAAGCTATGGAAGCAACTTAAATGCCCATTGACAAATGAATGGATAAAGAATATATATATGTATGTATGTATATATATACATATATATATATGTATATGCAATATTACTAATCCACAGAAAAGCATGAAATAATGCCATTTGCAGCAACATCGATGGACCCAGCAATTATTGTATTAAGTGAAGCCAGACAGAGAGTATATCATATGATATCACGTATTTGTGGAATCCTAAAAAGTGATACAAATGAATTAATTCACAGACATAGAAAACAAATTTATGGCTACAAAGAGGGTAACAGGGTGAAGGGAGATAAATTAGGAGTTTGGGATTAAAATATACACACTGTACGTACATGCTTAGTCACTCAGTCGTGTCTGCCTCTCTGCGATCCTTTGGATTGTAGCCTGCTGGACTGCTCTGTCCATGGGATTTTCAGGCAAGATTACTGGAGTGGATTGCCATTTCTTTCTCCAGGGGATCGTCCCAACCCAGGGATAAAACCTACGTCTCCTGTATATCCTGCATTTCAGGAAGATTCTTTTACCCACTGAGCCACACTATTATATATAAGATAAATAAATCACAAGGACCTACTGTATAGCACAGGGAACTATATTCAATGTCTTCTAATTAACCTATAATGGAAAAGAAACCGAAAGAGAGAATATATGTGTGTGTGTGTGTGTGTGTGTGTGTGTGTATAAATATATATTTGCACCACTTTGCTGTACACTTGAAATGAACAGAACATTGTAAATTAACTATCCTTCAAATAAAATGGAAAGAGCTGAGAGAAAAGGCCTTCTCATATGCTTCTGCCATGTGCCTGTAGCACCCTAGGTCCTAAGAAATATGTTAAGGATTGGCGCCTATAGATACCTTATTACCTAGATCTTCCTTTGCGGGTTTTTGGTCAGCCTCTTTTTGGCCCTACTAGTATCACCACCTCAGATGATATTAAACAGTTCCTTCGGTTTAGACTAACACTTGGAGATAGGACTTCCTCTCTGGGTGGTCTCTGATTCAGATCTGTCCTCTTCCCAGGGAGCTTCTGGACAGGAAGTATGTAAATCATGACAGTGCCATGAGACTGGGGCTTCTGCAAGAGCTCCAGACCTTTTGGCTTTCCTTTAGGGGCTTCTGGACTTCTCATATTTGTTCTTATTAACCAAAGTTCTAAGCCTGCTGGTCCTCAAGGTGATTTTTGAACTAGGGAGAGAGGTCTGGGAAAATGGAGCTAAAATGCCACCAAGCTCACTGTTCTTACCCAGCTTCAGCTGTTTTTCTTGAACGAATGCTCCCTGGATCAGTGTAAGCCTTTGGTTACTTTTAAGAGTCTTGAAAAAGTTGACTTTGACAATTTCTGGAGATGTTTACAGTGATTTTATGAAGGACTGAATATCCTGAGGTACTTAGTCTGGCATTCCAGAAATGCTTCTCCCCCAAAGTTGTTTTATTAAAAGGATCCTTTTCATCAAATTAATCTGATCTTTTGAATAGAAGCAATGTGTCTCTGAAAACATCTTTCTTATAGAGAGATTTTGTTGTTTAGTCACTCAGTTGTGTCTATCTCTTTGCAACCCCATGGACTGCAGAACACCAGGCTTCCCTGTCCTTCATCATCTTTTGGAGTTTGTTCAAACTCATGTCCATTGAGTTGGTGATGCGATCCAACCATCTCATCTTCTGTCATCCCCTTCTCCTCTTGCCCTCAATCTTTGCCAGCATTGGGATCAGCAGTGAATGTTTATTAAGGAGGCACTTAACTACAAGCCTAGGGCATGTTATTCAGAAAGTCTCTCTTTCCTCCCAATTGTAGCTTATTTTGTGTGTGTGTGTGTGTGTGCGCGTGCGCGAGCGCATGCATGCTCAGTCATATCCAACTCTTTGTGACCCCATAGACTGTAGCCTACCAGGCTCCTTTGTCCATGAAATTTTGCAGGCAAGAATACTGGAGTGGGAGTGTGTTGCCATTTCCTATTCCAGGGGATCTTACCAACCCAGGGATTGAACCCTTGCCTTTTAGATCTCCTGCATTGGCAGGTGGGTTCTTTACCACTAGTGCCACCTGGGCAGCCCCTAGCTTATTAGTAACACTAAATGAAATATTTCATTTCAGGTTGTGGACCCCTGTAAAGTTTTCTCATACACACTACATCTGATATTGTGAAAAGTCATCTTTTCTACCAAATGGTAAATTTTTAAAAAATCACATGTACTTGTTGGCATGATGTTTTATTTTATAACTGACCCAGCCCATATTCTTAAGTATACTATTTCTCAAACTCTTAGGATTAATATATTAAATCAAACCAAATTCAATTAAAGTCACATTTGGCTATTAATGAATGAAAAGTTATAAATTAGATTATTTAATCCAGAGAGAAATAAACCCTTCCTTACCCTAGTCCAAAAGTTTCATTTTCTGCACCAGGAATAACATTCACTTCCTTCCAAGGACACACCTAGTGTCATCTACATTGTGGTTTCAGAAAGACAAATCTTTAATTGATATACTGGAATCTGGGCTCTTTGAACTCATTCATGAGGTGGGGCAATCATAGAACAGTAAGAAAGCCATAATGTAAAGAAGCACTTATCAGGGAACATCCCTGTGGTCCAGTGGTTAAGGGATGTGAGTTTGATCCCTGGTCAGGGAACTAAGATCCCACATGTGATGAAAGACCCAGTATCCCACAACTAAGAGCCACAACTAAGACCCAATGCAGCTGAAAAAAGAAATATTTTTTAAAACAAAATAAATATAAAAGGGAATACCATTTCACCTCAGTCATATATATATATATATGTATATATATATATATATATAAAAGCATATGTCATATAATGCAGAGATACACAATAGATTTTGCCTACACTAGTATATATATTTTGGCCACAGACTAACTCAGAACCACTTTCCTTGTTAAATATAGAAGATTCATGTGCTAAGTAGAAAAATATTGGGGTTCTGATTTGGGCTATATGAGAGGAAGTATTTGTGTGGTCTTGAATGGATCATCTGATTTCTGCCTGCCGCAATTCCTTTTTGCTATAAAATTAAGATGGCAGAGATGACTTCAGATAACTTTACATGTTTCTTTTTAACTTTTGCCCTATATTTTAATGTGGAAAATCACTCTTACCAAAAATGGGTAATGAAAAAGTCAAAGTTAAAGTGGTTGTGAGGATGGGAGGGAAAATAGAAAATTTAGAAATATATTTTTTTTCCCTCAAATAAGAAAGGGATTTAGGGACTTCCCTGGTGGCCCAGAGGTTAAGACTTTGTCTTCGAATGCAGGGGGTGGGGATTTGATCCTTGATTGGGAAGCTAAGATACCACATGCTTCACAGCCAGCAGAGAGACATGAAAGAGAAGTAATATTGTAACAAATTCAATAAAGACTTTCAAATGTGGTTCACATAAAAAAAAACTTAAAAAGAAAGAAAAAAAGAAAGGCATTTAGATTCTGTCTTATGGAGGGTAGCTGCACAGAGTTGGATGTAAGAGAGAACTTAAAGTTTCCTTTCTCCACCCTTTTCTTTCTGGGACCACTTATTACTAAGCCATTCCAGCCAGGCTACTGCCTAATTGTTTAGAGGACTAGAGATTTCAAGACATTTTTCATTTTTCAGATAGTGTCTTTAAAAAAATTTGACTATTATTTTAGCTTTACCATTATGGTCTGTTACTTACAAATAAGCAAGAATTTTCAAATGTGTGGTTGGTGTGGTGCGTCTTCTACGAAATGAAGTTGCTTGATTCTCTCTATAATGGTTTTAAAAGCAAGTGAAACCCTGAAAGATAGGAAAATCCCATGCATAAGCATATTTCCATGATACTGTTTATAAAACTTAGAAAGCAAGTCTCCAAAAAGCAGGATGTTGCCAGGGATTTATGACATTCTTGACTCTTTACAAATGTTCTAAGTCTACTCACATTAAATCCATCTTTGAAACCTTTTTTTCCCCCTCATATTTATAGAGTTTTTCCAGTGATATCTGAGATGCAGAATGACCTTCTGCAAGACTTTAAATCCTCATGTGTGTGTGTGCTGAGTTGCTTCAGTTGTGTCCAACTCTTTGTGACTCTGGAGACCTTGGCCAGCCAGGCTCCTCTGTCCATGGGATTCTCTGGGCAAGAATACTGGAGTGGGTTTGCCATGCCTTCCTCCAGGGCATATTCCAAATCCAGGGATCAAATCTACGTCTCTTGTACCTCCTGCAATGGTAGGCAGATTTGTTACCACCAGTGCCACCTGGGAAGCCCTTAAATCCTCATAGAGCAAATGAAATATGGAACGATACTATTTACTATGCTCCTTAATGAAACAAACCATCCTATGTTAGAAACGTCTTCAAAGTGAAGGTCTTTCTTATTGTTCTCAAAATTCAATTAAGTATATTATATTCTGAGGATTCCTCAGTACTATTTTCTCCCTAGTAATCTTCCAAAGTACTTGTGTTAAACTTGTCAGGCCATCAATATTCTGCTATTCCTTTTCCCCTGCGTACTACTATCTTTTACACTTCCCTGTCATTTGTGGTCCCTTGTGTGTCGATAAAACAACCACTTGAGCACCCCTGCCAATTTCTTAAGTACACACACTTATGTATGTTGTAAAAGGAGTATTATCAAGCTCTGATTTGAGATCATTATTTATGGATGCCCCCTCTGTGGCAGTACCAATAACAAAAACAAACAAATAAAACCCTTCCCAGGATAAGAAAACCTCTAAAGCATGAACTTACCCAATCATACTAAGTGGAACAATAGAGCAGACAGAGCAATTAATTTTTGACCCATGACAATCTGCTTATTTCTTCACACATAAAAGTTATTACTCTTTTCTAAGCAGCCTTCCTATAAAACTGTTGACCATAAAATTATCCATAAAAGCTGTTGAGAAACTAAATAATTAAAATTGCCTTTGTTCATAGCTGAATTAAATACTTAAAGGTGATATGTTAATATTTTCCAACCCAGACTTGAAAACTTAGCCTAAAATGATCTTATTGAAAGTGATATAATTAAATGGCATTTACCTTATTTCAGTGGAGTTCTTTTATTTCTAATAATGGGATAGCTTTTAAAAATTCAGTGTTTTAATCTAACGTATACATTAATGTTCATATTACCACACAACATCCTCTTAAACTTCGATGTAGGTTTTATTTAGATTTTCTTATTTTTGTTCTATTCCAACCTTGCCCTTTCCTTACAGTAATTTAATAGAAAAAGCATACAAAGATGCTAACAGACAAATGTACAGCAGTCTTGTTAGCATTTAATCTCTTTTTAGGTAAATGCAAATATTGCTGCTGATGGTCTTGGACTCTTGTTCAGTAATCATTTGGGGAGCTTCCTTATCCATTTTTCAAGCTGTGTCCATTATAATCAGTCACTGAAAATTGTGATCCAGAATATTCATTCTTGATGAAAACAATAGAATTAAGGTACAGGGTTTTGGAAAATTGCTTTCATATTCAAGCAGGGCTACATACATACAGACACCTTGTTGACGATTTTACTGCCTCAAAGAAAATGTATTGCTACTGCCACAAGCCTGTCTTTTGGTACTTCATCACTTACAAGTGATGATAAAATTGCAACAAAGAGACTTCTTTTTAATCTTATAGGTCATTGCTTGTCTGGACTATCCACCCTTTTGTCCTCTTGTTTAGGCTAGATAAGGTGGAAAATTCCCTACAGTTGTCTCTAAATTTCATTTAAAGGGTATGAAACAGACTTTCGTCTTCTGATCTTCAAGTCCCCAAATCTTTTACTATATCAATTTTATTTCTTCATATTTTAAACTTAATTTTTAGAAAGAGGTATGAATGTGTTTAAAATGGTCTTTATGAAACTAAACAACTGGGTGTATTTTGAAGGGTTCACATACTTTTAAAAATCATAAAAGATGATATATATCTGACATCATGAGAATCCTGACAATAAAATAATTTTGTTATTGAGTTTCTTCTCATTATTATAACTATCAGTTTTTACTGTCTTCTCACATAAAAATGGGCTTCCCTGATAGTTCAATTGGTAAAGAATCTGCCTGCAATGTAGGAGACCCTGGTTCAATTCCTGGGTTGGGAAGATCTGCTGGAGAAGGGATAGGCTACCCATTCCAGTGTTCTTGCGCTTCCCTTGTGGCTCAGCTGGTAAAGAATCTGCTTGCAATGTGGGGAACCTGGGTTTGATCCATGGGTTGGGAAGATCCCCTAGAGAAGGGAAAGGCTACCCACTCCAGTATTCTGGCCTGGACAACTCCATGGACTGTATAGTCCATGGGGTCACAAAGAGTCGGACACCATTGAGTGACTTTCACTCACTTCACATAAGAATATTTATACAGATATCCAATCTGGCAACACATAGTTGCCAGAAGAATAGATATTTCTGATTATATTTTTCTAATTATTGAGCCCTCATATAACAAAAAATGAAGCAAATGAGAAAGAAAACACCAAAAAGAATCTACTTTGAGTCGTTTATTTCTTTTGCTCTTTGATTTCTCTCTCACAGGTTTTCTTTGGGGTAACCCACCTATATATAAATCCACGATTGTATAGTGTCATAGTTTATTTCTTTTCCACAGACCATGTTATTTTAACAATTTCCCAGTAATAAGGAAGACTTTGTCAATGCACTAAGCCTTACAGAAGGATATTTTATATTATTTAAAGGAGGAGAAACTTTATTCCTAAGACAGCATTTTATTTCTACTAAAACACTAAAGATGCAAATTGGAATGTCTTTTTTTCAAGTGGTTCCAAACAGTTTATCTCTGATTTAAATACACCCTCTGGCCTGATAGGCTCATTTTATAGGTAGATAAACCATGAAAAAGAAAGTTGGCATCTTTTTATGTGTTTGTTAAGTCAGGATATGATGTTTAGAGAGCAAATATAGGCAGGGAATGAATTCTTCATAAAATGCCATGGGTGACAGCTTCCATTTACTGAGAGTCTAGTATGGCAGGCACTATGCTTGGTGTGTTACATTCATCACGTCTAAGTACTGACTGCAGTCTCAGAAAGCATACATTATTATACCCATTTAATGGAGAAGGAAATGGCAACCCATTCCAGTTTTCTTGCGTGGAGAATCCAAGGGACGGAGGAGCCTGGTGGGCTGTCGTCTATGGGATTGCGCAGAGTCGGACATGACTGAAGCGACTTAGCAGTGGCAGCAGCAACGTGAGAAAATGGATACATAGGGAAGTTTAGTGTCCAGCTGTGAAAGGCAGAGTCCAAATTCAAGTAATGTTTTGTTAACTATTAAAAATGATCTGATGGAGAAGGAAATGACAATCCTCTCCAGTAGTCTTGCCTGGGAAATTTCATGGACAGAGGACCCTGGAAGGCTGCAGTCTGTGGGGTCGCAAAGAGTTGGACACAACTTAGTGACTGAACAACAAAAATGGTCTGAACAAAGCATGTTGTACTTTTGCTAACAGAGGCTTGACAAAGAAGTGGACCTAATAAGAACTAGAAGGGTCACTCTCATTGGATTTCTGTCTTATTTGCCAGGCTCTCTACAGGGTTGCCATTGGCTTTCAGCTTCGAGATCTGCAGCTGAGCACTCTGTCTATGAAATGCATTTAGATGATCATGCATGAGATCATCTTCTAAACATGACTTCAGATAAGGGAAAACATATTTGAGAGGAGGGTTTGTTGGAAGCAGCAGTACCTGATTTTCTTTCTCATTAGTTTTTACTTTGTCTTGAGTGCAGGGCCCACATCTTATGAGGTCGTCTAGTAGGCATGTTTTCTCACATAGTGGGTGTGACTACATACATCTGCATTTGTAGAACACCGCCCACTCTTGGCCTCTTATCCTGGGCAGCTCCGTGCAAGCAGCTTTGTTAAACGGTTTGCAGATTCAAATATAGAGAAGAAAGGACAAGGGATTGACTCAAGAGTCCCTCCCCTTTCCTTCCTCCTAACATCACCATGAACTGATAAGCTGGAATAGAAAAGACCACTTTCCACTGCCGTGACCCTATCTAAAAATGCAACTCTCACTCAGAGGCAAACAAGAGAAGTAGATCCATTCTTAGCCTTTGTCTGGGTGTGCTTTTAAAATATGATGGTATTTGTAAAGTCTGACTAAGGTGATAAAGAGCAACCACGACTAGTTTTAAAATTTATTTTATTTTTTAGTTTTTCACCACCTTATCTTTGACAAAGGAGGCAAGAATATACAATGGAGAAAAGACAATCTCTTTAACAAGTGGTGCTGGGAAAACTGAACAGCCACTTGTAAAAGAATGAAACTAGAACACTTTCTAACACCATACACAAAAATAAACTCAAAATGGATCAAAGATCTAATCATAAGACCAGAAACTACAAAACTCCTAGAGGAAAACATAGGCAAAACACTCTCCGACATAAACCAAAGCAGGGTCCTCTATGACCCACCTCCCAGAATATTGGAAATAAAAGCAAAAATAAACAAACGAGACCTAATTAAAATGAAAAGCTTCTGAACAACAAAGGAAACTAAAAGCAAGGTGAAAAGGCAGCCTTCAGAATGGGAGAAAATAATAGCAAATGAAGCAACGGACAAACAATTAATTTCAAAAATATACAAGCAACTCCTGCAGCTCCATTCTAGAAAAATAAATGACCCAATCAAAAAGTGGGCCAAAGAACTAAATAGACATTTCTCCAAAGACGACATAAAAATGGCTAACAAACACATGAAAAGATGCTCAACATCACTCATCAGAAAAATGCAAATCAAAACCACAGTGAGGTACCACTTTACACCAGTCAGAATGGATGTCATCCAAAAGTCTACAAGCAATAAATGCTGGAGAGGATGTGGAGAAAAGGGAACCCTCTTACACTGTTGGTGGGAATGCAAACTAGTACAACCACTATTAAGAACAATGTGGAGATTCCTTAAAAAACTGGAAATAGAACTGCCATATGACCCAGCAATCCCACTGAGGAAACCAAAATTGAAAGAGACATGTGTACCCCAATGTTCATCTCTGCATTGTTTACAATAGCCAGGACATGGAAGCAACCTAGATATCCATCAACAGACAAATGGATAAGAAAGCTGTGGTACATATATACAATGGAATATTACTCAGCCATTAAAAAGAATACATTTGAATCAGTTCTACTGAGGTGGATGAAACTGGAGCCTATTATACAGAGTGAAGTAAGCCAGAAGGAAAAACAACAATACAGTATACTAATGCATATATATGGAATTTAGAAAAATGGTAACGATAACCCTGTATGCGAGACAGCAAAAGAGACGCAGATGTATAGAACAGTCTTTTGGACTCTATGGGAGAGGGCAAGGGTGGGATGATATGGGAGAGCAGCATTGAAACATGTAAATTTTCATATGTGAAATCAATCGCCAGCCTAGGTTTGATGTTTGATACAGGGTGCTCAGGGCTGGTGTACCGGGATGACCCAGAGAGATGGAATCAGGAGGGAGGTTGAGGGGTGTTCTGGAAGGGGCACACATGTATACCCATGGTGGATTCATGTCAATGTATGGCAAAACCAACACGGTAATGTAAAGAAAAAAAATTAAAAATTAAAAAAAATTTATTTTATTTTTTAAAGTGGTCTGATTTTAGTATTTTAAAGTCTTCATTGAATTTGTTGCCCTATTGCTTCCATGTTTTGGTTTTTCAGGCATGAGTCATGTGGGATCATAGCTCCCTGAACAGGGAAGGACCCTGCAACTCTCGCATTGAAAATCGAAGTATCAACCATGGGACTGCCAGGGAAGTCCCTAAATTTTATTTTTGAAGAATTAAAAAAAATTAAAGTTGAGGTCTTATTAACATATATATAACATAATACTCGTTTCTGGTACAAAACATGATGATTCAATATGTGTATGTATTGGGAAATGATCAGCACAATGAATCTAGTTAATATTATCACCTTAGGTAATTATAAAAAAATTCTTGTCATGAGAATTTTTAGGATCTGCTCACTTAGTGACTCTGAAACATGCAGAATTATTAACTCGAGCCACCATGCTGTACATTATATCCTCACAACTTATTTTATAACTGGAAATTTGTACCTTTTGACCCTGCTCACCCATTTCTCCCAGTCCCTCCCATCCTCCTGCCTTTGGCAATCATCAATCTGTCTTCTGTATATAAGCCATGACTATATCATACATCTTTGCATGGTCCCCAGAACTGCAGTCAATGAAAAATCACAGGAAGACATTAGTTAATATTTATGATGTCAGAAGACTGCTAGAAACTCCATACCTCACGGTTTCTGTTTATAGATAAAGGCTTCAGGCTCACAGTTTTGTTTTGGACAGAGTACCTGCAATGCTACATCAGAAACTTCCTCCCTCAAACCTGCTTTAAAATCACAAAAGTACTTATAAATCCTTTTGTTTATTCTGTGCATTGGAAGTCTTATTTTTGCATCTAGAAGCTTTTTAAAGTTTTCTCCATAATTTTAAAAATATGTCTGTATGTGTGACCAGAAATTCTTTAATGGTGAATGTTTAAAGATTCAGAGAAATAATTGGGTCATTTGTAGAAATATCACAGCCTGTGACTTGCTAAAAAATGTTTTTGCCTCATGCAAATGGGGAGGTACTCTTAGGATTTCCTTAAGAAAATGAATACTTCCTCTAGGAAATAGAACAGAATTTTTAAAATCAGGATCTTCCCACTAAAACTTTGCTGGATGATAAATTATTATGTTGGGGAATACAAGAGTGGGTTGGTGTTGAGGCCTCAGTGGGTGTCAGGGCTTTGAATTCTTACGAGAAACTGATAGGGATAGAGTAGGATAATTAAATAGTTGTTTTAGAAATCCTAGTAGGAGATTAGATAGAAAGGGAATTTTAAGAGCATTTGGGAGACTGTGGTAAGCTAATGACCACTCAAGAAAAGAATTCAGTAACCTAGAAAAAAATCAACTCTACCTTGAAGGAAGACCAAGCACATTCAAGTGCCAAGCACTCTCAAGCCACAAGTTCGGATAGTTAAAACATAAGACAATAGATATGGGGTCTGAGTCCTGTTACATGAAGTCAGGGAGTTAATGGGCCCCGAGGAGTAGCATCTCTGAATGTAGCTAATACAGGAGTAGAGGTGAAAGGTGAAAGAAACTAGGGGATGTGAGACATTATACCAAAACCTGAGACGAATGTGTTACCATCCTTCTGTTAATACACACATCATTTAAATACACTATGACAGTCCTGGTTAGACCATGTTGGGTCAAAGGAGGAACTAATGATGTAAGCCTTGACATCTGCCCAAGAATGAAGAAGATGGTTTTCTCCTTTTCTTACTTTTTCTTTGATTTGGAAAATATAGTCCTCTTTGCCTGCTCGCTTGTATTTCTCACGTGTCCTATACCAATAATCTCACTCTTTACCTGTCACTTTGCCTCTCGCTGAATTCTTTCTGAGCCAAGACAAAAGAACCTGAGCCCAGTAAGTCCTGAGACCACGTGATCAGTTTCAATTAAAAGTCAGTGGATATGAGTCCTCTCCTAAGTCAGGGAATGGGGGTTCAATCTGAGGTTCCAATCTGAGGTATGGCTGGGTTTGAGTCCTTTCTGAAGGACTGTGGTTTAATGCTCATTTCTTTAGACTTGCAGGTCGATACACTGGATTTCATTAGTAAAATCAAATATGATTTGATTCCTAGTGGACTTTCATTATATAAAACACATATACATCATAAAGTCAAATTATTAATTTTAATTTGGAGTTCCAGTGACTGGGTGTGTATATCTCCTTAGGATATCATCCCTTTTCTTAATGTCAAGATTTCCAGGAAGCCAAATATAAAATACCTTGGTGATCACAGATGAGTTCAAATCTTCAGTAATGTTTCCTGGTTAGAGTTTATGGAGACATTCTTTCTCCACAGGGGATGATGCATCTCACGTATAGGAATGTGCGCACACTTGAGACTCTGCCTTTCTATCACCTATACTATGGTCAACAAAAGAGCCGTTTATGGCATCCAAAATGGCTAGAAAGAACTATTACTATTATTGTTGTTGTTGGTGGTGGTAGTGGTTGAATCTAAGATCTAATTTTTTTCTTTCTCATCGCTATGCTCAGGCTGTACAGCATCACTTCTTCCTGCTGTTGATGTGTTCCCTTCAGTGTTCCCAACTTTTAATGTATTGCTTCTAATTTGCTATAGGCAGAGTAAATAAATATAAGAGGCAGTTAAAATTATGTCTAAAGTTAGGGTTAGGTACAGAGGGTAAAGGCCTAAAGATATCTTCAATGAGCAGGGAGCTCATAAAACTCAGTCTGTATGTTATCTGTTTCGACTATCCAAATACCTTTATTACTTCCTGATATTTGTTGTTTTCTAGATAATCGAAGTTACTAGATAAATGATGTCTGTGTTTTTGAGATGTTGACATATTACTGTTATACATGGTCAGCTCTGATTGAAGAGGCCTCCGTAGGATATGTCAAGTTAAGCTACATAATAAGTGGGCCTCTATTAAAAGAAAAGATCCACTATATTTTCTTTAGGGATCGCACACAAAAAGAAATCGTTTCTCCAGATGCCTGAACCGAATATTCCTGTAACTTAGTTCAGACCTGAGACTACATTCATTTTAACTTCGAGTTATAGCTTTCACCTAGAGAAAAATTTACTACCCATTTTGAAATATCTCAAAATACTGCAAAAATGTCCATTAATCAGGATCCTAAAAATATTTATTGATTTTTATCCTGTGGAAACCTCTGCCATCATTTAATGCTACAATTTTAAATAGACTAGTTTTAGGAGTCAAGTTGTGATTGGATATCCCCACCTAAGGTAGCTGCTATCATTTTATATCTCCTCATAAAACTGTATCATATAATCAGCATAAGGTCAGGAGAAGTTGCATCTAGTAATGAAACAGTTTCCAGGAGATGACTGATTTTATCCCAATTCCTGTTTTTTATAGATCTATCTTATTCACAGGATGATTCAGAAAGTTTTCTGCAGAACAACATTCACGACATCTATGAATATTTCTTGCCTACCTCTTGTGATGAAAACATAATTCATTTTCACTCTCCCAATAAGAGAAATTTTTAAAAGTCAGAATATAATTTCTAGGATCTACTCTATAGCACAGGGAACTCTGCTCAATGTTATGTGGCAGCCTGGATGGGAGAGGAGTTTGGGGAAGAATGGATACACATATATGGATGGCAGAGTTCTTTTGCTGTTCACCTGAAATTATCACAACATTGTTAACTGGCTATACTCCAATACAAAATAAAAAGTTAAAAAAATATAATTTCTAACAGATTCCTTTGATGACATGTATATGAAGTGTAATTTGATGTCAGTGATTTGTAAATAGATGAGTTTATCTTATTCCTTAAGCCATCTGCAAAATTTGCTCTAATTTTAAATTAAATCTGCCTTTAAAGTATATTGATATAACTTTTGAGCAGATACTCTGGGTCAATTTAATGTTTTGTTTTCTACAGGAAAAGGCATGAACAAACTAATGATAAGTAGGGCATTTCAAAAAAGTCATATGAATTATGATCCAATTAAGATTTCAGTTAACTTTGAAATTCCTTTAACTGTATTCATTTAGAGTAACATAAATATCTTCTCCACTTTGTTCTAAACCGTCATCATATTTGAAATCCATTCATTTTTATATTTAGGAATTTCTTAGCATCACTCAAAACAGCTAAGAATATTAAACTTTCAATTAAAAATTAAATCCTAAGTTCATTTATATACCTTAATTACATGCTAATTTTTCTTGTAAAAATAAGTGCAAACAAACACTTATTGAGAATAAAGTAGCATAAAAATCCATCAAGAAAAAAGTTTAAAACCTCAGGTCTCTTTAAGAAAATCTCACAATGTCTCAATGTTTAATGGATACATTGGTGATAAAAGAAGTCCTTGTTTAAAACTTTTTTTTTCATTACTGGAGAATGATGAAGTAACTTTTCCACCAAGGAATGAAATGTTAGACATGTACCTGAATGCCGTCTAATGTGAGCAAATTTGAGCATTTGAAGTTTTGTTTTTGAGACTGAAAAACAAGTACACTTGAATGCTAGAGGCTAAGGAATGAGAAGAAAAAACTAGAGAAATGACCTGGAGAAATGTAATATGATCTGTATCTTAGTGCTTCTGTCACCGTTTAGGGATATCTATTCTTCCTATCTGTCTTTCTAATCTAGTGTTCTCATTTTTCCTTTAATAATACTGAATCTTGGTTTCTGGCCTCATGTGTTTCACTTATTATTCTTTGTTTCTTTATAGAGATATAGATCAGAGCATGCAAGGAGTCAACTGAAAAAAACAAGCAAACAAAAATGCTAGAAAATAAAGACAGCTGTGGATGTTAGGACCCCAGAGCTCATAATCAGATTTCATTTGCTTTGACTACTGAGATGATACACAGGATGGAAATGGAGTGCTCATCTACTCATATGTGGCTGTTCCAACATAGCTCTTGAAAACCTTCCTGACCAAAAAGGCCATAATTACACTAAAAGACAAAGAGAAAATCATGAAAATTATTAGCATTATTTATAACAAGGAAAAGCCTCTTAGTAGCTGTCAAAGAGGCAAACCAATGAAAAACAACAACAGCAACAAGAATTGCCCCTCATAGAAATATATATATATATATATATATATATATATATATATATATATATAACAGTTCTGGGTTGAAATAGTGAAAAATTGATACCAACTGACAAATGTAATGGTAGAGAATCGTTCACTGATTAATGGAAGAGTGATATAAAGAATATTACACAACCATTTAAATTAGGATTTAGAAATATATTCACTATTTTAAAATCATATTATGATCAGCAGGTTCTGACCATAAAAGTGTTTTAATTCCAAGCTAAAGAGAATGCATCTTCTAAGAACAAAATATCATGGAACCAGATACAAGAATCCATGCATCTCTGAGAAGTCTTCAGGCTAAGCAAGATGATTAAAAGTAGCTAATTACCTCATATTTCATGTCTCCTAAGCTTGGTAAGATTGCACTTCCCTGACCCCTTAGAGTTAGAATTGATCATGTGACTTATGTTATATAGGAACAGAAGCAGTGATGTCACTTTTAGGAATAAATTCTCTGACCCAATGTGATACTATACCATCTTGCTATACTTTTTTCTTTCCCTCTATTCTGTCAATATTCAACAAAGTGACTGTTCCATTAGCTTAGAGAAGTCTGGAATGAAGATAGCACAGCACAGATCCACAGCTGATCCAGTATGGATATGAGAAATAAATCTTTGTGATTTTAAGTCACTGCAATTTAGGTGCTGCAAGTTACTGCTGCAGAACGTAGCCTATGATGACTGAGACAACCTGCTTCTGAAGTAATAAATTTAGTGTCTGCTAAGTTTTACCTAGGACTTCCCTGGTGGCTCAGATGGTCAAAGCATCTGCCTACAATGTGGGAGACCCAGGTTCGATCCCTGGGTTGGGAAGATCTCCTGGAGAAGGAAATGGCACCCCACTCTAGTATTCTTTTCTGGAAAATCCCATGGACAGAGGAGCCTGGCAGGCTCTTTACAGGGTCACAAAGAGTCGGACACAACTGAGCGACTTCACTTTTCACTTTCAAGTTTTACTTATCTAGTTCTTATCCTGGCTCTACTGCTAAACAGTTCTTTTATCCTGAGTACATTATCCAAATATAAACAGAATTATAAGCCTCAGCCTTATATGCATGTACATGTACAGCTGATTCACTTTGCTGTACAGCAGAAACTAACATAGTATTGTAAAGCAACGATACTGCAATTTAAAAAAAACTGTATGTGTTATAGGTACACATTTATGAGCCTTGCTATTTCTCCATAACCAACGCCATAAATTTAATGTGACAGGATTACAGCTAGGTGAGAGCACGAGGTGGACAAAAGGCCATTATACTGCCGTTGGCAGGAGGAAGTCGCACCACAGTCCTCTGTGCTCTCGGAGAGGCCACTTCCGCTCCTCCAGCACTGAAATATTTACCAGTGAACACATGGCAAGAACACTTCCATCATACCCTTCCTCTGTATACTTCAGTCACCACAAGGGACTCAGGTACACCATTTCTTCCTTTGCCATCTGAACCCTTATCCTCAATATGGTTATGTACTTTCTCTAATCTGACCCCATGTTTAATACACCCTCAATGCTCAAAATCCTCCCACCACATCCTCTGGAATTCAGTCTGTCATCCTCAACCTCATTTCTGTGCGCACTCCCTTTATGCTCTCGTTGTAAATGAAATCTGGCTTCTCCCCAGAATATGGTTTCTCCACTGCCTTCAGAACCTGACTGCTGTCTCTCTCTTCCCTTCTGTGTATCACTAGGCCTCCTTGTTCTTCTCAAATTCTGCTCCTTTCAGCCTCCACGTTACCATCCCCATTGTTTTTACTCTCAAGCTGTAATCTGAGTTCATATCATACTTCAAACCCTTCTTGCTCTAGACCCTTGCTTATGGATCCTTGTTCCTGTTTCTGATACTACTCCTGTAATAATTCATAGTAGTTTTGCATAGAAAAAGAATGACCCTAACCTCTCAGTGCCTGACTTCCTTTCTATGCATGACATTGCTTAGAATCTTCCCTGCAGGCCCTGTAGACATGCCCTAGGTCTTATCACTGACACTAATTGCACAGCCTCCATAATCTCAGGTTTGTGGATCACAATTTGATCACCAATTTTCATTTTGTTGCTCACATTCTTCAGTACCCTATAGCCAACAATCCTGCTACCTCTCTAGGTCCTGAGATTCATTGGCCCTGAGAACTCTTCCCTGTTCCCCAACCTTCTGCGTTATTACCATCTTGAATTCCATGGTCTATCATTACAACTCCATTGTTTATACCCTCTCTTACCATGTTCTCCCCACCGCATTTCAACATCCTCAATAGTAAAACCTCAAAGCTGGTTAAACTAAAGCTTGGCCTGTTCAAGGTCTACACCTGTGCTGCTGAGCCTGTCTGGAGGAAACCACCCAGCCATGCTAAATGGACCACCAACCTCAAGTGATGCCTGAAAATGCTATGTTGCCCTGTCCATCTGCATGTGCTCTCTCTCTCCTGATCATTTCATACTTAATCATCTCTGCAAACCTTCAACACCCCTTAGCAATCCTCAGTTTTTCAGATGATCTTACTTTCTATCCCTCTGTCAAAAGAGAAATAAGTAGGGGCTTCCCTGGTGGTCCAGTGGTAAAGAATCGGCCTGCCAGGGCAGGACTCAGGGTTCGATCCCTGGTCCAGGAAGATCCCACATGCCATGGAACAACTAAGCCCATGCGCCACAACTACTGAGCCTGTGGTGTTGCAACTACTGAAGCCCACATGCCCTAGAGCCCATGCTCCGCAACAAGAGAAGCCACCACAATGAGAAGCCTGTGCACCACAACTAGAGTAGCCTCCACTTGCCACTAGAGAAAGCCCACATGCAGCAACAAAGACCCAGTGCAGCACCCCCCCCGCAAAAAAAAAATTAAAAAAATAGAAATAGCAGAAAACTTCCATGAGCTCTCATCCTACTTTACCTCCTATGGATGAATTGTCTGGGTCCCTACCTAAAGCTGACCCTTTCACTTGTTTTTAGATCCTATACTTTTTTATCTACTCTGAGACATTACCACCACAACAATCTCCTCTCTCTTTTCTAAAAAGGGAACCTTCCTGTGCATCATTGCAAATACCCATCTCTCTGCTTTCCTTTGCAGCAGAACTCCATGGAAGAGTTGAATCTGCTTGCTCCCTTTATTTTCTCTGTTCTTTATATCTTTGGGTATCAGCTGAAGAATCCTCCAGTGATTCATTTACAGGAAAAGGGAAAGTAAATGAGGGAAAAAAAAGAGAGATATAGATAAAACATCTGCGAGTCACATTTTCACCAGATTCTTGTCTCTTTAAAGCCATCCTGATAAATAACCAGCTGCCTCTTTTATTCCTGCCCACATCTTCTTTCCCTAGTTTCTTACCATCGAAAGAAGCCTTATGTCAGGGCCTGAGTCAGAGTTTTCAGGCCAATGACCTAAACATTTCTGCTGGACCAAACCAGAAGTAGAATTTCAAGCAGACAATAAATCCCACATAACGTATTTCTCCAAGCTTCTGTGTTCTTTTGGTCATGGAGAAAATGAGCAAGTCATACAAATTCAGTATGGGGGGAAAAAGAAAACAATTACCTTACAAGATCAAGCAAGTATAAGATAGGAATGAAGGTGCAAATTATTCTCCAGTTTATTTTTGAGATTTTTGGATTGAACTGCTTCTTAGCTACAAACAACTATGAGAATTAAATGGGTAGTTCAGCAGGAGTTGTTTTAAAATGAAAGACTGACAAATATTTTGCCAAGGCTATGTTTGGGTGTTTAAATACTCTGGTGTTTTAGTTGCACAGGCTGGGCTGGTAGTTGTAATACCTACTCAGCATGTATTTTTATATGCATTTAACTTAGAGCTAGATATCTACAGTTTCCTGAATTGAAAACACTTCTACATTATTGCTAAAATACTACAGGTTTAACCTAATCTGATTTGCAAATTACTTTTTAAAATGAATTATGTATTATCTTTATAAAAACCTTTGAGTAACTGATTCCCTTTCCAAGGTCCCTTACGATGACCCTTAAGCCACCCTTGAATACTTATTTTTAGTCTGTCTCATCTCAAATGATGAAATATTTGAAAACATCTAATCACAACTTTCAGCCAACTTTCTGAGATGAATTTCCAAAGTCATATATTTTGCTTTCCTTGACCCCCTCAAAGTGCAATTTCTGTGTCCTGGTTTTTGAAAGGGAGAGAACCAATTAGTCACATGCTAATCAGAACTTTTGGTGTGAATGTGTAATGAATCATTTTTTGGAATCAATCATTAGTTCCTTTCTTTCTTTTTTTTTTTAACCAAAGAGCCAGCTCTGACACAAATTGCAATGGATCATTTAGGAAGAGATAATAAGAAGCAGGTTCTATCAGAAATGAAAGAAGATCCATATATTTTCCAGAAGCTGCCTGCTTCAAGAGGCTGTTATCTTATTGATCCTCATTCTTCCATGTCTAAATTTCTGGGCTCACATCCCAGAGTTTCTGACCCATCAGAGAAGCAGCAGTTTTCGCCATTAAGTATTCCAAAAGTCCTTTGGATTTTCAAGGTTTAACCTTTGCTCTGCACAACCATGCCAAGCCAACTTACTGAGAAACTTAAATATCATCAGGCCACTCAAGGTCTATCACCACTGTAAAGTAAGAATGCTGGTCATCTTCATCCATCCATCCATCCATTCATCCATCCTTACTTTCATTCATTTCTCTATTTACTCAACAAAATTGAGCATGTCAGACTCTGTGCCAAGATGAAAGATACACATGTAATTGAGACTTAGTTGGCACCTTCAACAAGCTTATATGTAGTGGAGGAAACAAAATAAAATAAATAAATATACTATATTTCTCTTTCTGTCTTCAATCTGTATTACCATCTCTATCCATCCACATCACTACAAATGAACCAATTTTGTTCCTGTTTCTGACTGAGTAATATTCCCTTGTATCTATGGGCCACATCTTTTTTTTATCCATTGTTAAACATCTTACATCTTTTCTTTCCCAGGCTCCCTTGCAGATAGGTTGTGAGTACATGACTTAGGTTCCTTCAGAGGAATGTCTCTGCCATTTATTTAAGGTAGTGGCAGTGGATGGTAATGGTGCTGGTGGCAGTGTAGAGAGTACAGTGTTGGAGCATTGGGAGATTAGCAGCAAGGCCCCCGGGACACCTGGCAGCGGTTTACCTGGCTGCATAACCCCATGCCTCTTCTGTCCTCCTAGTCATTCTGTGAGTTACCTACTACCCTTCCAAGGAATTTCTTTTCTGCTTACATCCGGCAGATGCCCAAATTTTTAAGTACATTGGAAGCCAAAATTTTTGTTTGTTTTTGGAGGGTTGCTTGTTTTGTTTTGGAAGGTAATGACCTAGATACCAAGTGTATAAGAGATGTTTACATTGTGACATTATTTAGAACTTGAATTAATTAGGGTGAGTTCAGGGACACACTTGGATTCTGTACTTCTATAATCAGGACATTTTGAAACTGTAAAGCCATGTCTATCAGAAATGTCTACAAGTTTTTAAACAATGGTTTTATTGATCAAAAAGTTTTTATCATCTCCAAAATACTAATTGCATTCATTATTGGTTTCAGACATTTTCTAGAAAGATTAGCTTGGTAGTTTTAATGATTAATCTGGTTCATGCTTTGTCCTTTTTAATTTTCTCTTTTGAATGTTTAAACAATTGTTTTGCTTCATTTTACGATTGTTGAAAGTATATTTCCACCAACCGATTTGTTATTTTACATACATTTTTAAAAGATCATGTTGGAACATGAGTTTTGGGTAAAGCAAAACACAGATGATGAAGGCACATTTAAAATTATTTCAAATAAAAATTCAGGTGGTTCTGAAGGAATGAGGTCCCAGAGAAACACTGAAAATGACTTTGTCAATAAATTATATCTGAAGCTCCAAATGACTATCTAATTTGGGCAGTTATGAATTGAATTATGACTCTGATTACTGCTCTATTAATATTGATTTGGTGCTTAATTTTATTTCTTACTCAAAGAGGAATTAACATAAGGCACATTTTTTAGGGTACTTAAATGTGAGAATTATTTTTATAGGGAGAATTTCTAACCCACTGTCTGAAAATAGTAACTCTTTAAACCTTTCTTTATACAGTGTCTGAAATAAATATAACAAAGGTCATCAATTTTTCCTATCAAACTATGATTTCCTGAGTGTTTTAATTTACCAGGAGTTAAGGAAACATGTTTTTTATGTAATTAGAATAAGACTAGGTACACTAGGACTATTCACAGGAGCAGTTCCAATCTTCCATGCAACGTCTCTAGAACTCCATCAAAGCCCTGTGTTTTAAAGTCAATCGAGGGACTTCTCTGGTGGCCCAGTGGTTAAGACTCTGCACTCCTAATGGAGGGGTCACAGGTTCAATCTCTGGTCAAGGAACTAGTATCTCATGTGCCCACAAGCTGTACAGCACATTCGAAATAAACAAAAAATAACATGAAATATTAAAAAAATAAAAATAAAAAAAGGATTCTGGGAAATATCACAAAATCCAAGGGCAGCTAAGCCACTTTAGTCCTTCTGGATTTCAAACAATAAACTCAGATATGCAAGAAATATTGCATCAATGTAAAAAAAAAATCAATTTAAGAAGTCCATTTGTCAGTATGGCTATCTCATTAACTCTATATTTTATTTGTATGTGTAGAATAATTTCAGGTTGATTTTAGTATTTAGGAAATATACAAATATTATTCAAATGAACTTATAAACAAAACAGAAATAGGCCCACAGACACAGAAAGCAACGTTATGGTTACCAAAAAGGAATGCAGGGGGAGGGATAAATTAGGAGGTTGAGATTAACATGTATATATATACTACTATATATAAAATAGATAATAAACAAGGACTTACTCTATAGCACAGGGAACTATACCAATATTTTTAACAATCTATAAGGAAAAAAGTCATATATATATCTGAATCACTGTACTGTATACCTGAAACTAACACAACATTGTAAATCAACTATACTTTAATAAAAAATTAAATTAAAAGGCAAGTTACTGAAATATGCACAGGGAGCTGGTATAGCATCAGGTGAATTTTACTAAATTCTTAGTGTCAATTTTGTACTCCATATAGCAAGAATCCCCCAAATTAAAAAGCAAAGGATTATGAATGTTTTCATTTTGCTGATGGTTTTCTTTGCTGTGCAAAAGCTTTCAATTTCAATTAGGTCCCATGTGCTTATTTTTTATTTTGTTTCCTTTCAATCAGTTAGTCAGTTCAGTCACTCAGTTGTGTCTGACTCTTTGCAATCCCATGAACTGCAGCATGCCAGACCTCCCTGTGCATCACCAACTGCCGGAGTCCACCCGAACTCATGGCTATCAAGTCTATGATGCCATCCAGCCATCTTAGCCTCTGTTGTCCCCTTCTCCTCATGCCCTCAATCTTTCCCAGCATCAGGGTCTTTTCAAATGAGTCAGCTCTTCGCATCAGGTGGACAGAGTATTGGAGTTTCAGCTTCAACATTAGTTCTTCCAGTGAACACCCAGGGCTGATCTCCTTTAGGATGGACTGGTTAAATATCCTTTCAGTCCAAGGGACTCTCCGACACCACAGTCCAAAGGCATCAATTCTTCGGTGCTGAGCTTTCTATATAGTCCAACTCTCACATCCATACATGACTACTGGAAAAACCATAGCCTTGATTAGATGGACCTTTGTTGGCAAAAGAATGTCTCTGCTTTCTAATATGCTATCTAGGTTGGTCATAACTTTCCTTCCAAGGAGTAAGCATCCTTTAATTTCATGGCTGCAATCACCATCTGCAGTGATTTTGGAGCCCAGAAAAATAAAGTCAGCCACAGTTTCCACTGTTTCCCCATCTATCTGCCATGATCTTATTTTTCTGAATGTTGAGATTTAAGCCAACTTTTTCACTCTCCTCTTTCACTTTCATCAAGAGGCTTTTTAGTTCCTCTTCACTTTCTGCCATAAGGGTGGTATCTTCTGCATATCTGAGGTTATTGATATTTCTCCTGGCAATCTTGATTCCAGCTTGTGCTTCATCCAGCCCAGCATTTCTCATGATGTACTCTGTATATAATTTAAATAAGCAGGGTGACAATATACAGCCTTGATGTGATCCTTTCCCTACTTGGGACCAGTTTGTTGTTCCATGTCTGGTTCTAACTGTTGCTTCCTGACTTGCATACAGATTTCTCAAGAGGCAGGTCAGATGGTCTGGTATTCCCATCTCTTTAAGCATTTTCCACAGTTTATTGTGGTTCACACAGTCAAAGGCCTTGGCATAGTCAATAAAGCAGAAATAGATGTTTTTCTAGAACTTTCTTGCTTTTTTAAATGATCCAGTGGATGCTGGAAATTTGATCTCTGGTTCCTCTTCCTTTTCTAAATCCAGCTTGAACATCTGGAAGTTCATGGTTCACATATTGTTGAGGTCTGGCTTGGAAAATTTTAAGCATTACTTTACTAGCATGTGAGATGAGTGCAATTGTGCGGTAGTTTGAGCATTCTTTGGGATTGCCTTTCTTTGGGATTGGAATGAAAACTGACCTTTTCCAGTCCTGTGGCCACTGCTGAGTTTTCCATATTTGCTGGCATATTGAGTGTAGTACTTTCACAGCATCATCTTTCAGGATTTGAAATAGCTCAAATAGCTTTGTTCGTAGGGTTGCTTCCTAAGGCCCACTTGACTTCACACTGCAGGATGTCTGGCTCTAGGTGAGTGATCACACCATCTTGATTATCTGGGTCATGAAGATCTTTTTTGTACAATTCTTCTGTGTATTCTTGCCACCTCTTCTTAATATCATCTGCTTCTGTTAGGTCCCTACCATTTCTATCCTTTACTGAGCCCATTTTTGCATGAAATACTCCCTTGGTATCTCTAATTTTCTTGAAGAGATGTCTAGTCTTTCCCAATCTATTGTTTTCCTCTATTTCTTTGCATTGATTGCTGAGGAAGGCTTTGTTATTTCTCCTTGCTATTCTTTGGAACTCTGCATTCAATTGGGTATATGTTTCCCTTTCTCCTTTGCTTTTCACTTCCCATTGTTTCACAGCTATGTGTAAGGCTTCCTCAGACAGCCATTTTGCTTTTTTGCATTTCTTTTCCATGGGGATGGTCTTAATCCCTTTCTCCTGTACAATGTCATGAACCTCCATCCATATTTCATCAGGCATTCTGTCTATCACATCTAGTCCTTTAAATCTACTTCTCACTTCCATTGTATAGTCATAAGGGATTTGACTTAGGTCATACCTGAATGGTCTAGTGGTTTTCCCTCCTTTCTTCAATTTCAGTCTGAATTTTGCAATAAGCAGTTCATGATCTGAGCCACAGTCAGCTCCCAGTCTTGTTTTTGCTGACTGTATAGAGCTTCTCCATCTTTGGCTGCAAAGAATATAATCAATCTGGTATAAGTGTCGACCATCTGGTGATGTCCATGTGTAGAGTCTTCTCTTGTGTTGTTGGAAGAGGGTGTTTGCTATGACCAGTGTGTTGTTTCCTTTGCCTTAGGCCAAAGATTCAAAAAATATGGCTACAATATATGTCAAGGAGTGTTCTGCTTATTTTCTTGTAGGAGTTTTATGGCTTTCAGTCTTATATTTTAGGACTTCAATACATTTTGAGTTTATATGGTGTGACAAAATATTCTAATTTCATTTTTTTGATATGTAGCTGTCCAGTGTTCCTAGCACCATTTGTTGAAAATAGAGACTCTTCTCTATTGTATATTTTTGCTTCCTTTGTTATAGATTTAATGATCATAGGTTCATGGGTTTATTTCTGGGCTTTATATTCTGTATTCTGTTCCACTGATCTGTGCGTCTGCTTTGTGCTGGTATACTGTTTTGATCACTATAGCTTTGTACCATAGTCTGACATCAAAGAGTGTGATACCTCCAGCTTTATTCTTTTTTCTCTAGATTACTTTGCTTTTTTGCAGTCTTTTGTGGTTCTATATAAATTCTAGAGTTATTTGTTCTAAAGATAAACTACTAAATGGGAGAAAATATTTGAAAATGATATAACTGATGAAGGATTAATCCAAAATACATAAATAACTCATATGGCTCTCTCTATATATACACACACACACAAACACACACACACACACACACACACACACATATGTACAACACAGGGAAATAAAGCCATTATTTTATAATAACTTTAATTGGACTATAATCTATAAAATAGTGAGTCATTATGTAGTATAGTTCATATTAATATTACAAATCAACTATACTTTAATAATTAACAATTATGAGAACTTAATGTAATTAGATATAAATGATGTCTTAACTATTAAACTATAGCATCTTAAAAAATTATTTTTTAAATGTAATTATGACCACTTTGGGCTTCCCTGGTAGCTCAGTTGGTAAAGAATCTGCCTGCAAAGCAGGAGATCCTGGTTTGATTCCTGGGTTGGGAAGATTTCCTGGAGAAGGGATAGGGTACCCACTCCAGTATTCTTGGGCTTCCCTCCTGACTCTCCTGGTAAAGAATTCACCTGCAATGCTGAAGACCTGGGTTTGATCTCTGGGTTGGGAAGATCCCCTGAAGAAGGGAAAGGCTACCCACTCCAGTATTCTGGCCTGGAGAATTCCAAGGATTGTATAGGGTTGGACATGACTGAGCGACTTTCACTTTCAATTTGGGATATTTAATTTTATATTTCTTAATCCAGCTCAGAATCATCAAGAATTTCCATAGAAAAAAATAGAAACACAACTTGGTTAAGCCTCATACAAATCACTCAGATATCTATAAATGTATGATTTATGCAGTCCAGAAAGTCAGACATCAAATTCCTTAGCTGTGTTTGCATCAGAAACTTATTATCATGTAAAAACCCACGATTTTTCTCTTAAAAGTACGTATCAAACAAATAGAGAAGTAGAAATATCTTATTAGAATTGCCAGCATCACAGTTTGACGGTAAAGTGATTCAAAATTTGTAACAATGTCACAAAAGCCAAGACAGATGGATTTCTTATAGATAAAGAAGTCCATGAAAATCATGTTAAAGTGAATGCGAGAATTACAGAAGATTATTTACGGTACAATTACCTACGACATTTGAACTGAAAACAAAAAGGACACAAATGCATGGGAAAAAATGACATAAAGCACTTTTTTCTTTAAAGAGAAGCCAGTTAGGAAGGGACTTGGGAACATTTAAAATGTAATAGAGCTATGTGCGATTTTCTTCCAGGACTGAGAACCATAGTGTTATCCAGTGAAAAATGAATATAAGACATTTATTGCTGCTGAGGGATTCCCTGGGCCGCCTGTGATAGGTCTGGTCTGAGGCTCTGCTTGAAGGTTATGTGAAGACTTTGTCATTCAAAGTCGACACCACTGACAAGCAGTATGCTCAGTAGGGCTACCCTGAGCCCCAGTGCATAAACAAAGGGGTGAGGTATATTAATAGATGCGTGGACTCTTTCTAACGCTCCACAATTACTCATTCAGATTTATGGTATATGATCTTGACTCACTCTGGCCAGGGTCACTGATCATGCTCTAAAGAGTTCATCATCAATACACATAGATCACTGAAGCTGAAGTCTGTGCAACTCAGTGTAGACATTGCAATGGAACATCAGTCCTTAAACTGTGGTCATACGCACTTTTGATCCCAAGCAATCCTTCCCTATGTTGATCAACCACCATTTTCAATGGACTCTGCACTAAATAATTTTTTTCACTGTTTCACAAAAGCAAATTCTCTTGCACAAACCAGAGATTTACTGCTCCACAGGACATTAAAAGCATTCCAAAGGTTTTGATGGCCATCTTTAAAAAAAGTCCCCAAAAGATTTTGAAATGCCAGCATCACTGGAATAAATGCAAGCTTTCCCAAGGTAATTACTTTGACATAGACAGCTATAATTTGGGATTTATATGTACCTATTTGCAAGTTCTGAAACCTTCATCAAAATATCAGTTGTTTAACCTTATACTGCCTTAACTCTTGATTCTTCCTTTAGTAAAGGAAGATAATTCACTTACCAATCTTCACCATTTCAGTAAATGACTACCCTAGTAGTTTGTTAGTCTAGAATACTATAGTCATCATTGACACCTTTAATATATTGTAGCTACAATCAATCTAACAACGAATCTGACTAAGACAAAGGAGCAGTTAAGATGTGTAGAGAAACTTCTCCAGGTTATTACATATAAATTGTAGCTAAAAGATGAGTTTTTTCTTTTGATTTTTTCTCTGATCCACCAGGCAGCATGAGAGATCTTAGTTCATTGACCAGGGATCCAAACTGTGTCCCCTGCACTGAGAGAGTGGAGTTTTAATCACTGGACTGCCAGGGGAGTCCCAAACCTGCACTCGATTGGATGGAAAGTAAAGCAATTCTTCGTAGGCCAGTAATGCAAAGAATATACAGATTATTACTATTAAGTTTGCCCTGGGGTAATGAACTATACCCAGTGACCTAGAACCTGTGTTTTCAGTGGTCACAAAAGCAGCCCAGTGAGAGGGCTGAGAGGTGACAGGCTGGACTGGGAACTTGGGCTACAAGGTCTCTACATTCTTTCTTGGCAGAGATCTGGGGGAAGGAGAACAGAGCTTCTGAAGAATTTCTTAACTCAAGCTCACATTCAGAGGAGTTTAGGGTCTGAGTTCATATCACATGTATCTTCCCTGGTGTGCTTGCTTACCCAAGTCTGACTCTACCTCATGGACTGTAGCCCACCAGGCTCCTCTGTCCAAGGAATTTTCCAGACAAGAATACTAGAGTGGGTTGCATTTCCTTCTCCAGATGATCTTCTCAACACAGGATTGGAACCTGCATCTCCTGCATTAGCAGGTGAATTCTTTACCAAGTGTATCACCTGAGAAGCCCCATTACATGTATGGTCCCTAAAAAATAAGCAAAAAAATGTTTTTCTCCACTCAGTTTCCTTTATAAGAGCATCCTCTTCTCCACAACTACTTCTGCCTGAATACTTAGTTGTTACCTCTCTACACTCAATGCTTGGTACATATTCACTCACAAACATACATCTCCCTCCTGCCTACAGTCCAAATTCATTAGCTAACTGCCACCAGGCAACTGCATTTGAATGTCTAAGAGGATCTTTTCAAATTTGTTTGTTATTTTAGTTGCTGAGTCATGTCCAACTCTGTGTGACCTCATGGACTGTAGCCCACCAGGGACTTCCCAGGCCAGAAAACTGGAATGGGCTGCCATACCCTTCCCCAGGGGATCTTCCCAATCTAGGGATTGAACCTGTGTCTCCTGCATTGACAGGCAGCTTCTTTACAACTGAGTCACTGGGAATAGTCCAAAATTAAATTTCTGACTTCGCCATCAAACCTGCTCCCCCTACTTGGTCTTCCCCATTTCAGCTGCTCAGATCCAAACCTTGGAACATCCTCTTCACACCTTTCTTCCTCTCATACCCCACATCCAATCTGTCAGGAAATTCTGTTGGATCCACCTTCAGCAAATAACTGTTATCTGAGCCTTTCTCACCACCCTTACTGCAACCTCCCTAGTCTCTTGCTTGGAGGATTGCAATCATCTCCTGATACAATCCCACTTCTGTCTCTGCCTCCCTACAATCTATTCTCAGCACAGGAGCTGGATTGATCCTCCAAAAATATAAGACAGATCGTGTCTTTTTCCTGCTCACACCTTACAACTGCTCCTGGATTCCCTCAGAATAAGAATAGGTTCTGAGGATTCCAAAGGACCTCCCGGACCTGACTATTTTGCCTTTCTGACTTCAGACCTTATGAGATTTTCCCTCAATTACTGTCTCCAGCCACATCATCATTTCATATCTCATGAACACATGATGGACACTCCCACCTAAGGATCTTTGCAGTAACTTGACACTCCGTCTGGGATGCTCTTGTCCCAGAAACCCACATGTCTCACATCCTCACCTTCTTCAGAGCATCTCCATGGCAACTCCTTGAACCACGCTATTTGAAACTGCAACTCACCACCCCACTCTTGCTTCCCTGATCCTTTTTTTTTTTTTTAAATCCATGGGCTGTTCTTTTCATAGCATTTATCATTTTATACAATTTAATTATTTATTCTATTTATCATTTATTATCTGTTTTTCTATGTTAAATGCTATGAGTGGGACTCCTGACTGTTTTGTGTGTTTTCCCCAAAGAATCAAAACAGAGCTTAACACAAAAAGGCAATCAAGAAGATCCTATGACAAATTCTTAAGCTAGAAAAACCATGATGCCCAAATAAGAAGCAAGCAACATGAGAAAAAACTTTACAGGTCATTCTTATGCTTAAAACTAGATGTAAAAGTTCCAGTTCATAAAAATAGAAAGAAAAATTAAAAAATTACAATCCAAATTCTCCAGTGTGTAAAAAGTTAAATTGCATTTAGTGCCTAGGTGTGAAGTTGTATCAACACAAAAAAGTTAATTAATTTCATTATGGTAATTTAATACATGGTTGGTTATTTCAATAGATAAAGAAAAGCACTTTATAAAAGTCAAAATTCATATGTCCCTTAGAAAACTAGAAATAGAAGAAAATATTCTGAACTCTTAAAAGGACAATCTTACCCTCATACTCAATGGGAGATTTTGATAGCATTTCCCATGAAACTGAGAAATAAAACCAAGGAACTCAGTTATCACCATTTATATGTAATGTTTTCTGGAAGGTATTAGTTAGTGATCAAAGAAGTGAAGAATAAATTAAAATCACAAGGATTGGAAGGAACAAAATGTCAGCATTAGCAGGTCTTATAATTTTTTACATCAAAATTCATAAAAATTGACAAAATATTAGAATTAATAAGAGGTAAGCAATGCAGTATATCAAAGTTCAGTTGCTATACACCAGCAACAAGAAATTAGAAACTACAATTTAAGATGTCATTCTTAACAGTAATAATAACATGAAAAATATAAGTATAAACCTAACAAAAAAGGCACAAGATGGTACTGGTGAGATCTAAATAAAGGACAGGGCCTCCCTGGTGGCAGGAGGTGCAGGTTCAATCCCTGGTCTGGGAAGATCCCCTAGAGAAGGAAATGGCAACCGACTTCAGTATTCTTGCCTGGAAAATCCCATGGAGAGAGAAGCCTGACAGGGTACAGTCCATAGGGATGCAAAAGAATTGGACACAAATTAGTGACTCACTTCAGTTCAGTCATTCAGTCATGTCCAGCTCTTTGCCACCTCATGGACTGCAGCATGCCAGGCTAACCTGTCCATCACCAACTCCTGAGGCTTGCTCAAATTCACGTCCATTGAGTCGATGATGCCATCCAACCATCTCATCCTTTGTCATCCGCTTCTCCTCCTGCCTTCAATCTTTCCCAGTATGAGTCTTTTCCAATGAGTCAGTTCTTCCCATCAGGTGGCCAAAATATTGGAGCTTCAGCTTCAACATCAGTCCTTCCGATGAACACCCAGGACTGACTGCCTTTAGGATGGAATGGTTTGATCTCCTTGCAGTCCAAGGGACTCTTAAGAATCTTCTCCAACACCACAGTTCAAAAGCATCAATTCATCAGCACTCAGCATTCTTTATAGTCTAACTCTCACATCCATACATGACTACTGGAAAAATCATAGCTTTGATTAGACTGACTTTTGTTGCCAAAGTAATATTTCTGCTTTTTAATATGCTGTCTATGTTTTTCTTCCAAGGAACAATAATCTTTGAATTTCATAGCTGCAGTCACCATCTGCAGTGATTTTGGAGCTCAAGAAAATAGTCTGTCACTGTTTCCATTGTTTACCCATCTATTTGCCATGAAGTGATAGACCTGGATGCCATGATCTTTGTATTTTGAACCTTGAGTTTTAAGCTGGCTTCTCACTCTCTGCTTTCACTTTCAAGAGACTCTTTAGTTCCTTTTTGCTTTCTACTATGAGGGTGGTGTCATTTGCATATCTGAAGTTACTGATATTTTTCTTGGCAATCTTGATTCTAGTTTGTGCTTCATCCAGTCTGGCATTTCTCATGATGTACTTTGCAATAAGTTAAATAAGCACAGTGACAATATACAGCCTTGACATATTCCTTTCCCAATTTGGAACCAGTCTGTTGTTACCTGTTCAATTTTAACTGTTTCTTCTTAACCTGCATACATATTTCTCAGGAGTCAAGTAAGGTGGTCTGGTATTCCCATTTCTTTAAGAATTTTCCACACTTTCTGGTGATCCACACAGTCAAAGGCTTTGGCATAGTCAATAAAGCAGAAGTAGATGTTTTTCTGGAACTCTCTTATGTTTTCTATGATCCAATGGATGTTGGGATTTGATCTCTGGTTCCTCTGTCTTTTCTAAATCCAGCTTGAACATCTGGAAGTTCATGGTTCACATACTGTTGAAGCCTCACTTGGAGAACTTTGAGCATTACTTTGCCATTGTGTTAGACGAGAGCAACTATGCAGTAATTTGAATATTCTTTGGCATTGCCTTTCTTTGGGGTTGGAATGAAAACTGACCTTTTCCAGTCCTGTGGCCACTGCTGAGCTGTCCAAATTTGCTGGCATATTGAGTGCAGCACTTTCACAGCAACATCTTTCAGAATTTGAAATAACTCAACTGAAATTCCATCACCTCCACTAGCTTTCTTTGTAGTGATGCTTCCTAAGGCCCACTCGACTTCATAGTTCTGGATATCCAGCTCTAGGTGAGTGATCACAGCATCGTGATTATCTGGGTCTTGAAGATTTTTTTGTATAGTTCTTCTGTGTATTCTTGCCGTCTCTTCTTAATATCTTCTGCTTCTGTTAGGCCCATATACTTTCTGTCCTTTATTATGCCTATCTTTGCATGAAATGCTCCCTTGATATCTCTGATTTTCTTGAAGAGATTTCTAGACTTTCCCATTTTATTGTTTTCCTCTATTTTATTTACATTGATTACTGAGGAAGGCTTTCTTATCTCTCCTTGCTATTCTTTTGAATTCTGCATTCAGATGGGTATATCTTTCCTTTTCTCCTTTGCCTTCCACTTCCCTTCTTTTCTCAGCTATTTGTAAGGCCTCCTCAGACAATCATTTTTCTTTTTGCATTTCTTTTTCTTGGGGATGGTCTTGATCACGGCCTCTTGTACAATGTCATGAACCGCCATCCATAGTTTTTCAGGTACTGTCTATCAGATCTAATCCCTTGAATATATTTTTCACTTTCACTGCATAATTATAAGGGAATTGATTTAGGTCATACCTGAATGGACTAGTGGTTTTCCCTGCTTTCTTCAACTGAAGTCTGAATTTGGCAATAAGGAGTTCATAATCTGAGCCACAGCAAGCTCCTGGTCTTGTTTTGCTGGCTGTATAGAGCTTCTCCATCTTTGGCTGCAAAGAATATAATCAGTCTAATTTCAGTGTTGACATCTGGTGATGTCCATGTGTAGAGTTGTCTCTTGTGTTGTTGGAAGACGGTGTTTGCTATGACCAGTGCATTCTCCTGGCAAAATTCTGTTAGCCTTTGCCTTGCTTCATTTTATACTCCAAGGCCAAATTGGCCTGTTATTCCAGGTATCTCTTGACTTTCTACTTTTGTACTCCAGTCCCCTATAATGAAAAGGACACCTTTTTTTGGTGTTAGTTTTAAGACATCTTGTAGGTCTTCATAGACCCATTCAACTTCAGCGTCTTTGGCATTAGTGGTTGGAGCATAGACTTGGATTACTGTGATATTAAATGGTTTGCCTTGGAAACAAATAGAGATCATTCTGTCGTTTTTGAGATTGCACCCAAGTATGCATTTCAGACTCTTTTGTTGACTGTGAAGGCTACTCCATTTCTTCTAAGGTATTCTTGCTTACAGTAGTAGACATAATGGGCATCTGACACCCATTCCAGTCCATTTTAGTTCATTGATCCCTAAAATGTTGGTGTTTACTCTTGCCATCTCCTGTTTGACCACTCCCAATTTACCTTGATTCATGGACCTAACATTCCAGGTTCCTATGCAATATTGTTCTTTACAGTATCAGACTTTATTTCCATCATGAGTCATGTCTACAACTGGGTGTTGTTTTTACTTTGGCTCTTCATTTTTTCTGGAGTTATTTCTCCACTCTTCTCTAGTAACATATTGGGCACCTACTGACTTAGTGAGTTCATATTTCAGTGTCATATCTTTTTATCTTTTCATACTGTACTTACGTACTTTCATACTGTTTCACACAGCCCCACCCATCAACAGAAAACTGGATTAAAGATTTACTGAGCATGGCCTTGCCCTTCAGAACAAGAACCAGTTTCCCCCATAGTCAGTCTCTGCCATCAGAAAGCTTCCATAAGTCTCTTCTCCTTGTCCATCATGGTGCAGACAGAAAGAAAACTACAGGCTGCACTGGAGTGGTGAGCAGCTGAGAGGAGACTCCCCACATCCAAGGTAAGGAGCAGCGGCTGCACTTTGTTCTCCAAGGTAAGAGAAACCCAAGTAAGACAGTAGGAATTGGCAGAGGGCATAACAGGGCAGACAGACTGAAAACACAATCACAGACAACTAGCCAATCTGATCACATGAACCACAGCCTTGTCTAAATTCAACGAAACTAAGTCATGCCATGTAGGGCAAACCAAGAAGGACGGGTCATGGTGGAGATTTCTGAAAAATGTAGTTCACTGGAGAAGGGAATGGCAAAGCACTTCAGTATTCTTGCCTTGAGAACCCCATGAACAGTATGAAAATACAAAAAGATAGGACAGTGAAAGATGAACTCCCCAGGTTGGTAGGTGCCCAATATGTTACTGGAGATCAGTGGAGAAATAACTCCAGAAATAATAAAGGAACAGAGCCAAAGCAAAAACAACACACAGTTGTGAATGTGCCTGATGACACAAGCAAGGTCTGATGCTGTAAAGAGCAATACTGAATAGGAACCTGGAATGTTAGGTCCATGAATCAAAGCAAATTGGAAGTGATCAAACAGAAGATGACAAGAGTGAATGTCAACATTCTAGGAATCAGCGAACTAAGATGGACTGGAATGGGTGAATTTAACTCAGATAACCATTCTATCTACTATTGTGAGCAGGAATCCTTCAGCAGAAATGGAGTAGCCATCAAGGTTAACAAAAGAGTCCAAAATGCAGTACTTGGGTGCAACCTCAAAAACGACAGAATGATCTCTGTTCATTTCCAAGGCAACCATTCAATATCATGGTAATCCAAGACTATGCCCTGATCAGTAATGCTGAAAAAGCGGAAGCTGAATAGTTCTATGAAGACCTACAAAATCTTTTAGAACTAACACCCAAAAATATGTCCTTTTCATTATAGGGGACTGGAATGCAAAAGTAGGAAGTCAAGAAACACCTTGAGTAACAGGCAAATTTGGCCTTGGAGTACAGAATGAAGCAGGACAAAGGCTAATAGAGTTTTGCCAAGAGAATGCACTGGTCATACCAAAGACCATCTTCCAACAACACAAGAGACAACTCTACACATGGACATCACCAGATGTCAACAATGAAATTAGACTGATTATATTCTTTGCAGCCAAAGATGGAGAAGCTCTAAACAGTCAGTAAAAACAAGACCGGAAGCATACTGTGGCTCAGATTATGAACTCCTTATTGCCAAATTCAGACTTCAATTGAAGAAAGTAGGGAAAACCACTAGTCCATTCAAGTATGACCTAAATCAAATCCCTTATGATTATACAGTGGAAATTAGAAATAGATTTAAGGGACTAGATCTGATAGACAGAGTGCCTGATGAACCATGGATGGAGGTTCGTGACATTGTATAGGAGACAGGGAGCACAATCATCCCCAAGAAAAAGAAATTCAAAAAAGCAAAATGGTTGTCTGAGGATGTCTTACAAATAGCTGTGAAAAGAAGAGTTGCAAAAAGAAAAGGAGAAAAGGAAAGATATACCCATTTGAATGCAGAGTTCCAAAGAATAGCAAGGAGAGATAAGAAAGCCTTCCTCAGTGGTCAGTGCAGAGAAAATATAGGTAAATAATAAAATTGGAAAGACTAGAGATCTCTTCAAGAAAATAAGAGATATCAAGGGAACATTTCATGTAAAGATGGGCACAATAAAGGAAAGAAATGGTATGGACCTAACAGAAGCAGAAGATATTAAGAAGAGGTGGCAAGAATACACAGAAGAACTGTACAAAAAAGATCTTCATGACCCAGATAATCACAATGGTGTGATCACCCACCTAGAGCCAGACATCCTGGAAGGTGGAGTCAAGTGAGCCTTAGAAAGCATCACTATGTAGAAAGTGAGTGGAAGTGATGGGAATCCAGTTGAGCTATTTGAAATTCTAAAAGATGATGCTGTGAAAGTGCTGCAGTCAATATGCCAGCAAATTTGGAAAACTCAGCAGTGGCCATGGGATTAGAGAAGGTCAGTTTTCATTCCAATCCCAAAGACAGGCAATGCCAAAGAATGCTCAGACTACCACACAATTGCACTCATCTCAGACTATGGCAAAGTAATACTCAAAATTCTCCAAGCCAGGCTTCAACAATACATGAACCGTGAACTTTTAGTTGTTCAAGCTGGATTTAGAAAAGACAGAGGAACCAGAAATCAAATTGCCAACATCTGCTGGATCACTGAAAAAGCAAGACCGTTTCAGAAAAACATACTTCTGCTTTATTGACTATGCCAAGGCCTTTGACTGTGTGGATCACAACAAACTCTGGAAAATGCTTCAAGAGATGGGAATACCAGACCACCTGATGTGCCTTTTGAGAAATCTGTATGCAGTTCAAGAAGAGACAGTTAGAACTGGACATGGAACAACAGACTGGTTCCAAATAGGAAAAGGAGTACATCGAGGCTGTATATTGTCACCCTGCTTATTTAACTTATATGTGGAGTACATCGTGAGAAATGCTGGGGTGGATGAAGCACACGTTGGAATCAAGATTGCTGGGAGAAATGTCAATAACTTCAGATATGCAGATGATACCACCCTTATCGTAGAAAGTGAAGAAGAATTAAAGAGGCTTTTGATGAAAGTGAAAGAGGAGAGTGAAAAAATTGGCTTAAAGCTCAACATTCAGAAAACTAAGATCATGGCATCTTTTTCCATTACTTCATGGCAAACAGATGGGGAAACAGTGATAGACTTTATTTTTCTGGGCTCCAAAATCACTGCAGATGGTGATTGCAGCCATGAAATTAAAGGACGCTTACTCCTTGGAAGGAAAGTTATGACCAAAATAGACAGCATATTAAAAAGCAGAGACATTACTTTGCCAACAAAGGTCCATCTAGTCAAGGCTATGGTATTTCCAGTAGTCATGTATGGATGTCAGAGTTGGACTATAAAGAAAGCTGAGCGCAGAAGAATTGATGCTTTTGAATTGTGGTGTTGGAGAAGACTCTTGAGAGTCCCTTGGACTGCAAGGAGATCAATCAGTCCATTTAAAGGATATCAGTCCTAAATATTCATTGGAGGGACTGATGTTGAAGCTGAAACTCCAATACTTTGGTCACCTGATGTAAACAGCTGACTCATGTGAAAAGACCCTGATGCTGGGAAAGATTGAGGGCAGGAGAAGAGGATGACAGAGGGTGAGATGTTTGGATAGCATCACTGACTCGATGGACAGGAGTTTGGGTAAACTCCGGGAGTTGGTGATGGACATGGAGGCCTGGTGTGCTGCAATCCATGGGGTCACAAAGAGTCGGACATGACTGAGCAACTCTACTGAACTGAACAATCACCGAAAACTAACCAAACTGATCATATGGACCATGGCCTTGTTTAACTCAGTGAAAGTATGATCCATGACTAAAGGACAACAAATAAAGGAGAGATACATTATGTTCATAGTTAGAAAAAGGTAATTCGGTAAATATAGAAATTTTCTCCAAATCAAAGTATGATATGTCTCTCATCAAATATGTTTCTAATCAAAGCCTAGTTAAAATAGTTTCTTTTTTTTGTGGAATTTGACAAGTAGATTCTAAGATGTATTTACAAAAGCAAGTACATATTTGAAGAATTAGGGACAAATTTGCCATACGAGACTTATTTATATTATAGTATTACAGTAATTATGAAACAATAATAATGTATAATAATTCGTTTGAGGTAGGGAGTGACAAATATACCAATGGAACACAAGAGCCTAATACAAACCCATGTAGTTATAAAAATCTAACAGAACTGGCATTGTAGCTCAGCATGAAACATGAACAATTCAATGAAATGTATTCCAATGATTTCTTAATTACATGGGGTAAAAAAGTGGTTGCTGCTTAGTCAATCAGTCATATCTGACTTTTTGCCACCCCATGGACTGCAGCACACCAGGCTTTCCTGTCCTTTGCTATCTGTTGGAGTTTGCTGAAACTCTCAGAGTCCATTGAATCAGTGATGCCATACAACCATCTCATTCTCTGTTGCACCCTTCTCCTTCTGTCCTCGACCTTTCCCAGCATCAGGGTCTTTTCCAGTGAGTTGGCTCTTTGTATTAGGTATACACAGGAATTAATCCCAGATAGTTCAAGATTTAAGTGTTAAACCCAACACATTAAATTTTTATTGCATTTAAGGTAAAATTTTCTGATTTGCAACAACCAATTGTCATTTGCAACAACATGGATGGACCTAGAGATTGTCATATTTAGTGAAGTAAGTCAGACTGAGGAAGACAAATATTGAATGATATTGCTTATCTGTGGAATCTACAAAATGGTACAAATGAACCTATTTTCAAAACAGAAACAGAGTCACAGATGTAGAAAACAATCTTTATACTTATGAGCAGGGAAGGAGAAGAGGCATAACTGGGGAGATTGGGATTGATATAGATGTACTACTAAATAAAAAAGAGTAAGAAGCTACTGTATAGCACAGGGAACTCTACTTAATTACTCTGTAATAACTTATATGGGAAAGGAATCTGAAAAAGAGTGGACATATGTAAATGTATAACTGATTCATTTGGCTATATAGGAGAAAGTAACACAACATTGTAAATCAACTATATTACAATTAAAATTTTTTTAAAAGTCAAAATCTTAAAAGAAATAAAATTTTCTGGTTTTCAAAAGACATGATACAGAAAACGAAAGCAAAAACTTAGGGGAGGATATTTGCATGCCATAATAAGTGACTTGGCTCCAACAATATAAATAATTTATAGAAATTAACTAGATAAAGACAACAATACAGAAGAAACTGGCCTTTCTTTGTAAGAGGAAAAAAAATAGCTACTATATATATGAAAAATTACTTAGGTGCATTAGATTAATAAATTGCACGTTAAAACTACAAGATGCCTTTTCACACCAAACTGGTTGATGATAACTTGAAATGAGAATTCCAAGCACTGGTGAAGATATGTAACCAATAACTTTTTAACATTGTTGACTGGTGTATAGGTTTGGTTTAACCACTTGAAAAAATAACTTGGAAACAAAGGTCAAGATATCAAGGGGGTAAGGGGTGGTGGGAGGGTGAATTGGGAGATTCGGATTGATGCACATTCACTATTGATACTATATATAGATAGATAACTAATGAGAACTTACTGTGTAGCACAGAGAACTCTACTCAATGCTCTGTGGTGACCTAAATGGGAAGGAAATCCAAAAAAGAGGAGGTATATGTATACATATAGCTGAGTCACTTTTCTATACAGTAGAAACACAACTTTGTAAAGCAACTATACTCCAATAAAAATTAATTAAGAAAAATTTTGGTATGATATTATCTAGTGAAGCTATAATCTAGTAATTCTGTTTCTGGGTATGCCCTGTAAGAAATTCTTGAACAAGTGCTCCAAGAGACATAGAAAAGAGTGCTCATGTTAAACCATCAAGTTAAGAACTGTGAAAGCACCCAAAATTTCAGGTTGCTTGCCAGCTAATAAGCTCACCAGTTTCATAGATACTGGCAGAAAGACATGAAGTGCCAGGGTTAGAGATGAAAGATAATGTACTACTCACAGTAAAAGCAACAGTCAGAGCAATCCCACAGCCCCAACTTCCTGCAGGATGATGTGGTGAAGACTAGGTGTTGCTTGCATAAGCAATGAAAATGCATTTTGCTGAATAATTCTGAGATTAAGAGACTCTGATCTTATATAAGGGCTGCTGACAAGCCTGCCTGATCTTCTTTTCAGTGACATTATTTTATTAGCCTGAAATGTAAGCAATTCTCTCAGGAAGAGGAGAAAGCCCTATGTATCTTTTATACTTTGGAATGTCTTCATGGAAGTGGGTGTCTGTACTTACTATCTGGGGAGCAAAAATGAATTCATTCCAGAGTAGTCACTAACGCCATTTATCTAGGACTGTCTTCTTATACAGATATTCCTAAAATGACATTACTGGAGCAAATGGGCTATTAATGCCTTGATACTGAGCAACAGGAGAGATTCATAGAGAAATGTACCCTCACAGTTTGTAACAGCACAGTTTGTAACAGTAAAACAAAGCAAAACAAAAATACAGTGCTTAATGACAGAAATCTGGGTGACTATATTGTGGAATATCCAAATACAGAAATACTACAGATGAGTTAAAAATGAAATGAACTATGACTTTCATCAAGTTAGCATGAATTCTATGTTAAACAGAGAAACACACAGAAATATATAAATTTGATTCCAAAAAGAAGTAAAAATAGTAAAAGAGTTTAATTAGAGTTGTACACATAGGAAACAAAATCATAAAGGAAAGTGAGAGAACTATTAACATAAAATAGTGTTTAACTCTGAGGGGAAAGAAAGAGAATGTGATTAAGGATGAACACGTAGGATTTTCCAAAGGTACTGGTAGCATGATACTTCTTGACCTGGGTGGTGGTACTCATTAAATTGTGCGTGAAAGTTATACACAATATTTTGAAAATGTGATGTATTTCACCATTAGACTAAAAAATAGTTCAAAGTCTAGGTTACAGATGGACAGAGGGAAAGAGGGGGAAAAGACTTCTACATAAAAGAATCTCTGATCAATAGTTACTATACACTAGCATTGTCCAGTTGAATAGACTTTCTGGTCAGGCAGGGCTTGAAACCATCTGCAGCACTGAGCAAGGCAATGAATTAGTTCCTTTGCTTGGGTGAGATGGCAGAACCAAGTGCAAGGGTGGCAAGGCTCTTTGGTGTCTTGACCACTGGGAATCTGATTGCAAAGGAGAAGGGGGAAGGGAGTTGAAACAACCAGCACTCAGATCTTGGCATAGAGCATTCCAACCTGTATTGGTTAAATGGTAGTCCTAACCAGCATCTTTGTTCCTTTGCAAATGATGATACAGCCTGATTTGGAAATTCCATGCTTAATTCAGGGGCTCAAATGAAGAGCCATACTAGCCCTGGAGCCTGGTCTTCACCCAACTGTACCCCCATTCAGGCAGTTGAGCTGAGCCATAGCCCTGTATGTCACTGAGTATGTAGAGTCCAGCCTCACCCAACCAGGAACCCTGGCCTGAATATCTGGGAAGCTGCATAGCCAAGAAATGTGATTCTTGAGTGGAAATCTTGAGTGGAGAGACTAAGTAAGTACTGCCTGTCAGCAGAGCAAAGCAGGTATTCCTATCTGGCCAAATAACTTGAGGTATAAGCCATTTCCTCCAGGAGAAGAAAAAAAGAAAAATACAGAAAGTATGTTTAAGGCAACAATGGTTGAAAAATTTCTAAACTTGGGGAGGGAAATGGATATCCAGATTTATGAAGCCCAAAGAACCTGAATAAGGCTGCTATTGAGACACATTATAATTTAATTATCAGAAGTCAAAGACAAAGCAAGGCGTCTGAAAGCAGCAAGAGAAAAGAAACAAGATACATGCAAGATAACACCCCCATAAAATTGAGGAAGATTTCTCAACAGAAAATTTTCAGGCTAAGAGAATGAGATGACATATTCAAAACAATGAAAGAAAAAAACCTATCAACCAAGAATTCTATACCCAGTGAAGCTGTCCCTCAGAAATGAAAGAGAAATAAAGGCATCTCTGAACAAATAAAAGTTAAGGGATTTGATCATCACAGGACTCTTCCTTCTAAGAAATGCTAAAGAGAGTTCCCTGACTGGAAGTAAAGGGACACTAATTAACCATAAAACTCACTAGTAATGGTAAATATATAGTGAAAGCTAGATTCTGCAACATGTAATGGTGGTGCATAGTGCACTTAAAACTCTAGTTTAAAAGCTAAATAACAAATAAAGTAACAGTCACTACAATAATGTGTTATTGAATAAACATTATAAAAATCTGTAAACTGTAATATCAATAAGCTAAGCCCTCCAGGTGGAGGAAAATAAAAATTAAGTTGCTCATTTAAAATTGTCTTTATAATAATAAGGAATTTTTGTAAGCTTCATGGTGAGGTGAACACAAGAAAAACACCCTGTAAAGTACACAAAAGAACATGATAAAGAAGTCAGAGCATATTAATACCAAAAGAAAACAACACAAATTAGACCCATTGACAAATGGAATCAAATTAAGAGCCCATAAATAAATCCACATGTGTAAAGTCAACTTATATGACAAAGAAGCCAAGAGTATTCAATGGAGAAAACAGACTCTCTTCAATAAATGGTGCTGGGAAAATTGATCTTCATATGTGAAATAATGAGACTAGGTCCCTTATTTTTATCACTCACAAAAATTTACTCAAAGTTCATTAATGACTTAAATATAAGATCAAACCCATAAGACTCCTAGAAGAAAATATAGGGAAAATGCTCCTTGACATGGGTCTTGGCAAGGGTTTTTATAGATATGTTACTTAAAGTGCCAGCAATAAAAAATTTTATAAATGGGACTACATCACACTTAAAGCCTTCTAAACAAAATGAAAAGACCACTTATACAAGGGAACAAATATGGGCAAATCCTAGACCGAGTAAGTGGTCAATATCCAAAATACATTAAAAAACTCATACAACTCAGTAGGAAAGGAAGGTCCAAAAAAAAAAAAAAGAACAAAGAATTTGAATAGACACCTTCCCGAAGAACATATACAAATGGCCAACAAGTACACTGAAATATGCTCAAGATCCCTATCATTAAGGAAATGCAAATCAAGATGACACTGAGATATCACCTCTGTTAGAATGGCTATCACAAGAAAGACAAGAGATAACAAATGCTGGTATGGATGTGTAGAAAAGAGAACACTTGTGCCCTGTTGGTGGGATTATAGATTAGTAAATTGGTTCTGGAAAATAGGATGGAGTGTCTTCAAAAAAATTGAAAAGAGAATTGTCATGTGATCCAGCAATTCCACTTTGGGTACTTATCAAAGGACATGAAAACACTATCTTGAAGAGGTAACTGTACCCTTTTATTCACTGCAACACTATTAACATAAAGGGTCCAACAATGGATGAATGGATAAAGAAGTTGTGGTAAAAATATACAATGGAATACTATTGAGCCATACAAAGAAGGAAGTCCTGCCATTTATGAGAATATAGATGGATCTTGAGGGCATTATCCTAAAGAAATAAATCAGACAAAGACAAATACTGTAAGATCTCACATGTCAAATCTAAAAGCAAAACTCATGGAAAAATGAGACTAGATTTGTTATTGCCAGTGACAGAGTGTTGGGGGTGGAGTAATTGGAAGAGCGCCTTCTTTTAAAAAACAACAACAAATAGGAAACAAATGCTTGATTATCTAACAGAGCCCTTGTTTCTTGGGATGATTTTTAACTCCTCCATTTCAGTTTGCCTTCTGGATAGTCCAGGCTTTGTACATTCTGAGCTTCCCAATCAACATCCATGCAACAAAAAAAATACATTGAGAAGAGAGGCAAATATGAATGAAGTCAAATTGTGGTGGTTTGTTTAGCTTTTCCCAAACCACTCTTAAGCCTCTAACAATTCCTGTGGTATATATACTCCATGCTTAAGCCAGTATACATCATTGTTGGAAGGTTTCTCCTTCAAGATAGTGATGGGTATATTCCCATCAAAACATTTTTCAAGTAGTGGGTGTTCTCCTGGCAGGAAAAAAAAAAAAAAGAGTACAAAGGAAGGACATTTGATCCTTGACAGCCAGGCCAGACAGTTCAGAACTCCAGCTGTGCTCTCAGCTGGTAGTCTCATTCTCTTGGCCTGTGGCATCTTTTGCATCTTGTAAGAAAGGAGAGACCTAGCAAGGACAACTCATTGTTCAATTACACCTAATAGAGCAGGAACCATGATCTAAACCTTAAATCGTTTTTGGACAGGAGGAAACGTCAAAGTGTTTTTATAAACTTAAGAGAAAAAGTGCAATGTCTCTTCTGCAGATTTCGCTTGCCTGTTTGTTTTGACTGAAACATTAAATAATCCTAGCTGAAAGTATCTTCTTTAGAAATGGCAAGATGGGCCCTCTATGGTTCTGTAGGCTTCTGACTAATATCAAGGTCTTGTTAAGCATATCTTCTATGTGATAGATTTATCTATCAGATTCTTTTTTTGCAGTGCAGTTTCTGAAAAATATGTTATATTTATTTTTTTCTAAATGACTTCGGGAAATCATGATTGAGTTTTTCTACTAGGCTTTTGGAAAAAACAATCTGTATTACATCTTGATGCTGTTTCTTCTCTGGTCCATCCAGAGTTTCTTCCACCTCTTTTGCATCCAATCTCATTTTTGAGTTCTTTCCATTCTTGTATGAAAATCCTCATGTCTCTGCTCTCGATGAACAAAAGAAAATCCTTTCCTAGATGCTTCTACTTCATTTAAAGTCATCTAGTTTATCTTTTTCCTTTGGTTTCCTAAATTCTTTACAGAAAATAATATGATACCAACTACCTTCCTATTTCTCCTCAAACCCTTTGTAATTGGGCTTCTTCCCCAGCGGTCTGTTAAAATCATTCTCTCGAAAACCCTGAGTTCAATTTTGTTGAGCTGTTAAGTTGTTAAACGCTTTGGGTTTTTATAATTTTCTCACCATCACTGACTTTCCTTTTTTCTATTTATTTCCCTTTAAAAAAAAATTCTACCCATTCACATCCTCTTCCTAAAATCCTTCACTTCCTAAAGCAGAATGTTGTCATGCCATTCTCTTCTCAGCATCAGTAACAAACTCTCAATGTGGTTTATAGAATCTACTATCGAGGCAGGAGATACTTGGGCCCCAGGGCTGAGCAGTTTCTCCCTAGTAGACAGAAACTCCACAATAGCAGAAACTCCAAAAAAGCAGGATGACGGAGGAGGCTGGGCCCTGTCCAGAAGATAAAAATCCATATATTCTTCATTCTCAAAGTCAAGACCACCTTCTGACTACATGTGTACAAAGACTCCTTGGAGGTCAAAAGGGAGCAGGTGTCACCTCATAGAAAGTGATGTCAACCACCCATTGTCCTCTTCACTAGAATCCATCTTGGCTCAGAGAGAGTTGCACCCTCATGGTGATTTGAATCACTCTTATGGGACATTTCTTCCAGGTTTCCTTTGATCAGTCGTCTCGATTTTGCTGGCTCTGAGTCTGTATTTGGTTTATCTCAGCAACCTCCCATGTGTGCACACCTGCTCCCTGTTGGTCTCCAAGAAGAGTGCAACTCTTGCTAAGTCCGCCCATGTGTCTGTTCACACAAACTCTCTTTCTTCTAATAAACACTTGACTTGTTTCACTACTTTCTATCTCTCAGTGGAAACTGATTTCTACACAGCAGACAGGCCCAGAGCCTTATTACTGGCCCCTAGTGATATAGTGGCTAGGATTCAGGTCTCTCCCTACTGCTGCTCAACCTCAATCTCTGGCCAGAAACTGAAATCATCCTCAGAGCGGCTGCAGGTTGAGGCCAGAGGAGATCACTATCAACTGGTCCCTGCTTATTAAACCGCCAGTCCTAGCTCTTTCCACTTGCTGCCGTATACTCTGTGCTTCAGCCAGGCTGAATTACTTGTAGCTCCCCAAATATACCAGGTTTATTGTATCTCATTGTTGAACTCTCCTTATCCTGTTTCCCTTTCTGGAACATTCCTTCATGTTTATTAGTCTTACTTATATACTTACTCATACTGTGTTGTTGTTAGATGTTTATTCCTGTCCCATCCAAGATTGTAAGCTCCTAAAACCCAAAATGGTAAGTACTTTTACTGTTGCATCTTCACCATTCAATGCAATGCCTCTCACTTAGTAGTTGTTCAGTGACTATTTGTTGACTGACTGCAAGCATTATGGTAAAATCAATGCAGCATTCAATCCTGCTGCCAGGACTCTGAATGCTCTTTCTCTCTTTTTTTTCCCTATTGGTCTTAATCTTGTTTAATCTCCTTGAATCTCTCAGTCTGTCATAATAGCCTCTTGTCTTACTGAAACCAAGCAGGACCCTGAGGGGCTCCTGGGCACAGAAACCTTTCTGTCCAGCCTCCTTGAACTTCCCTGAGTTCCAAAGGGCAGATTTATTCTGGTGTTAATCAGGAAAAGGAGGCGATGTAGGGACAGGAGGAGCAGCCAGGAATAGAGCAGCCTTGGGGCAGGGTCCTGATTCTGCCTCAAGGGATACACATAACAATGTCTTTTGAGAACTTTACATAACTAGAACCTAAAATCCCCAACAAATGGAGGATATAAGCATTCTTCATTCCAGAGAAGACCACTTGAGGACAGATTAAAGCAACCACTTAACCTTATCGTGTTCAACTCTTAGTGACCCCATGGACTAAAGCCCACCAGGTTCCTCTGTCCATGGGATTCTCCAGGCAAGAATACTGGAGTGGGTTGCCATTCCCTTCACCAGGGGATCTTACCAACCCAGGGATCAAATCCAGCTCTCCTGCATTGCAGGTGGATTCTTTACTGTCTGAGATATATGACTATCCCATATCACTAATGAGATAACTCCTCTCTAAAGAGCTGAAATGACTTTTCCCAAGATGACCCAGAAAGTGAAGAAATTACCATCTGAGCCACCAGGGAAGCTCCTGTCCTTGAACCATCACTATAAAACTCCTTACTAAATCCTCCCAGGTTAGGACATAGTTTTTCCAGGGCAGGGGCCTGCTGTGTCCTCCTTTGCCTGGCAAAGCAATACAGTTGCTTCTTTCCCCCCTTTGTTGTTCATTCACTCAGTCTTGCCCCAACTCTTTCCAACCCCAAGAACTGCAGCACACAAAGCTTCATCTCCGAGATTCAATTCGGCACCAAGCACAGAGACTGAGTTTTTGGCATTAGTACTTCTGTTTCAGAGTCTTTCATATTCATTGTCTGATACACAGCTGTAGAATGATGTTCATAAGGTACAACTCTGACCATGTTACTTCTTTGCTAAGTGATTTCCCTTGTTTTTAAAAAATGCACTCTCTATTTAAAAAAAATTTTTTAATTATAAAAGTATGATGCTGAGTAAACTGCAGTGACTCCTCTCTGCTTGTACTATAAAGGTCACACCTAAGGAATTTCTATAGGCAGTTCCTGTTTTTTTTTTTTTTTTTTTTTTTATGCTTTCCCATTTTTGTTCCTCTCACCAGCCTTGGTCTAACTAACTTCCACTCTAGTACGCAGATTACCTGATCCATGGTTTTCTGTGTATGTTGTTCTCCCTTAGTTATTAGAGTGACTTTCTAACGAAATTTTAGCCAAGCTCAGCTTACTTGCCACTTCTCCGTAAGTATTTCTCTTACCTTCCCTGGGGCACAATACAGCTTCTTTCTTCTGTGTTCCCAAGTACTTTGTTTCTACCTCCTTTGAGTGAGTGAATGAAGTCGTTCACTCATGTCCAAGTCTTTGCAACCCCATGGACTGTAACCTCCCAGGCTCTTCCAGCCATGGGATTTTCCAGGCAAGAGTACTGGAGTGGGTAGATATTTCCTTCTCCAGGGAATCTTCCCAACCCAGGGATCGAACCAGTGTCTCCCGCATTGCAGCCGCTTTACCATCTGAGCCACCAGGAAAACCTGGTAAGAGGTACCTACCTCCTTTAGGCACTTGTTATACCCTACCCTTAGTTAAGGATCTTGTATTTGCAATTTCGTGATAAGATGAGAATGGATCATATTCATTTACCCATTTTTTTTATTCCTCTGAGTGCCTTGATTATATATGTTCAGTAAATGTTTGTTGGATCAAATATGCTAAAGATATTGTTAGAGGAAACACGGACAGAAACCACCCACCTGGCCAGGCACCATAGTGATCATCTGCATGAGTTATTTCACAACCTAAGTCCTGGTAAGGAACATGGAACTAACAAGCTATCAACAACCAGAAGAATTTGGGAAAGGTCAAAAGGATACACCAGAGACAACTCAGAAGCTAATCCAATTAACATAAAAATTGAGACTGCAAGCTATGTGGGAGAGTGATTCTCCTGGGTTTCCCTTACTCTCCTGCTCTCCAACTGGGCGCCCCTTCCTACTAAAGTCTCTTGCTTTGTCGGCACATGTGTCTCCTCAGACAATTCATTTCTGAGTGTTAGACAAGAGCCTACCTCAGACCCTAGAATTGGTCCCCTGTCCTGCAATAATATTACATTGTAATGCTAGGTTTTAAATCACAGTAAGTTATATATTTTGCTTTTTATTTTATAAAAACTGTAGATGGCAACCACATTCAAAAACCTAGTGGTATTATTTCATTAATGCTTTTCTTTTTCGAGTATAGGACCTTCCCTAACTTTTATGAAAGGAAGATTAGCTCAGTTATGCAGGGCATGAAAGTCATCCATCTCTTAAAATACCATAATAAATAACATGAATATTAAACATCCTTCTTATATTTAAAAATTAAAAGATATGGTAGCTAAAGCATTTACAAAAGAAAAAAAACTGTGAAGCTCATCCCATATTTTAGAAACTGTCCTCACTTCTGCCTTCCCAATTCTTCTTATGCTGTCAGGTTGTCAAAGGAAAGAACTGTTGCTTTCCTTATATTCTGCTGTAGTGACCATTTCCTTTAGACTCTGCACACAGTAAAATATTTGCTGTGTAAACAAACAAGCACTTGTGCTTCAATGTCACAACCAAGGGTTCATGATTTTCTTTCCATTTCTTCATTTTATGGGTCATCTTGGAAAAGCCATTTCAGCTCTTTAAAAGGGAGTTTTCTCACTAGTAATAGGGGATATGTATGACCTAACCTAGGCTCCCATTGTGGCCCAGAAGACAAAGAATCCACCTGTAATGCAGGAGACCTGGGTTTGATTCCTGAGTTGGGAAGATCTCCTGGAGAAGGGAATGGCAACCCACTCCAGTATTCTTGCCTGGACAATTCCATGGATAGAGGAGCCTGGTGGGTCACAAGGAGTCAGACAGGATTGAGCAACTAACACTTTCACTTTTTCACTTTCACATCCTTAACTTGCTTATGTAACACATGAAGCTCTCTTACTCTATTTTATTTTTCATCTCCTCTGAAGCTTTCATTTAGTCATGATTACCATAAGGTGTCTTAGTAAATTCCTTCCACATTATCAATGCATCATGATCATACATGTTTTAGAGAAGACTGGGCCTTAGGAAGCATCACTACAAACAAAACTATGGAGGTGATGGAAGTCTAGTTGAGCTATTTCAAATCCTAAAAGATGATGCTGTAAAAGTGCTGCATTCAATATGCCAACAAATTTGGAAAACTCAGCAGTGGCCACATGACTGGAAAAGATCAGTTTTCATTCCAATCCCTAAGAAGGGCAATGCTAAAAAATGTTCAAACTACTGCACAATTGCACTCATCTCACATGCTAGTAAAGTAATGCTCAAAATTCTCCAAGCCAGGCTTCAACAATACGTGAATCGTGAACTTCCAGATGTTCAAGCTGGATTTAGAAAAGGCAGAGGAACCAGAGATCAAATTGCCAACATCTATTGGATCATCAAAAATGCAAGAGAGTTCCAGAGAAACATCTATTTCTGCTTTATTGACTATGTCAAGGCCTTTGACTGTGTGGATCACAACAAACTCTGGAAAATGCTTAAAGAGATGGGAATACCAGACCACCTGACGTGCCTTTTGAGAAATCTGTATGCAGTTCAAGAAGCGACAGTTAGAACTGGAGATAGAACAAGAGACTGGTTCCAAATAGGAAAAGGAGTACATCAAGGCTGTATGTTGTCACCTTGCTTATTTAACTTATATGCAGAGTACATCATGAGAAATGCTGGGCTGGAGGAAGCACAAGCTGGAATTAAGATTTCTGGGATAAATATCAATTACCTCAGACATGCAGATGACACCACCCTTATGGCAGAAAGTGAAGAAGAACTAAAGAGCCTCTTGTTGAAAGTGAAGGAGGAGAGTGAAAAAGTTAGCTTAAAGCTCAACATTCAGAAAACTAAGATCATGGCATCTGGTCCCATCACTTCATGGGAAATAGATGGGAAAACAGTAGAAACAGTGACAGACTTTATTTTGGGGGGCTCCAAAAATCACTACAGATGGTGACTGCAGCCATGAAATTAAAAGACGGTTACTCCTTGGAAGAAAAGTTATGACCAAAATAGACAGCATATTAAAAGGCAGAGACATTCCTTTGCCAATAAAGGTCAGTTTAGTCAAAGCTATGTTTTTTCCAGTAGTCATGTATGGATGTGAGAGTTAGACTATAAAGAAAGCTGAGCGCCAAAGAGTTGATGCTTTTGAACTGTGGTGCTGGAGAAGACTCTTGAGAGTCCCTTGGACTGCAAGCAGATCCAACCTAAAGGATTTCCTTTAGTCCATCCTAAAGGAAATCAGTCCTGAATATTCATTAGAAGGATTGATGCTGAAGCTGAAACTCCAATACTTTGGCCACCTAATGGGAAGAACTGACGCATTTGAAAAGTTCCCGATGCTGGGAAAGATTGAAGGCAGGAGGAGAAGGGGACGACAGAGGATGAGATGGTTGGATGGCATCACGGATCCAATGGGCATGAGTTTACATAAATGCCAGGAGTTGATGATGGACAGGGAGGCCTGGTGTGCTGCAGTCCACGGGGTCATAAAGAGTCGGACACGACTGCGTGACCGATCTGAACTGATAGTTTGCTCAATACTGCAGAGGACATATTGGTAGACTTCATTCTCTGTGCTTCAGAAGCACTCTCTAGATGTTGATCTTTTGTCACTAAGTTGTATCTGCCTCTTTTGTGACCCCTTGAACTGTAGCCCTCCAAGCTCCCTCTGTCCATGGGATATCCCAGGCAAAATTACTGGAGTGGGTTGTCATTTCCTTTTCCAGAGGACATTCCTGATCCAGAGATTGAATCCATGTCTCCTGCATTGCAAGCGAATTCTTTACCACTGAGCCACTTGTGTATGCACGCATGGTAAGTCGATTCAGGCTCCTCTGCCCATGGAATCCTCCAGGTGAGAATACTGGAGTGGGTCTCCATTTCCTGCTCCAGAGGATCTTCCCGACCCAGGGATGGAACCCACTTCTCTTGCGTCTCCTGCATTGGCAGGTGGGTTCATAAGATAGAGAAATCAGAGGACTCCTCAAGAGAGGTCGCAGACAAAGCAGAGACGTCTATGCCCTTGCCATGGTCAAACATCTCAGGATGGTCCAACATCATGAGAGATTGCTCTCTCAGATAAAGAAAACTGCTTTTATGAACAGCTCTCAAAGATGGACACAGGCCAATCTGGCATCTGCCACAGAGCCCGCACATCTGGGAGAACTGCTTCAGGTAGTAGTCAGGAAGTATTTCTTCTGTTAGAATAAACCTCATGTGGGAGTCTCTTCTGAAATATGAGCACAAAGACACATTGAGTGTCATCTGTAAGTGATGAAAATGATGTTTGCTTATTAGCAGGTCTTGTTTTAAACTGAGTTTTCTCAGGCATGAATAAAGAGCCTTTTGAAACTTCAACAGGCAAAAAAAGAAGTTAACGCACTCTTTCTATGATAACCTTGTTGACCGGATAGAAACATTATAAGCAAACTATGTTTTAGTGATCTCAGTATCTTTTCACAGAGATCAACAGGAAACCACAGATGGGCTTCAGCAATCAAACCAATATTTCATCAGTGGCTTCCCTTGCTAACCCCAAACAGTTCATAGACAGCCACATATTCTCTTTCTTTTCCTCTTGAGAGGCACTGAGTTATATGATGAGATGATGGGTATTAACATCAAATTACACATGAAATGAGGACGTCAAGGTGGCTCAGTGGTAAAGAATCTGCCTGCCAATGCAGGAGATGTAAGATGCAGGTTCTATCTCTGGCTCAGAAAGATCCCCTGGCGGAGGAAATGGCAACTCACTATAGTATTCTCACCTTGGGAATCCCACAGACAGAGGAGCCTGGTGGCATAGAGTCCAGGGAGTTGCAAGGAGTTGAACACAACAGAGCAACTAAGCACAATAGCACATATATATAGTTTTCTCAACACTGTTTATTGAAAAGACTATTCTATTTCCATTGAGTTTTCAAAGATGATATTGCCTATATATATGTGGGTTTCTTTCCGGGCTATTTATTCTCTTCCATCATGGTATGTGTCTATTTTTATTGCCATAACCAAACTGTTCCCCCCCCCATTTATCTGTATTATCATGAATAACAGGCTCTCTGTTAAATTCCAATCTTTCATTTTTATTTTATTTATTTAGGGCTGCATTGCATGGCATGTTGGTTTAGTTCCCCGACCAGAGGTCGAACCTGTGCTTACTGCATTGGAAGCACAGAGTCTTAACCACTGGACCACCAAGGAAGTCCTAGTGCCACACTGTTTTAATTCCTGTGGCTGTGTGGTGAGGTGAGGAAGTGGGATGCCTCCATCTTTGTTGTTCTTTCTTAACACTGCTTTGACTATCTGGAGTATTTTGTGGTTCCATTTGAATTCTACAATTTTTTTTTTTTTTACTATTTCTATGAAAACTGCCATTTGGTTTGATATACTGAATCTGTGGACTGTATACTAGAAAACATAGCTATTTTAACAACATTAGATCTTCCAATTCATGCCTGGGGTGTTTCTGTTTGTTTATGTCTTAATTCCTTCCATCAGTATTTTGCAGATTTCAGTGCTTAAGTCTAGGAATGATATTCAAGTTCCCTAACTAGATCCAATGCTTCTTTTTCATGAAATTGCTACTTTCTGAAGCAGGGCCTACCTTCTTGTATATAATTAATTTGGCCACTTTTAAGTAAATACATTTTATGAATTGAGTACTTCCTACACAACTACCAGTTATGCTAGCTTTCTAACATGTCCAGTAGATAACCTTTATCACATATTCTGGTCAAAGTTTTAACATGAATTTTACACACAAGCCATACAACTACACATTGCTTTGATGAGCACTGGCCTGGAACCTTACGCTAGAAACTAAGTTTTTTGAGAAGCTGCTTCTGAATTATCCTGTACTTAAGCAGTCATAGTATTAAAGGATGCTCACTAAACATGAGCTGATTAAGCTGTTTGCTTTGTAATCATTACTAGGGTTAATTGGTCTTAAAAGAAACCTTTTTAAAAGCAAACCATTAGGAAGTCAGTATGACCTTAGTAATACTCTTACGACACAGGAAATGGTGTAGAGGCATTGGTTTGTATAATTATCAAGATCCTGTGTATGAGTTTGATGATAGAGCCATAAGGCTTTTTCATTTGAAAGCAAAAAACTCCAAAACCTAATAACCTCAGACAATCATGTTGACCAAATGCAAAAAGGCTTAGGGCAAAATATTAAGAATACAAAGTGGTAGCTAGAATGATGAGTCTATTAAGTACTGGAGTTATATCATGATGTACGGTCTTTCATTCAAACTTCAGAGAATCGGTTAAGAAGGAAAATATAAACGTAGGATTCCAGAAGGCATGAACAATCTTGGACTGTTAAGTTCCTCTGAAAAATGATCTCAGCACAACTGGGCTGAGGAGTGAAAGCAAGTTGATTTATGTCAAAATAAATTACTGAGTACCATTTCTGAAGACCCAGAGGGCTCTGTAGGTTGCATATTAGTGGGTTTCTATCTAATTCCAGGGACCAGGACATTTCTGTTCACTTCACCATTTTTCTCGCTTTACCAAAGGAGATCAAAATAAGTGCCATTTACTGAAAACTAACCGATAGCTTCCCCAGGTTGCAATGTTTTAATTAGAGAGATAAAAAGAAAAGGCTACATTCTGCTGTTCAGTGAAGAGAGTCCTTTATGAAAGCGTTATAAAAGCTGGAGACAGATTTTTATTTGATAATGAGAAATAAAATGTGTAAAAAAGAAATTGGAAAAATGGCTTTAAGCAATGGATGGATTTTCTTTTTTTGTAAATAACTTTAGAGGAGATTAGCACATTATGAAACTAGATTTGCTTTCACTATATAAAAAAAGCATAAAAACCTTTTGGATATGCTGAGATTGATAAATTGGATACAAAAGCTGGCCCTTTAATAGTCTGAAACATTTACTTCTATTGCTTTTCTTTTCTAGTTTCTTCATCATACCTGCATAGAAATAGTTAAAGCCATGTGGTTTACAAGGAGCAATGCATTATTCTGAAATCTGAATTTCTCAAAGGCACAATTACTTTCTATATTTTAGTTGCATGATTTGAATTATGGCAATAAAAATGACTGGAACTATAAAGAAACATTTTCTTAAGCCAGTTTTTGTGCAAATATTTTTTTCTAGAAATGCAACTTACAGAAATTTTATAAAAATAATAAATTTTCATTTATAAGAAATTTCCAACTCTGTTTTAATAAGGCACCTGCTAAATATTTTAACCCAGAAATAAATGTCTATTTTTAAGAAAAGAAATAATTATCTTGTGACATCTACGAAGAAAGGTCAGACAATTTTACATTTTCTCACTCAGTGAAAAAAAAGCAAATTAAAAAGAACAATTGACCTTTTCCTTTTCTACCCTCTCTTGCAAATATAGAACAGTGTGTCAATCTTATTTCATTAAGTAGCATAAAAAGCAAAGCAAGTAAACAAAAAATGAACTGTGCTGTTCAGCTGGTCTCCTTAGACTGTTGCCCTAGACTAGGTTCTGAATGTTTTGGAACAAGAAGCCAGGCCTGCTTTGGTTCTCTATCTAATTTCACTCAGAACTAGGACAATGGTAACATGTCATTATTGAGGGCATGCAGTGCAAGATTTATCTTCCTGTGTTCAAACAAATCATTAGATTTATCTTTTTTGGTATCATAGGTCTTCATTGAGTCAAATAAACCATATTTTGTTTACTACACTGGAAAGATATAAATGCTAAATACTGTTTAACTTCATTTTATGAGAGTGAATATTATATTCTTCTTTCCAGTGACCTTTTACTGCCTCGTGAATAAAGAAATAATTTGCTAGTCAGAAATAGCAGCAAGAGAGTGATGGGATTTATGAGCAGCCCAGCTCTCCTAAAACTGAGAGATAAACATGATAGTTTCAGAATAAAAATAGAGAATTTTTCTGTCCCCCATTCTCCAAACTTTTGCCAACTTTATATCATCCAGTAAATAATGCACAGGGTTTAAAGGGTAGACAACTCATCAATCTTTTGCAACAGAAAAATGAAGTAAAAACCGGTGATAGATATGATATTTTGCCAAACTCTTGAGTATTTACTTCTTTAAAAAATATTTTAAAAAAAGGAATACAGAAAACAAAAAGGTAAAGAAGGTACTTTCACAGGAGAAAAAAACAAGCCTGATAACACCAAAAGCAAAGAAGACAGCCTAGTAGTCAAGATTAGCGGTTTTGGAACTTGATAGTCAAACACTCTGTAGTGGTGTGTAATACTGAACAGGTCACTTGCTTCCTGAATCTCAGCTTCCCCTCGTATAAGGTGGAAATCATATCAGTTCCTACCTTATAGTGATGGTAAGATAATTAAATGTCATGAGAGATGTAGACCATCTTACACTGTGCCTAGTACATTTTAAACATGATGAATATTAGCTACTATTCCTTTTATTTGATAGATGGAGTTTCTTACCAGATATGCTTACATTATGATCACATATTTTAAAATTGTGGTCACCCAGCAAATATTTGCAAAACACAGTCCATCATTTCATTGCCCAATTTCTCTTGAAGTGCTTTGGACAATTTCTTCTGAGATTTCCTGGTCTTGACATTTCATCAGAATCTAGTGGCCTCAGAGAAACTTAAAAACTTAAATATTCAGGGATTCTACTTAAAATAGAGAAAGCTGGAAAGAATTTTGCTACCATTCTTAGACACTAAGAAAAAGATGGCTAGTCTACAAAATCCTAACCTTTCTTGAAAGCATTATAGAGCTGAGGTCATAGCGAAAGCCTCAGGCTAATGGTAGAACAGAAACATTAATAAAAGAAAAAAATACCCCAAGGTCCTAGAGACTGTCATATTGAGTGAAGTTAAGTCAGACAGAGAAAGACAAATATCATATGATATTGCTTATGTGCAGAATCTAAAAACATGGTACAAATGAACCAATTTACAAAATAGAATGAGAGTCATAGATGTAGAAAACAAATTTATGGTTACCAAGAGGGAAAGGGGAGGAAGGGTAAATTGGGAGATTGGGATTCACATGTATACACTACTGCATATAAAATAGAGAACTAATAAGGCCTTGCTATATAGCACAGGGAACTCTACTCAACACCCTGTAATGGCCTTTATTGAAAAAGAATCTAAAGAAGAATGGATATATCTACTTTGCTGCTCACCTGAAACAAACACAATACTTCAACTATACTCCAATAAAAAGCAATTGTAAATAAATAAGACATGGAATAAAGTAATAGAAAGCAAAAACAACAACAACAAACAGAAATACAGCCATTATCTAAGCACCAAGTGCCATTGGAGGAATTTGACCCTAAAGTGCCCTAAGGTGATCACAGCTAACGCAACCCAAATCCATGTCAAGTCATCGTTAAACTGATTCAACTCCCATGCTAATAACACACCCAATGAAAACATGTGCCATTCCCAGGTACAAATACCATTTGCCTACTACACTACTGTGCAATATAAGGTGTCTATCATGCAAACAAGAATTATGAGAAATATAAAGAGGCAAGAAAAAAATAACACATTGTCAAGGGAATCAACAGAACCAGACTCCAGGATGATCCAGGTATTTGTGCTGTCACATGGGGCATTTAAAATAACTATGATTAATGTATTATATGATTTTTGGTTGAAAAAAATGGATAAATATGTGAACAGCTGGGGAGTTACAGATAAAGAAAACTATGAGAAAAATAAGAACACAGAAACAAAACAATGAAAGAAATGAAAAATCTTTGGACAGGCTCATCAAAAGGAAAGAATTTGACACAGGTGAGGAAAGTGTGAACTGAAGACAGGTCAATATAAATTACCCAAGCAAAGCACAAAAACCCCAAAAAGAGTAAAAAATGAACCAGAACATCTGATGGCAGTAGGACAATATCAAACAGTTAAACATACGTATAACTTCAATTCAAACATCCCCATAGAGGATGGGGCAGGAAAAAAATTTGAAGAAATAATGGCTGAGAATTTTCTAGAATTAATCAGACACTAAAACACAATTCCAGAAAGCTTTAGTGGAAACTAAGCAGAGCAAATACCCAAAGAACACACCCCCAAAAAATAAAACTGCTGAAAACCAAAGACAAAGCCTTGAAAGCATCTGGAGAAAAGACAGATAATATCCAGAGAAACAAAGAATTACATCAGACTTCTCATTAAAAATAGTGATAGAACAAGCAAACAACAAATTCAAATGCATTATCTAACAGGTCTGGAACAATTACTGTTTGCTGCTAAGTTTACCCTACAGCTGCACCAAAATATTATCTTGCAGTTTATTTCTGATTATGGCAACCAAGATTGGATGAGGGAATGTAGAAATTTTGAAAACATCAAGAAAGAGAGGAATTTTTTATAACTCAGATATAACTCTGTGAATAGTGACGAGTTTGTTACACTCCAGAAGAAAAGACAAATTTGAGTTTACCTGAGAAAATAAAACTCAGTAAAGACATAGAAAGCCTGCTGCTGCTAAGTTGCTTCAGTCATGCCCAACTCTTAGCGACCCCATAGACGGCAGCCCTCCAGGCTCCCTTGTCCCTGGGATTCTTCAGGCAAGAACACTGGAGTGGGGTGCCATTGCCTTCTCCAATGCATGAAAGTGAAAAGTGAAAGCGAAGCCGTTCAGTCGTGTCCGACTCTTTGTGACCCCATGGACTGCAGCCTACCAGGCTCCTCCGTCCATGGGATTTTCCAGGTGAGAGTACTGGAGTGGGGTGCCATTGCCTTCTCTGAGAAAACCTGAGCAACAGAATTAATAGACTGGATAAAATAATGACAGAAGACAGTCTTTCTCAAGTTCACATGTACTGTATACTAAAACTAGCTATATTCTGGCCAGAAAGGAAGCCTCAATAAAGTTTTGAAATTGAAATAATTTATGGCATGTTTTTTGAAGACAGAAGAATTTAACTAGAAATTGATGGCAGAACAACTAAAAATATCAAGATATTAATATTTAAAGAGTAAATAATACACTTGTAATTAACCCAAGGGCAAAAAATAAAGTTAAATTTAGAAAATAATCAAAATAAATGAATTTCAAACTGGGGAATATCAGTGCATAGAGGGAAATTTATAATCTTAAATGCATTTCCTAGAAGGAATATAGAGTAAAAGTGAGATAACTCAGCTTCTATTTCAAGAAGCTAGGAAGAAAGAGCCCTAAAAACAAACCCAGACAAAGCAGAGAGAAGTAAATAAAAATAAGAGCAGAAATAAAAATAACAGGAAACATAATATAAAGAAATTCAACAAACCTAAAGATGATTTCTTGAAAATATTAACAAGAAGTCAAATCACAAATTATTACCATATCAGGAATCAAAACCTCAACAATATTTCCAGATACAATTTTCAACAGAAATGTAATGGGAAGATATGAGCAAATTTAAGATTTATAATTATTTAATAATTTAAGTGATACTGAAATAATTCTAGGAAAATAGAAATTTCCAACAGCTCTCTTTCTATTAAAGATATTGAATTATTGAAAACCATCACATAGACACAGACACAGAAAATAGACTTGTGGACATAGTGGGAGAAAGAGAAGGTGGTACAAATTGAGACCAGTATTGAAACATATATATTACCATATGGAAAACATATAGGCAGTGGGAATTGGCTGTATGACACAGGGAGCTCAAACCCAATGTTCTTTGACAAGCTAGAGGGTTGGGATGTGGTGGGAGGTGGAAGGGAGGTTCAAGAGGGAGGAGATATATGTATAACTATGGTTGATTCATGTTAATATATGGCAGAAGCCAAGACAACATTGTAAAGCAATTATCCTCCAATTTAAAAGAATAAATTTTTAAAAATCTCATGAAGGAAACTTCACAACCAGATGGTTTTTTAGTAGTGAATTATTTGACATATTCAAGGAAGCAATCACATCATTATATACAAACTCTTGCAGAATACGGAAAGAAGGAATACTTGCCAATTCTTTTTTTATGAAGTCAGAATAAACTTGATAGTAAAGCCTGATAAGAGCAGTACAAAAAGATCAAAGTAAAGGCTATTCCATGTCATGACATTGGATACAAAAATCCTAGTATAATATTAGCAACTTTAATACAGAGATATAAACAAAAAAAATGAAAATGTGAAAATGTTAGTTGCTCAGATGTGTCCAACTCTTTGTGACTCAATGGACTGTGTAAACCACCCAGCTCCTCCGTCCACGGAATTCAGCAGGCAAGAATCCTGGAGTGGATTGCCATTCCCTTCTCCAGGGGATCCTCCCAATGCAGGGCTTGAACCCGGGTCTTCTGCATTGCAGGCAAATTCTTTACTATCTTTATTGTCAAGAAAAAGTACTTCACAAACTTCAATAGTCACTCCTTATAAAAATACTTGCTAAAATGAGAATATAAGGAAAATTTCTATTTCAATAAAGAGTAATTACAAGGCTTCCCTGGTATCTCAGTGGTAAAGAATGCATCTGCCAATGCAGTGGGCTCGATCCCTGGTCCAGGAAGATCCCATACGCCGCAGGGCAACTAAGCTTGTGCACCACAACTACTGAAGCCCAGGCTCCACAAGAGAAGACACCACAGTGAGAAGCCAGTTCACCGCAACTAGGGAGTAGCCCTGACTCCCCTCAACTACAGAAAAGCCTGTGCAGCAACAAAGACCCAGCTCAGCCAAAGATTAATAAAATGAGTAAACACATTTTAAAAATAAAGAGTAACTACAAGTAAAATGAATAGAAAACTTCATGTTTAATGATGAATAATTTGAAGATTTTCTGAGGTCAAGAAGCAGATCAAGTTATTTTATTCTTATTCATTTCTAGGATTTATGAAGCATTCTGTGTATTGGTGCTCTTTTTGTTAAATTCAAATCCAGTCCTATAATTTTTGATATAATCTTTCAGTGAAATTGATATATTAATTAAAATGAGGGAATCATCACAAGACTAGTTTCAAAAGCATAGTGAGGGATAACAAAACTAGTTGAAAAGTATCTGTACAGTATCACTCACGAAATTTTTTTAAAAAGCAATCATGTTATACATGATTGTTGTATCTACTTTTCTTCATAGCGTAAAACTGGCTGGGAAGAATATTTTCCAATTTCAGAATAGTTGTGACTTCAGAGAAGATAAACAGAGGATATACAGTGATGATCCTAATGAAGATGAGCTGACAATTTTCAATGTTTGTGGGGCTTTCCAGGTGATGGAGTGGTAAAGAATTTGCTTGCCAATGCAGAAGATGCAGGAGACTTGAGTTCAATCCCTGGGTCAGGAAGATCCCCTGGAGGAGGAAAGGGCAACCCACTCTAGCATTCTGGCTTGAAAAATCCCATGGACAGGGGAGCCTGGTACGCTACAGTCCAGAGGGTCTTAAAGAATCAAACAGGACTGAGCATGCATACAAATAAAACAGGAACACTTGGAATATTTGGCTTTTTTCATAGACATCTCTTACCTTCATCTCTATGTTCTGCTAAAGTTTGAAAAGTTTCTTAATTAAAAAGAAAAAAATTACAGAGTTAGTGAACCTTATCTGGGATAACAGCAGTTTGCATGAAGAGACAGGAAACAGGTAAAGAAACTGAGCTGGTACAGACTTAGAGAATGAACTTAGGGTTACCAGAGAGGAAGGGGGGAGGGGATAGACTGGGAGTTTGCAACTGACACATACATACTACTATAGCTAAAACAGATAATGAACAAGCACCTACTGTATAGCACATGGAACTCTGCTCAGTATTCTAAATATTCAAATTTAGTAACCTAAAGTGTTAGTAGCTCAGTCGTGTCCAACTCTTTGTGACCCCATGAACTGTGGCCTGCCAGGTTCCTCTGTCTATGGAGTTCTCCAGGTAAGAAATGGAGTGGGTTGTCTTTTCCTTTTCCAGGCATCTTCCCAACCCAGGGATTGAACCTGGGGCTCCTGCATTGGAGGCAGATACTTTACCTGAGCCACCAGGGAAGCCCTAATGGGAAAAGAATTTGAAAAAGAATAAAAACATGTGTGTGTGTGTGTGTGTGTGTGTGTGTGTGTGTGTGTGTGTGTGTATAACTGAATCACTTTGCTGTACACCTGAAACTAACACAATACTGCTAATTAATGAGACTCCAACACAAATTAAAAAAAGGAAACTAAGCTAGTAAAATTGATGAGCCTTAGCAGCTGATTAGGTAATGAGAGAAAATGGAGGGGGAGGGGAGAGAGAGAGAGAGATCAAAGATGAAATTGAACTGTATTGTTAACAGTAAGGAAGGATGTAGGAATGGGTTGGGGTGGAGTAGGGGCTGGACTTGGGACAATGATGCTATCCACAGAATCAGAGAACATGGGGCAGGAGGCTCAGGAAGGAGAGGATGAGTTTGAAGAGTGAGTCAGATTCTTGGTGAGACATCCAGTTATAGATATAGTTGAAACTGGACAAAACAGAGAGAGATATTAAGGAGGAAGCCATCATGTTTGAGAGCAACAGAATTGATTACTGGAAACATGACTTAGCTATATTTCCAAGGACATGAAGGTTATAAGAGGAAGAAGGAAAATCACAGCAAGTCTCTTGTGCAGTGTGGTGTGAGCCTCAGGGAGTAAGAGACACAGAGAAGGAGGAGAGCATTGACCCAGCAGCCAGGGGAAGACAGAACTTTTTTTTGACATTTGAGCTGCATTTTATTCAATTTTTATTGGAGTATAATTGATTTACAATGTTGTGTTGGTTTCAGGTGTACAGCAAAGTGTATCAGTTACATATACATATATCCACTTTTTTGGATTCTTTTCCCATATAGGTCAGTGCAGAGTATCAAATAGAGTTCCCTCTGCTATATACTAGGTCCTTATTATCTATTTTATATAGCGTGTACATATCAGTCCCCCTACCTCCAATAACTATCGGCTTGTTTTCTGTGACTGTGCCCAGGAGCAATGAGAGAGCATGAGAGTGGACATAAGCTCTTGTGTTTAGCAGCTAGGAGGTCACTGATGGCCTCAGGAAGAGGGTAAGCAAAGAGGAGCAATGATGGTGGCTACCACGGTGACTGGCCTCTCAGTGGGTGCAGACAGAAGCAGGGAGCAGAAATGAGTCCCTGCTTCCTGGCCTCTCCATGCCAGCTGCCATCTTCCTTTCTGCCCATTTTGATGGCTCCTTCGAGACTGGTCTTCACCCAGACTCACTGAGAGCTCATCCAGCTGCCATCCCCTCTCCTTTATCCTGTGGGTCTCAGCTGAAGAGCACTGGGGAACTGAAACTAAAATAAAACCTGTTCATCGCAGCTGTGCATAAATAAATGTCCCTTCGCTATCCCCTGCATCTGAATCGCTGAGATCCTCCATTTCACTGATCTTGTTTATCCTTGAAGCTGTCCTCAAACACTTTCCAGTCTCCTGAATTGCATACAAATGGAGGAATATTTGGAAAAAGTGTAATTGCTGTTGTTTGTTATTTTGTCCTGTCACGGTGCTTCCTTATACCATCTGGACTGGAGGTGGACTTGCTAAAAAAAAAAAAAAAAAAAGAAAAAGAAAAAAAATTCATCCAGAAAGGACAGTCTCACAAATTTGAGCCTGAAAGAGAGAAGGAAGTCCTTAGTCTCTCCTCAGAAAACAGATCTTTACAGAGTTTCCTGGCCAAACGTGCAGCCAAGATGTTGCTAAATCTGGGAAGTGTATCAAACGCAAACTGTGAGTCTTCTGTGCACAACTGTGCCCGATTTCACATGGTCTGTTTGTTGCTTTAAATGAACATCATAGGAATAATCACAACAGACACCTGTATGGTACTGGGTGCTTTTTAAATTCTTTCCACATGCAAGAGAGAATTTTATCCTCCCAACAAACTGGTGATGTTTGGAGTCTCTGAGAAGCTACAAGATCAGGTGAAGAGCAAGGACTGTGCTGGGGCCAGGTCTTTGGACTCCCCCCCAGCACCCGGCAGCACTGTGGTCCTTCCTCAGTACACACCACGGCTGAAAACAGAGATAACTGTCATTGCCTCTGACAGCAATTAGGCAGGATATGATGAAACGGGAAATGTCCACCCTGCAATGACCGACATACGATTGATTTGCCATTTCTTTGTTCCTTTTAGGGAGAGCACTGTATTTGTTTGGAGGAAATGAATGAATAGGCTGAGTGTGCCCAAGCATGGAATCAGAGTGGAATTTGGGCTCGCACTGAAACAAGCAAGAAGAACTTATGATTGAATCACGAAAAAAGAAGAATAAAGGGAAACATAATAAGGGGGCAGAGACAAGGAAAGTCAAAAGGCTCTGTTTTGTATTTTGTATTATGTCCCCTTTCTGATTCCCTAACTCTGCAGCTAAATTACGAAGCACATGCAACAGTTGGGGTGAATGCTTGGTGTAGACAAAGGAATATAGCTTTGGTATTTAGATTTAGGAGGATGAAACCACCCCAGGGAAAGAGAGAAGACTAGGAGTTCAATTAGGATGCCAGAAAAATTGTGAGGAGGTTTTCTGGACTGTCACAGGCTATGAATTTGGGCTTTAGGCCAAGTTCAACCACATTTCTCAAGGGCAGGAGGCCTCAGCAGGCATCTGCATTACTTGAGAAATCAGAGAGCATTTCCAAAGCATTTATTTGCATGTCTTTGATCCTGTGCCTAATTTAACACACAAAAGAAGAAAATAGAGTTATATACTTACATATATGAGTATATACATATACATATGTATTTCCTTAAAATAATTGATTTATTCAAGAAAAAAATGTGTCATAGTGACATACAATTTTAGTTTAAGTGAGGAAGAACAGTGTGTTTTTCATTGCACTGTCCTACAAAGGCAACCTTGGCTGACAAAGGATGGCTACTCCCTGCAGACATTTAAGAAGATGCTGATGATATATGCTTTTTTGGAAAAAAATTTAAATTAATTTCTACTGAACTATGGTTGCTTTACAATGTTGTGTTAGTTTTTGCTGTACAGAAAAGTAAATCAGCAATACATACACTTATGTCCTTTCTTTTTTGGATTTTCTTCCCATTCAGGTCACCACAGAGCATTGAGTAGAGTTCTTTGTGCTATACTGTAAGTTCTCATTAGTTATCCATTTTATACATAGTATCAATAGTGTATGTGTCAATCCCAGTCTCCCAGTTCCTCCCACCTCTCCATCTCCCTTGATATCCATACATTTGTTCTCTACATCTGTGTGTCTACTTCTGCTTTGCAAATAAGTTCCTCTAAATTCCATTTTTCTAGAGTCCACATATGTGTGTTAACGTATGATATTTGTTTTTCTCTGATTACTTCACTCTGTATGTCAGTCAAAGAACATGCTTCTGATACCTTTTGAGACATGGTAGAGACAATCTTCACTAATAGAACATTGATTCCCATAAATTCTGACATTTACCCTTTATTATTTTTAATTATACGAGAGAAACAAGGACCATGAAGCCATCAGAAATATTACCTAAGGTAGTTTCCCACTCTTAATAACAATAAAGACAAGCATAGCAGATAATCAAAATGCAGTATGGCCTTGCACTTTAATTTATGACAAGTTACTTATTTTCTTCTCTGAGTTGCCTATTATCATGAATCTACTTATTCTTTGGCTCAGACCATTTGGGTTAAGTAAGAAAGATCTGGATCAAAAGATCCATTTGAGACCTTTTATTTCACATTAAAGATAAAGACTTTTCCTTTTCCTCATTATGGCTGAGGAAAGAGATGTGTGTCCAGTTTTCATCGCAAGAGAGGCATTGTCAAAAGTGTTTCACTAGCTAGAAAACTCTAGGATGAAAACAAAAGAAAATAGAAAATGCCACCACCAACAAAAGCAGTAAGAAAACCCCTCTTTTGGTTCTGCCTGCTAGCGTTGAACAGTGAAATTGAGTCCAGGCAAGACTGTTCCCAGGTGAAGGAGTCAGACGAGAAAAATTGGCACCATGCAGCTTGTGAAAATTGTGGACTGTGGGGAAGAGCAGTAGAATTTAACTGTCACAATGATAAGATCATCAACTTAAACTATTTGAGACAGGGAGGAAGCAAGCTGTAGGTGGAAGTGACCCCACAATGAAGGAGATAAGAGAAGGAAAGAGGAACTCTTAGAACATGACAAGAGATTCACAGTGGGGCGGGGTAAGGAGGGCGAGGAACATGAAAAGTATATTGGCATTATTTTTGTTGCTGCAAGAAATTAACTGGAACTTAGTGGCTTAAAATAACACAAATGTATTATCTCAAAGTTCTGGAGGTCAGAGTCCAAAATCCATCTCAGTGGGCTAGTGTCAAGGCATTGGTAGGGATGTATTCCTTCTGAAGCTCCAGGGCAGAATACATGACTTGATTTTCCCAGTTTTTTTTTTTAATTTTCTTTACTTTATTGTGTTGGTTTTGCCATACATTGACATGAATCTGCCATGGGTATACATATGTTTCCCCTCCAGAACCTCCCTCCCTCTTCCCTCCCGATTCCCTCTCCCTGGGTCATCCCCGAGCATCAACCCTGGGCTGGTGATTGATTTCACATATGATAATTAACATGTTTCAATGACATTCTCCCATATCATCCCACCCTTGCCCTCTTCCACAGAGTCCACGAGACTGTTCTATACATCTGCATTTCTTTTGCTGTCTCGCATGCAGGGTTCTCATTACCATCTTTCTAAATTCCATATATATGCATTAGTATACTGTATTTTTGTTTTTCCTCTGGCTTACTTCACTCTGGATAATAGGCTCCAGTTCCCAGTTTTGATTGAATGTTGTTATTCCTTGATCACAGGCCATCCCTTAACCCTTGTTTCCACAGCCATATTGTCTTCTTTGATTATAGTCTTCTTACATTCCTCTTAAAAGGACCCCTTGACTACATTGGAAGCTCCTGAATAATATAGGTTATTCTTCCCATCTTGATATTCTTAATCACACCACAAAGTCCTTTTAACCATATAAGGTACGTAAGGTACAGATTAACAAGTTTCTGGGATTAGAACATGGACATCTTTGAGGGGCATAATTCAGCCTACTGCAGAAAGTGTTCACAGAATATTATCAAGACTATTTGTGATCCCACCAGTCAGAATGGCCAAAATCAAAAGTCTACAGACAATAAATGCTTGAGAGGTTGTGGAGAAAAGAGAACCCTCTTACACTGTTGGTGGGAATGAAAATTGGTACAGCTACTATGGGGAACAATATGGAGGTTCTTTAAAAAAACTAAAAATAGAGTTACCATATAATCCAGCAATAGTATAGGAATATACCCAGAGGAAAACATAGTTTGAAAGGATACATGCACCCCAATGATCACTGCAGCACCATTTACAATAGCCAAGACATGGAAGCAACCTAAATGTCCATTGACAGATGAATGGATGAAGAAGATAAAATGTACATATATACACTAGAATATTACTCAGTCATAAAAAAGAATAAAATAGTACCATTTTTAGTAACATAGATGGGCCTAAAGATTAAATTACTAAGTGAAGTAAGCCAAACAAAGATAAATATCATATGATATTGCTTACATGCAGAATCTAAAAAGCCTGGCACAATTGAGCTTATTTACAAAATGGAAACAGACTCATAGACTTAGAAAACAAACTTATGGTTACCAAAGGGGAAAGCCTGGGGAGAGAGATAAACTGAGAGCTTGGGATTGATAAGTACAAACTATTATATTTAAAATACATAATAACTATAAACATATGAAATATATTGTTATACAAAGACTTGCCTCAAATAAAGTCTGGAAGGATAAATATAAATAAAATAAAGTGGATAAGCAACAAGGACCTACTATGTAGCAAAGAGAACACTGCTCAATATCCTGTGACAACCTAAATGGAAAAAGTTTGTAAAAAAAAAAAAAGATACATGTGCATGTATAACTGAATCACTGTGCTGTACACCTGAAATTAACACAACATTGTCAATCAACTATACTCCAAAAAAGAAAAATTAATAAACAAGAATTCACCAGCGAAGAGAGTGAAGAGAATGTTGGGGATCATAGCTAAGTGTGTGAATGAGCATTTTAGTACTCAAAGAACAATCAGCCTAACCATCCTGGAAACCTTCCTAGCGGGTGACTAGCAGATGTCAAAACAGACTGTTAGAATGTGTCTGTGTCAGGGGCAAGTGTTAGGGATTTGAAGGGAGAGAGATTTTGGATTTGTGCTTTCTCTCTCTTGGCAATGCCAATGTCACTTTGTATTTTTTTTTTTTTAATTTTTTTATTTTTTTAATTATTGTTTTAGCCATACATTGTTATGATATCACCATGGGTTTACATATGCTTCCCCTCCGGGTCCCCCCTCCCTCCTCCCTCCCCCCCGGGAAATCTCGCTGCACCAGTCCCGAGCATCAATCCTGGGCTGGCGATTGATTAGACACATGACAATTAACATGCTTCAATGCCCTTCTCCCATCTCATCCCACCCTTACCCTCATCCACAAAGTCCACAAGTCTATTCTATACATCTGCGTTCCTTTTGTTGTCTCCCATGTTGGGTTCTCATTACTGTCTTTCTAAATTCCATATATATGTGTTAATATACTGTATTGTTGTTTTTGCTTCTGGCTTACTTCACTCTGGATAATGGGCTCCAGTTTCGTCCATCTGAGTAGAATTGCTTCAAATGAATTTTTTTTTAATGCTGAGTAATATTCCATTGTGTATATATACCACAGCTTTCTTATCCATTCGTCAGTTGATGGGCATCTAGGTTGCTTCCATGTCCTGGCTATTGTAAACAATGCAGCGATGAAGAGATAGATAATATTAATAGACCCATCACAAGCATGGAAATTGAAACCGTAATCAGAAATCTTCCAAAAAACAAAAGCCCAGGACCAGATGGCTTCACAGCTGAATTCTACCAAAAATTTAGAGAAGAGCTAACACCTATTCTACTCAAACTCTTCCAGAAAATTGCAGACGAAGGTAAACTTCCAAACTCATTCTATGAGGCCTCCATCACCCTAATTCCAAAACCTGGCAAAGATGCCAATGTCACTTTGGCATTCTCTTTCCTCTCCTGGAAAATGTGGCTTTCAATTCTCTGCTTATTCATTCCTTCAGGAAGCTTTATATGAGCCCCTGCATTGCCCTGTGTGATGGGGCATTTCCTGACTTCCCTTCTTTCAGGAGGAAGGAAGGAGGTTATCTCTCCTGAAGCCAAGGCAAGCAGACTCCAGGAGACACACTTGTTAAGTTGGTGACGCTCTGAATTGTCCCCTATTTCACTTGGTTAAGTCTAACGATTCTCGAATTCTTTTGAAGTAGTACAGACAGAGGGGAAAGACAAAGATGCCAGAGGTGATGCCAGGGACAGTGTTAAAACAGCCTGCTTTCCCTCGACAGAACCCAGTAACCTACGTGATCTTCCAGGCATCTAGTGGACACCGAGGAATGTGATTTGGCCCAACTCTCTGGTACTCCATTGCAGAGCAGGAAGATCCCAGCAGCTAGATGCTGTAGGATAATCCACCTGTGTTGTGAGCTATGGAGCAGAGCGAGCATGGTGGTCCAACTGGAACTAGGTTTCCCCTATCAGGAAACTGGGGAGTAGAGGAAATCCTGCGGGAGCGCTACCTGTGTGCTTCTACATATATAACCTGAATATCCCACCATAACCACGCCCACCACACAGAGGGCATGGACAATGATCAATCTATCTCAGGCAGAGAAGCAGCAACACTAAGGTCAAGTAAGTAAAGATCCATTTGACCGTTTCTATTTCTTCCCTCTCATGAATCCCAACAGAGAAGGAACAAGTATCGAGAAGAGGATGGGGTAAGGTGTTTGGGAACCAGATCACCTCCTTTCATGCAGTAGTTTATTCACACCCATTGATTTCTAATAGTTTATTAAATGAGTATTCAATACTTTTATTCATTCTGCTATTGAAGCCATCAGGGTTGTTCCATTTTGGGGTTCCTGACAATCGTACTGCTATGAATATTCTCATGCCTGCCTTTTGTGAACATTCTTGCACAATTATTGAGGGAAGTTAACAGCAACACAATCCTACCTCAAGAAACAAGAAAAATCTCAAAGAAATGATCTAACCTTACACCTAAAGCAACTAGAGAAAGAACAAAACCAACCCAGATCACCTCCTTCCATCTTCTCTGCAGAGTAGAGACGAGGACTTTCAGGCAGACCTGGAACTAAAATTTAAATAGAATTGAATCTTAAATACTAGAATGAGAAGGGTCAGACACATGCAGGACAGCTGTATGTGTCTGAAAAAGTATAGAGTCTGGCTAGTATGTGATTAAGGAAGGCTTTCATTTGTAATAAACCATCTCATCCTAATGCTCCAAGAAATTGGGTCTGTAAAGTGGTTACATAAGCTTTTAGGTTACAGGGTTATAGCTAACTAGTTACTTTTACTCTAAGCTTCTTGAGGACAGAGACTACTGCACCAAAGAGAATATTTAATTGCAATGGACTTAAATCTGCTCAAATTCATAAAGAATGTGTTTACTGTAAGCAGAGAGACTTCACTGAAATTAAGGAAGAAGTGAAAAAGCAAGTCTTGTGAACAATGTCATTCTGGGTATTTCAGCAACTGAGAGTTCAGGTTCATGGACCTTCCCTTTCATATTTCACCAGTAAGGAAACTCAGCTAGCACTTGGTTCTGTCTCTGTATCTTTTACTTTAAATTTTACAGAAGCTCAGAGGGAAAGAGAAAGAAAGTGAGACAGACAGACAAAAATACAGACAGATTGAGCCAAGTCTGTGGATTTATTCATCCGAGGTTGGATGAGGGAACAGCTATGCGTGGCCTGCCCTGGTTATATAAACGTTACTGCATCACTGAAAAAATGGAATTTGTTCGACTTGAGAATCTTAAATTTTATTGGCTCATGATAATCACATGAGCCTCCACAGCTAGGATGTGGCTATTCCCCACCTTGCTCAAAAGGATGCACTTTAAATAAAGATAAGTAAGAAATTACGTGTCTCACCAAACATTTTCATAATCAACACTTCCTTGCCTTCAGCATTTTACTATAATTATAGCAACCAGCCACATTGTCAGGAACGAGTCAGCTTGCTGCTGCAATCCTTCCATTTATTTTGGAGATACATATCCTGAGAACCCTCTTCCTTTCTTCCTTGATGACATTGAAGTACCTTATGAAAGTCAGTTTGTTGACTTGGCACGTTATGTAAAGCATCAATAGATTAAGAAAACAGCCCAAGCTGGTTTAGCTGTGACAGTCAGGGGTAGGAGTGAGAGGTTGTGTCTCAAGAAGTTGCATCAGAAAATGAACTTTTCCTATTATTACACCAACCTTTTGATCCCAGAAATTCTGATGAACCCTCAGTGCTATGTAGTTCTCCATCATACTGGCCCCCAGCTCTGCCCCAGCCCCTCCAGAATGGTTCTTTCATCCACCAGTGTCTATGGTACTGGGGCAGAATGAAAGGAAGCATTTCTGAGAAGGGTCTGTTGATGGTTGAGGGGGTGCAAGATGATGGAAAATTATAATTAGAGGAGGAACAACATTAACTGAAAAGATGTGTTAATCAGGGTGCCTTTTAAAAAATCTTGAATCTATGCAACTTTATTTCATTCTTTTTTAAATTTATATTTCATTCTTTAATTTTTAATTGGAGGATAATTGCTTTACAATGTTGTTAGGTTTCAGTTGTACACGTTTTATTTTATATTGGTATATAGTTGATTAGGGTCTTCTCAGGTGGTTCATGGTAAAGAATCCACCTCCCAATGCAAGAGATGCAGATTCTAGTCCTGGGTCAGGAAGGTCCCCTGGAGAAGAAAATGAAAACCCCTTCCAGTATTCTTGCCTGAGAAATCCCATGGACAGAGGAGCCTGTTAGGGTTACTGTCCATGGGTTGCAAAAGAGTTGGACATAACTTAGCAACTAAATGACAACAACAATAGCTGATTAACAATGTTGTGATAGTTTCAAGTTGACAGCAAAGGGACTCAGCCATACATCTATATGTATCCATTCTCCCCGAAACTCCCCTCCCATCCAGGCTGCCACACAACATTGAGCAGTGTGCCTTGTGCTACACGTAGGTCCTTGTTGGTTCTCCATTTTAAATATTAGTGTGTGTGTGTCCATCTCAAATACCCTAACTATACCTATCCCCATCCTTTCCTTCTGGCAACCATAAGTTTGTTTTCTAAATCTAATCAGGATGCCTTTGATAGCAGCTGAGAAGAATTCCAGACTAACTCTTCACAAGGTTGTTCTTATATGGTTGTTCTAAAGTGTTTTGTCTTTTAGTGTTATTTATGGAGGATTTCAAGTTCACATAAATCTGTGTTTTTAAATTCATTGAGCTCTACATAAACTTTGATAGAGATGGGAAGAGAGGAAGCATATGGAAGTGTCACAGGGAAGGTTCTTCCATCAAGAAGGCAGATGTAAACATAGATGTCAGATGGTGGTGGAAAAATACAGTACAGCCTACTAAGCTCTTCCTCTTTTGGCAAAGTGTCAGTTTGTGATTCCTTTGGCTTGATGAGCAAGCTCTGATCTCAGAACTTCTGAGAAGTTTCCTGCTTTTTCTTTGCTATGCTCCAGACTCAAAATTAAATTGTGTTCAATTATTCTTTCAATGGAACTTGAGAGTTTATGGGAGGAAAAAGATACAGGAATGGAGAAGATCAGCAAGTACCAAGAAAAAGTCACCAAACATGTATATGTAACACCGAGATTTATATAAGTGTGCTGTGCTCACTCAGGCATGTCCAATTCTTTGCAAACCATGGACTATAGCCTGCCAGCCTCTTCTGTCCTTGGAATTTTCTAGGCAACGACACTGGAGTGTGTTGCCGTTTCCTCCTCCAGGGGATCTTCCTTACCCAGGGATCAAATCGTGTCTCTTGTGTTTCCTATATTGGCAGGCAGATTCTTTACCACTGTGTCACCTGGGAAGACCATGTTTATATACAGATCACAGTTTAAGTGATAATGATATAAAAGAGCTCCTTTGGTTTCTAACCATGGTAAGCAATCAAGTGCATCCACTTTCATATTAAAGTCTAATAGCTCTGCATTGTTTGTAGCTCCCTGCACATACTACTTATGCTCATGCCACCCCAATGCCTAATACCCCTACTTGTTCCTCAAGGCACTGACACATAGATTATAAGCCAAGCATCTCTTGTCATTTTTTGCCTATTGAAGAAGAGGAGGAAGTGACTCATAAGGAAATCTGAGCTTCCTAGAATTATTAACAAGATGCCACAGATAAGTTTTTCTCTTATTTTGTGGGGAAATGGTATTCTAGCATCATCGTTTTAGCTGATGAACTCCTCAGGCAGATAAAATCTTACATGGATACATGATGTGTAGCACAGATCAATGCGGAGTGGACCCCCAGTATCCACCAGGGAGCCTTCTTATTCTATTGGACACGTATGAGACCAAGGCATTAGAAGAAAAAGAAAGTCTTAAGGTACACACAAGGTACATATGTATCTTATTTTAATTTATGAGGAAAATGTTCTTATGTAGGTATGAATTTATCTGATCTGGCCTGTAAAATCTGTATATAATATTGTCATCCTAGTGCACACTGTCGATAATGTTAGTGGTATTACATTTTCTCGTCTGTGAAATGGGAATAATAGTGCATACCTTGCTAACTTCATGGAGATAACCAAAGATCATTAAAGAAAAGGAATATAAAACCACACTGCAAACAATAATGTCTTGTATGATCTTTGTTCTATTTCTGAACAATAGAAGCTAAAAAGTGGGGCCTCTGGATTTAATCAAATAGGGAGTTTACTGAAATTAGTAAAATGTAACCATAGATACATTCTTCTTCCTTTTGGAAAATATGAACCAGAGTAAAAGAAAGTCTATAAAATTCCCATAAAAACCAGGCCAGGGCTTTTTCTCTTCTCCTAGAAGTCACCAAAATTCTAAAGAAAATGAACACAAAGTGGTAAAATCCATCTTCAACAATCTTAGGAGACAAATCTAATCAACAGTTGCCAAAATGTGTGTGAGAGTTGTCCAAAACAGCTGAGCTAGGGCAGAGGTTGTGCAGGAGAAAGTGCTAATTAAACACGGAGACTGACAAGATGGCTCAGAACTTGCACCTTAGAAAGAGCACCAGGAAAATACACTTCTTAAAATTAAGGGGCTACCCTAAAGGAGAGAAATGATACTTCTTGCTTGCAAAAGTGTGGGAACTTGAATGAGAAGAGCTAGTGGTAGAAACCTGGAAGGTGGTTTGGTTCAGAAAAGCAGAGACAGAGCTGCATCAAGAATCGTACAGAGAAATCATCTTAGGAGTAGGCAGCTGGAAAGATGAAAAATTTTTGCAATGAGAACCTGTATAGTCTAGAAAACCATTCTGGGGCTCTTCATTTGCCTGTCCTTCAATTTCTGTATGTCCTCTCCCAAACTTGTACAAATATCTGGTCCAGAAATATCTGTCTCATGCTGGGATGAGTAAAAAGAGAGAACTAGACTAATATCAATGTAAAGATACTGTAAGAAAATCAATGGGGCAAATAGTAGCATTTTTATAAAAATAAAATGCATAAAAATGTAACCATGGTATAGAAGAAAATTGTGACAAATCATCTTGCCATAAATGCATATAATTTTTGTTATCAATTGTTATATAAAGGGATATCAAAATCAGTAGTATAAGAACTCAGAGAAAAGGTGAGAAAGCAACAATATAAGATGAAATATGAGTCAGCAGAGTACAGGAAAGAATTAGAAGAAAGGAAAAAAATATAAAAAGGTAGGAAATCAGACTTCCTTGGTGGTCCAGTCGTTAAGACTGTGCTCCCAATGCAGGAGCACAGGTTCAATCCCTTATTGGAAAACTGAGATTCCACATAGCACAGGCTGTGGCCAAAAAAAAAAAAAAGAAGGAAAAATTGGAATGACCATAGGAACGATAGGTACAAAGAACACAATAAGGAAATAAGTCATTAAAATAAAATGAAAATTAAACAAGTTTTAAAAGGATTAGAGAAGAATGCCAAATATAGGAGAAAGGCAAAGGAGATTCAATAGAAGCATAAGGGCAGCCTCTTAGGAAAATCAAGGTGAGGATCAAACAATATAGTAGAAGAAAAGACTTAAAGCGGAAATCTCATAAACAGCACTAAATAAGATATGAGTCTACATTTTCGATGGGCATTTTATATTGTAAAATTGTCTCAGAACTTTCAACGTTACTATATACTAGGAGAAAACAGCAAACTTTTTCTAGCTAAAGAAGATGTTTTTATGGAGAAGGAAATGGCAACCCACTCCAGTACTCTTGCCTGGAAAATTCCATGGATGGAGGAGCCTGGTAGGCTACAGTCCATGGGGTCACAAAGAGTCAGACACGACTGAGCGACTTCACATCACTTCTTACACCTCTTACTCAGCACACAAACACATCTGTGTAGTGTTATACCCTCATCTTAGGAACTTGGTATTCTTGTTTCTGGGTTCATTTCGTGTGGGTTTATTCCATGTGGACTCTTAATGATGTCTTCCATGTGAACCAGGAATATCCAGTTTCAGAATCTGACAAGCTGTCATATTCATTTATTCAAAGTTCTGACTGTCTGTTGTCACCTCTCCTACATAGAGAATACCAAGGTGAAGAAACTTATGTTATTAACAGTAAAACACGTAGAGCTTAAAAAAAAAAAAAAAAGAAGATGTTTTTACTAAGTATGCAAGGGACCAAGTCATTGTAAGTTAGGGTGGCCACTGAATTTATCATCAACAACCGGGAATTTTTGAGAATAAAAGAGGACAAGAAAAATGCAAAAGTCAATGAGATGCTGAGACATTGATATGATAAGAATATCTTGAAGTAACTGATGCCTTTAATCACCCTGTGTGTGGATTAGTCACTCAGTCGTGTCTGATTCTTTGTGACCCCATGGACTGTAGCCTGCCAGGCCCCTCTGTCCATGGATTTCCCAGGCAAGAATACAGGAGTGGGTTGGCATTCCCTTCTCCAGGAGATCTTCCTGACCCAGGGATCGAAGCCAGGTCTCCTGCACTGCAGACAGATTCTTTACCATCTGAGCCACCAGGGAAGCCCCTTTAAGAAAAAAACATTGGGCTGACATTAGGTACCTACAGAGCAACATTCAATGATTAAAGACAGAGCAGAAACATTAAAGTTTTTTAAATAAAGTATCAATTTGACATGTAGAAAATTCCTCCAGTAAATAAACTATATCAGATATGCCAGAACTCAAAATCTTCTGGGATAAAGTGTTGCTGGATGACTTCAGCCATGCAAGCGATAGTTTGGGGAAGCACCGTGAATGTACTGTTGTTGAGCACAGGAAATATTTAACTGAAGAACTAGCATTCAAAATATGTGATGACAGAAAAGTAAATATTGTATGTCCTTGTAATACAGAAATACTAGAATTGTAAAAAATTAGAAAGGGAAGAGAAAAAAATGGGAGGTAGAATGAGGTCACAATTCTATCATCTATGACAGCTGGGAGTTAAAGGATAACACTTAATAAAACAAGTAATGAATTATGGACAGAAGTTTGTGACACTGCACAGGAGATAGGAATCAAGACCATTTCCAAGAAAAAGAAATGCAAAAAAGCAAAATGGCTGTCTGAGGAGGCCTTACAAATAGCTGTGAAAAAAAGGGAAGTGAAAAGCAAAGGAGAAAGGAAAGATATACCCATTTGAATGCAGAGTTCCAAGGAATAGCAAGGAGAGATAAGAAAGCCTTCCTCAGTGATCAGTGCAAAGAAATAGAGGTAAATAATAAAATGGGAAAGACTAGAGATCTCTTCAAGAAAATTGGAGATACCAGGGGAACATTTTATAAAGATGGGCTCAATAAACGACAGAAATGGTAGGGACCTAACAGAAGCAGAAGATATTAAGATATTGAGGTGGCAAGAATACACAGAAGAGTGGTACAAAAAAGATCTTCACCACCCAGATAACCATGATGGTGTGATCACTTACCTAGGGCCAGACATCCTGAAGGTGAAGTCAAGTGGGCCTTAGGAAGCATCACTATGAACAAAGCAGTGATGGAATTCCAGTTGAGCTATTTCAAATCCTAAAAGATAATGCTGTGAAAGTGTTGCACTCAATATGCCAGCAAATATGGAAAACTCAGCAATGGCCACAGGACTGGAAAAGGTCACTTTTCATTCCAATCCTAAGGAAGGCAATGCCAAAGGATGCTCAAACTACTGCCCAATTGCACTCATCTCACATGCTGGTAAAGTAATGCTTGAAATTCTCCAAGCCAGGCTTCAGCAATATGTGAACCATGAACTTCCAGATGTCCAAGCTGGTTTTAGAAAAGGCAGAGATCAAATTTCCAACACCTGTTGAATCACTGGAAAATCAAGACAGTTTCAGAAAAACATCTACTTCTGCTTTGTTGACAATGCCAAACCCCTTGACTGTGTGGATCACAATAAACTGCAGAAAATTCTTAAAGAAATGGGAATACCAGATCACTTGACCTGCCTCTTGAGAAATCTGTATGCAGGTCAGGAAGCAACAGTTAGAACTGAACTTGGAACAACAGACTGGTTCCAAATAGGAAAAGGAATATGTCAAGGCTGTATATTGCCATCCTGCTTATTTAACTTATATGCAGAGTACATTATGAGAAATGCTAGGCTGGAGGAAGCACATGCTGGAATCAAGATTGCTGGAAGAAATATCAATAACCTCAGATATGCAGATGACACCACCCTTATGGCAGAAAGTGAGGAAGAACTAAAGAGCCTCTTGATGAAAGTGAAAGAGGAGAGTAAAAAAAGTTGGCTTAAAGCTCAACATTCAGAAAACTAAGATCGTGGTATCTGGTCCCATCACTTTATGTCAAATAGATGGGGAAACAGTGGCTGACTTTATTTTCTTGGGCTCCAAAATCACTGTAGATGGTGACTGCAGCCATGAAATTAAAAGATGCTTACTGCTTGGAAGGAAAGTTGTGACCAACCTAGATAGCATATTAAAAAGCAGAGACATTACTTTGTCAACAAAGGTCCGTCTAGTCAAGGCTATGGTTTTTTCAGTAGTCATGTATGGATGTGAGAGTTGGACTATAAAGAAAGCTGAGCACCAAAAAATTGATGCTTGTGAACTGTGGTGTTGGAGAAGACTCTTGAGAGTCCCTTGGACTACAAGGAGATCCCACCAGTCCATCCTAAAGGAGATCAGTCCTATATATTCATTGGAGGGACTGATGTTGAAGCTGAAACTCCAATAGTTTGGCCACCTGATGCGAAGAGCTGATTCATTTGAAAAGACCCTGATGCTCGGAAAGATTGGGGGCAGGAGGAGAAGGGGACGATAGAGGATGAGATAGCTGGATGGCATCACTGATTCAATGGATGTGGGTTTGTGTGGACTCTAGGAGTTGGTGATGGACAGGGAGGTCTGGAGTGCTGCAGTTCATGGGGTCACAAAAAGTCAGACACGACTGTGCGACTGAACTGAATTGAATCAACTTAATTTTTTGTAAGTGTATTTAAGAGTACAAAATGAGGCACTGAATAATACTAGTGGCTGAAACTAAATGGTGAAAGAGAGAGAAGAGAGGGAGTTGGAGATGAAACAATGTTAATGGCAGGAGGCAAATGTATACAGAAGAATATAGTAGTGTATTAAATATACAGTAGCTCATAAAAATGTAACTAAATAAACATCTCTAGGACAAAGTGAAAAACTTACAAGAGGAACTAAGCTTCAACAAAGCAAAGAAAAGCAATGGAACTTTTTTTAAAAAAAGGTTTAAAAAATTCAAAATGGATAAGAAAAAATCAACCAACTCCATAGAAAAGTGAAGAAGCTACATGAAAGGAATTCCCAGAAATTCAGTCATAAGATAAAGGAAAATTACAACCACTCTGAAATATCATTTTTACCTAACCTATAGACAAAAATCTAAGAGTTTCATCAGATAATCTATGGAGAGGCTTTGGGGAGACTTCAAAATAGACTTCATTTTTTAGAGAAGTTATATATAGATTCAAAGCAAAACTGAGTAGATAGCACAGAGTTCCCGTTTACTCCCTGTCCTTATATACCTGCAGCCTCCCCTATTATCAGAGTCGTATACCAGAGTACATTTGTAACAGCAGAGAAACTTACACTGACACATTATTATCACCCAAAGTCCGTAGTTTACATTAAGATCACCCTTGATCTTGTACATTCTATAGGCTTAGACAAATGTATAATGACATATATCTGCTATTATCAGAATAGTTTCACAGCCCCCAAATTCTTCTATTCTCTATCTATTCAGCCCTCTCTCCTCCAAACCTGGACAACCACTCATCTTTTCCCTGTCTCCATAGTTTTGCCTTTTTCCCAGAATGTCATATAATTGAAATGAAACAGTATGTAGCCTTTTCAGGTTGGCTTCTTTTACTTGGTAATATGCATTTAAAATCCCTCCATATCTTTCTTTGGCTTAATAGTTCATTTCTTTGGGGGAGACATTTAGTGTTGTTACATTATGTAAAAAGACAGTTGAGCATACCTGCCAAACTTATCAATGCATTAATCATTTGATATAGTTTGAATGGTGAGTACATACTGGGGAGGAAGACATAGAGATTTATCAGTATGGAAGCGACATAATTAAATTTAGAAGCAAGTTGAGTGGTAACACTATGAAGGCTGTTTTGGAGTGGAGTCAGAGTACCTTTATAGGAGACTATTTTGGCTAGGCATAAAATAATAAAGGCAAGAGTTAGAGGTGCTATGGTGGGAACTGAAAGAGATGATTGATTAAAACAAACTGCAAAATAATAAAGGAATCTGGAAATGTCTGGACATCTCTTAAAGATTATTTTTTCAATCATTTACTCAACAGAAATTTATTAAATATCGACTATGTGCCACACTATAAAAGTAACACTTGCATACTGTGCTTAGAATTTAAAAGATAGGGTATAATATGTTACAAACTGTTGGAGATAAAGGTCTCAAGTTCAGAGAAGAGGTTGTACTTAATGATAAATTTATTTGTGAGAGTCATCTTCAAGAAGATCATGGTTAATGTATAGGGAAGTTCATTCTTTCTTACACCTAGAAAGAGGATCAGAGGCAGTAGGTAGCCAAGAACTGAAGTATGGGGATTTTTTTTTTTTTTTACAATTAAGGGGTAGAAAAAGAAAACAATTCAACAGAACAGACACAAATAGGAAGAAACTCATTTATTTATGTGCATAGCAATGGAAACAAACTGTGGTAAACAGTCAAGAATAAGAAGATGCCCCAAGATATCAAAATCCATAGAGAAGCTGCTAAGGAGAAGGCACACAGTTTGACAAAAAGGTGCCATTTGTGAGTTTATAGAGTATAAAAGCAGAGTTACAAATACCTGGTAAGTAATGGATGTTGAGAAGAGGTAAATAGTAAAAAGAAATTACAGACTTGAGAAATAAATGCAAGGAGGATCATAAGAAGGTGCACAGAAGAAGAAAAAACTTCCAAATACTTTGAAGATAAGCAGAAAATTGTGTATGTGTGAAGACACTGTGGAATATATCAATGAAGCGATAGAGATTTAAGATTCAAAAGAGAACAGGATATAACCATGGTACTAACATCCATGGGAGATCAAGTGCATTTTGAGTAAAAATATATGAGACAATAAGTACCATACTCCTGAAGGACAGAATTGGCCTTAGGAATAACAAGAGAGAAGAAAATGTTTACTATAAATCAACAGTGGATCAGAGTTTTACTTAGTCACGAGATTCAGATAAAATGAGAAACAAAGTTGTGAGACAGAAAGTGGCTGTGGTATGTTCTGTTGTCCAGCATTCCAAAGCTGTGGAACTTTGAACTAAAAGCAATTTGAACTAAAAGGTAGAATATTCACTGAGTTCTACTCAAAATCCTGGAGAAGCATCTCATCAAGCCAACATCTTCTCTAATGGAGACATAGTTGACTCCAGCAGTGTTGTGTCTTTTAGTGAGGAGAATGAGAAAAATATGTCCAGTATGTGCTACTTGTTAGTTTATCTATTTATTAACAGAGATTCATACACAGAGTGACATTATCCAGTGAAGCATAAATGCTATTCTATCTAACAATCTCAGCTGAAAAAAAATAGCATTCTCTATTCATTTCTCTTTTCATGTATACAGTGGGTCAACTCTTATTAAAGAATACCCATGGACTTATGATTAGATCTTTGATCCATTTTGAGTTTACTTTTGTGTATGGTGTTAGAAAGTGTTCTAGTTTCATTCTTTTACAAGTGGCTGTCCAGTTTTCCCAGCACCACTTGTTAAAGAGATTGTCTTTTCTCCATTGTATATTCTTGCCCCCTTTGTCAAAGATAAGGTGTCCATAGATGCATGGATTTATCTCTGGGCTTTCTATTTTGTTCCATTGATCTACATTTCTGTCTTTGTGCCAGTACCATACTGTCTTAATGACTGTGGATTTGTAGTATAGCCTAAAGTTAGGTAGGTTGATTTCTCCAGTTCCATTCTTCTTTCTCAAGATCTAATAATAAGACCAGAAACTATAAAACTCCTAGAGGATAACATAGGCAGAACACTCTCCAACATAAACCAAAGCGGGATCCTCTATGACCCACCTCCCAGAATATCGGAAATAAAGGCACGAATAAACAAATGGGACCTAATTAAAATGAAAAGCTTCTGCACAACAAAGGAAACTATAAGCAAGGTGAAAAGACAGCCTTCAGAATGGGAGAAAATAATAGCCAATGAGGCAACGGACAAACAATTAATCTCAAAAATATACAAGCAACTCCTGCAGCTCCATTCGAGAAAAATAAACGACCCAATCAAAAAGTGGGCCAAAGAACTAAACAGACATTTCTCCAAAGAAGACATAAAAATGGCTAACAAACACATGAAAAGATGCTCCACATCACTCATTATCAGAGAAATGCAAATCAAAACCACAATGAGGTACCACTTTACACCAGTCAGAATGGCTGCCATCCAAAAGTCTACAAGCAATAAATGCTGGAGAGGATGTGGAGAAAAGGGAACCCTCTTACACTGTTGGTGGGAATGCAAACTAGTACAGCCACTATGGAAAACAGTGTGGAGGTTCCTTAAAAAACTGCAAATAGAACTGCCATATGACCCAGCAATCCCACTGCTGGGCATACACACCGAGGAAACCAGAATTGAAAGAGACACGTGTACCCCAATGTTCATCGCCGCGTTGTTTACAATAGCCAGGACATGGAAGCAACCTAGATGCCCATCAACTGACGAATGGATAAGAAAGCAGTGGTACATGTACACAATGGAATATTACTCAGCATTACAAAAATATTCATTTGAAGCAGTTCTACTCAGGTGGACGGAACTGGAGCCTATTATCCAGAGTGAAGTAAGCCAGAAGGAAAAACAACAATACAGTATACTAACACATATATATGGAATTTAGAAAGATGGTAATGAGAACCCTGCATGCGAGACAGCAAAAGAAATGCAGATGTATAGAACAGACTCGTGGACTCTGTGGAAGAGGGCAAGGGTGGGATGATATGGGAGAATGGCATTGAAACATGTTAATTATCGTATGTGAAATCAATCGCCAGCCCACGGTTGATGCTTGGGGCTGGTGCACCGAGATATCCCAGGGGGAGGGAATCGGGAGGGAAGAGGGAGGGGGGTTCTGGAGGGGGAACATATGTAAACCCATGGCGGTTTCATGTCACTGTATGGCAAAACCAACACAATAAAGTAAAGAAAATTAAAAAAAAAAAAAGAATACCCATGGATATGCAACATTCACTTTCCTTTGGTTTTTGTTTTGTATTTTTGGCTGCATGGCACGGCTTGCAGGATCTTAGTTTCTTGACCAGGGGTTATGCCCCCTTACAGTGGAAGCACAGAGTCTTAATCACTGAACAGCTAGGGAAGTCCCGCAACATTCACTTTCAAAGAAAGGGTGAAGTCTGATAGTGACTCTGATGAATGATAATTATTCACTAAATGCCATCAGTCTATTGATGATAAGAATGTGGGCAGTTAGACAATTTGGAAATGGGATGACTGGATTTTACATTCTGAAGTTAATAAAAACAAGTATTTGAAAACTTCATCTCTAACATCTATTGTTCTAGTCTTGCAATAGGAAAAATGATCCCAGACTTGAAGGGGTTAGCCTGGCCAGTCAAGAATTCCTGAGAACAGAGGCCTTTTTGGCTGGGTGGTGGTGGATGGCCTCCTACATAAATTCATCACATATTTCCAATAACTCACATAATGTCATATTACATTATTTTCTCTTTCAGAAGTCCCAAGGGCAAATTTCTACTTTTTGTTAGATGCCAATTTTTTATCCACTGAGTCTTTGGTTTCGTAGTATTAGGAATTTGTTTATGTACTAATGTTTTATTAATTAAAGGTCTTCTAGTGAATTTCAAGGGCCTCAAATCAACTTATTTCATAAAGTTATAGTTTACTATAATTGAATAGTTAGCATTTACTATAGTTGTAGGGGTAGAGTTGTAGCATTGTATTTATAAAGTAATTTTTAATTCCAAATGAATAACTTCAACAAGGTTAAAGTATCAATTTTACTAAAAGTTGTCATTATTTATAATGTGAAATGGCAACCTTTATAGATACAGTAAAAATAAAATCAGATAACATTTTAAGTTATCTTAACAAAGCTTGGGTTAACACATAATTTTTTTCCATGAGTGCTCTTCCAGGCTTATCTCAAACTTGTACATTTGTACACACTTCTAGTTTTTACTTTTCACTGTTTATAATCTATTAGTTTTCATTTAAAAGTCTATTTCTCTGTTGATATAAACAGTTATGACAGGTAACAGTCTAGTTACATCTAGTTTTAAAGATACTATGCTAAAACTATGGAGGACAAGTATAGCGGTTCTAGATCAGAAGACTTTTTGACTTGATTTTTTTCTATCATTGTCATCAACCAATATTTATTGAGCTCCTGTTAGGAAGGCAACACTCTGTTCAGCAGTGAAGCTATGATGAGATATAAAGTTGAGTCGTTGACTTTCAGTATTTTCCAAAGAGGGAAGAGACAGAACTTAAACTACTAAAAAAAAAAGGACAACAATAAAGGAATCATGTATTATCACGTTTTCATCAGTAGAAGGGAAATACATAAAGGCTTCTGATGGAGGTGAATGCAGAATAAAGCCACTTAAACATGTGAAGGTGAAACAGCATGAATAAATTCATCTATTCACACTCCTAAATCATTAGCACAAGTAATTATATGCCACACCAATTAATTCAAGATCATTAGCAACATTCAAACAATAAAACACAAAGGAACATCATCCCTTAAGACAGTAGCATCATTTAAATACATGATTCTTTGAGGAAAGTTACATCTACTGAGTCCTGACACAGGCTGTCTCATTCATTGAGTTCCCCAGATAAACCTATATCATGAACTCAGAGAAGGTCAACTACTTCTTCAAGGTCATTTAGCCAGGAAGCATCCATGCCCAAATTCAAATCCAGATAAGCCTGATATCAAAGTCAAGGTTTCTTCCACTATTTATTTCTGGGTCCTTTAAAATATAAATTAAATAGCATCATTTTACATCAAGGGTTATTTCTCCTTCACTGAATATACCAGGCTTGGGTCAGATCAATGTTTTCTGAATGTTATTAATTACATTCAGTGAAAGTTGTTATAAATTACAACTCTGTGAGAAATCTCTGAAAATCATTCTTCTCCAACACCAGCATGAAATCTACAGAGTCTGGGAGAAGCTTTCCCTGTTACTGGAGCTTCTGCTTCTCTTTCCTCAAGTTGGTTGGTCCAACTAAGTTACAGGACATTCACCGCTTTAATTAGTTAACACTTCCAAACAGAAGCCTTTCACAATCCCTCTAGGCTAGTCACATTTCCTTCTTAAGCTCCCAGGCCTCCTACATAGTACCATGGTGCTGTATTGCTCTCCATCACAGCATTTATTGCAATAATAGATTTACATCTTTTGGAGTCTCTTCAAAGGCTCCATGAGGGTAGGGATTATATTTTTGTTTGATACTGTATCCTCAGATCTTAGCACTTGATACCTAGAAAGAGAGCCGAAGATATATGTATTGAATATGATATTCACAGCCTTGGGCATAAGGAGTCAACTAGCAAGTAACATTAGGAGTGACCTTTGTTGGAGCCTGGAATTTCCACTTTCTAGAAGGTAATACCCTGGTAGTTCAGCTAGTAAAGAATCTGCCTGCAATGTGTGAGACTGGGTTTGATCCCTGCATTGGGAAGATCCCCGGAAGAAGGGAACAGCTACCCACTCCAGTATGCTGGCCTGGAGAATTTCATGGACTGTATAGTCAATGGGGTCACAAACAGTCAGATATGACTGAGCGACTTTCACTTTCAGAAGGTAATATATAAGTAAACCCATTTTTCAGCTAGCATTTTACAGTACCATGTGAGATGACTTGGGGATCACTCAAACCACTCAGATGCTGGAGGAGGCAACAGTCTGTGAGAGTGTAAGGGAGGGTCACCATCACTCACATCTGTGGGTTTAAATTATTTATTTACATAAAGAGGAAAAATAAGAGAACAAAAATGAGGGAGTTACAGAAAAAGCTAAAGTCAACTTTAGCCATTGGTGAAAGTAGAAACTGTGTGGTGTATAAACATATGATACATTTATGAAGTTCTTAATATGTGGAACCAACCACTCAGTAGATAATGAATGAATGGATGAATGATATCATTCTTACAGTGGGGAATAAATGAAGGGGCCAAGCAAACATCAATCTATGAGCATTGTTTTAGAAGTCACAGGGGGTTACAGCACAACAGTGTTGATAGGGGGTGCTTCTGTGTGAGCTTATGCATAGAGCTGAACATGCACAGTCTTTAATTTAGTTTTGGGAAGTAGAGAGCTGACTCAAGTAGAGAGCTCACAAAAAAATTTGAGCCAAGAACCATCGGGAATGATGTTCTTTAAGGTGCCATTGTAGTACCTTCTTTCTGTCCTATCAAATTTAGGTAAATAAATGTGGACTAATCTCATGGGGTTTTTAACACAAAGAGTTCATTTGGTTAGAGGTAGGGTTTGGAACACATATATTATGACTAAGAGAAAGCATGCAAAAAGGTGAAAGCAGGAACTGAAAGAAAGTTAAGGAAATATTTACTTAACTTTTTAATGGAGCTAATATCTTTAAGTGTACTTTTCAAAGTTGGTTAGATAGCATCACTGACTCAATGGACATGAACTTGAACAAACTCTGGAGATAGTGGAAGACAGGGAAGCCTGGCATGCTGCAGTCCATTGGGTTGCAAAGAATTGGACATGACTTAGCAACTGAACAAACAATTTTTCAATGGTTTCACTAAGGAATTGAAAAGAAGATTATAGCTTATTATCAAGTTATTAGATTTCCTTAGCATTGTGGAGACAACTTAATTCTCTTATTTATTAAAAATGTATTGAGCACCTGTCATGTACATGAACTATGGGTACAAGGATATGTAAGGTGTCTAAGGTTCATTTACTGGGGTTTCATACACAAAGTGCAATGCAACTTTATCTCTTTTTTTAAAATTTTCTTTACTTTATTGTGTTGGTTTTGCCATACATTGACATGAATCTGCCATGGGTTTACATATGCTCCCCCTCCAGAACCCCCTCCCTCCTCCCTCCCCCTGGGTCATCTCGGTGCACCAGCCCCGAGCATCAGCCCTGGGCTGGCAATTGATTTCACATATGATAATTAAGATGTTTCAATGCCATTCTCCCATATCATCCCACCCTTGCCCTCTTCCACAGAGTTCACAAGTCTGTTCTATACATCTGCGTTCCTTTTGCTGTCTTGCATGCAGGGTTCTCATTACCATCTAGAACGGCTTCAAATGAATTTTTTTGTAATGCTGAGTAATATTCCATTGTGTATATGTACCACTGCTTTCTTAACCATTCGTCAGTTGATGGACATCTAGGTTGCTTCCATGTCCTGGCTATTGTAAACAACGCGGCGATGAACATTGGGGTACACGTGTCTCTTTCAATTCTGGTTTCCTCGGTGTGTATGCCCAGCAGTGGGATTGCTGGGTCATATGGCAGTTCTATTTGCAGTTTTTTAAGGAATCTCCACACTGTTCTCCATAGTGGCTGTACTAGTTTGCAATCCCACCAACAGTGTAAGAGGGTTCCCTTTTCTCCACATCCTCTCCAGCATTTATTGCTTGTAGACTTTTGGATGGCAGCCATTCTGACTGGTGTAAAGTGGTACCTCATTGTGGTTTTGATTTGCATTTCTCTGATAATGAGTGATGTGGAGCATCTTTTCATGTGTTTGTTAGCCATTTTTTTTTATTAGTTTTGCCATACAATTCCATGATATCACCATGGGTTTACATATGCTTGTTAGCCATTTTTATGTCTTCTTTGGAGAAATGTCTGTTTAGTTCTTTGGCCCACTTTTTGATTGGGTCGTTTATTTTTCTAGCATGGAGCTGCAGGAGTTGCTTGTATATTTTTGGGATTAATTGTTTGTCTGTTGCTTCATTGGCTATTATTTTCTCCCATTCTGAAGGCTGTGCAACTTTATCTTTTAAAAACATAAGCTCCTACTAAGCACTTTACTTACACTAGTTTATTTTCACAACATTATGTGTATATTTTGTCTCTTCATTTGTGAAACTAATGTTCTTAGAGGTTAAGTAACTTGCTCAAGATATTAAGAACAGGTAAACAGCTAGATATGAGCAGAGAAGTGGGGGTGTATGAATCAGATGACAGGAAACCACCCATCTTGTAGACATTAGAGGTCCTTGGGCAAACCAAGAAGAGCAGGAATATCCAGACTGATAGGACACAACACATTTTGGGGTGATAAGGGTCTTGGAAGCAGACAAAAGAAGGTGTGGAAAAGTTGGACTCTCTGGTGTCTGAATATAATCTTTTTCTCCTTATGCTCTCATTACAATAAAACTAGCCCTGCAGATAAGAAGTACCCATTGGGCACCAGCACCATGACACTTCAGATCAAGAATAAACAAGGACAAAAATCCCTCCTTCTCTTGGAAAGGTGGTGCTGGGCTGAGAATCAAGAAATATGATCTCAAACCCTTCCCTCCCCAATAAATATTCTGCCTTTTCATTTCTACAACCCATATAACCAGCTTTCCAAAGAAACTCAGGGAAGATATTCATTGAGTTTACCAGCTCACTTCTTGAGAGCATACTATCGCTTCATCATTCTCACTTTGTTTACCTTACTTCTATGTCTCATCTCTGAATCCTTTCTGTGACAAAGACAAGAACCTAGTCTTTGGTAACAAAGTCACCCTAACACTGAACTGTGAGGCTGAGAATGGAACTAAATCCAAGTCTATCCAACTCCAAAGCTCACTGCTCTTCTCATAAACCTCCTTACTTACCAATACATGCTATGAGAGGAATGGGCAGCTAGAGGGAGGAAAGTTTCATCCTGTCTAGGGATAGGAGTGAGGAGGATTTCTCTGTGTTTAAAAGGTGAACAGAGGACTTTCTTGGGAGGCCAGTGGTTAAGAATCCACCTGCCAATGCAGAGGACACAGGTTCGATCCCTGGTCCAGGAGCATTTCACATGCTGAGGAGTAACTAAGTCTGTGTGCCACAACTACTGAAGCCCATGCACTCTAGAGAGTGTGCTCCCCAACAAGAGAAGCCAGTGAAATAAGAAGCCTGTGTACCACAGAGAGTAACCTCTGCTTGCTGCAACTAGAGAAAGCCTGCATGCAGCAATGAAGACCTAGCACAGCCAAAAATAAACAGATAAATAAAAATGGTTTTTAAAAAAATACTAAACAATAAATAGATTCTCCCAACAGAACAAAGATAAAAGCATAAAAGTACACAAGGGGACAGAAGTGAATAACTGGAGATGAGGTGAAGAAGACCAGGTGAATCCAGGCTGTGGATGCTCCTGAATGCCATCCTACAGAATGTGAATCTTCATAACCAACAGGATGGCAAAGGAAGGCTTATACAAAGGAGTGGCAAACAGAATTGAGTTTCTATTTGTATCTTTTCAAGGAATATGGGTATAAATTGGGGCTAGCAAGAGATCAGAGGCAAGGAAATTAACGACAGTATCTCTAAGTAACCTAAGGGAAAACTGGCAAAATCGCTGAGAAGCATCAAGGGCAATGAAGAAAGATGCAGCTAATTCTAGAGCCATTTTGGAGCTGTTCACTACAGGGTGGGAGTTACCTTATATATGAATAATAAAGATGAAATAATTTTAAGCTTTCTACTTTGTGTTACTTGGATGGGTTGTGGTGGTGTTAGCCAAAATAGAGATCTTTGGAGAAGGGTTTGGTGTGTTGTGTACTGATAAGATAGTGAGTTTAGTTTGTTTATGTCCAGCTTGGTATACCTGCAAAGTATTCAAGATGAGAAAAATAGTTGGCAAGTAGAAATTTAAAAGTAATCTTAGGTAAAAAGACCATACAATAGATGTGAATAAGGGATCATATTTAAGTCATGGAATTGTACGGGAAAGTGGGTAAGAGGGTGGAATTAGACAATAATAGGACCAAAGATTGAACAATGAAGTATGTTATATTTAACTCCAAGCAGTCAGGAACCATGACTATTTTGTTCTTTAAGCCAACACCATGGGTGATGTCTGGCTCATAGTAAACAGTATCAGTCTTAAATGAACAGATGATGAATAACAGATGAATAGAAGGAAGAGAAGGCAGAAAAATGTCTGAGAGGAAAAGAAAGGATAAAGATGGAAGTAATTAGAAGTGCGCTGAAGAGTACAGTGCATTGTTCGACCAAAGAGAAAGAAGTGTTAGGATGGGAGAGCAATCACTATAGGAAAACTCATTTACCTTTTATTAAGTTAGCCACTTATTTAAAATTATGCCATTATCCTTCTCAGACATTTTCAAGAAAGACAAAATTCTAACTTCTCCGTGGAATCATTAAGATCCTCTACAGTTTGGCCCCGACTCACGTTTCCAGCTATAGGACTTACTGTTCTGAATTCTTCCTCTGTTCACATTCCTTTCTTCAATTTTTCCTGAATAAGTCAAGGTTTTTATCTGATCCAAGACTTTGTCCATCTCCCTTTATCTGCCTTTTGTAATTTACCTCCCATGACTGAATTGAAGTCCCGTGTCATTCATGAGAGCTCCTTGACTGATTGAGCACACACTCATGGACGCTTTCACTGAATTCATTCTTGCCCAGGGCACACACCTCCCACTCACAACATCACTGTTTTGAGCAATTATAAAATCAAAGAACAACTATGGATTTATCTTGCTCAAAGTCACAGTCAGAGCCTGTTTCCCTGGATTTTAGCAGTCTCTTTAGGGATGTGTCAAGTGTGAGCTGCTCATCTGATTTTTAAAGCTCCTTCCCACAGTGTTCACAGCTACAGTGACACTAGAAACAAAAGTAAACAAAAGGAAGATATCTGCATGATGACCATTTTCCTCAAATTTTTTTATATTTCCACTTTTCACTCTGGGAGCTAAGAACACTTGCAATCTAGTTTTTTTTTTTTTTTTAATCCTTCTATTGATTGACAAGGGTAGAGCCAGTTGTGCTGAATGATGGGAGAGTGTAGATAAGGATGTCTGGATAGTGATACTCATCATGGGAGATGTAGATATGAATGCTATGTGGAGACACTCATGGGACAGCATAAATATAGATGTTGACTGGCAATGCAGCAAAAGCTCACTTGGCTGCAGTTGAAGAGTTCTCATCCCGTCTTCACTAAGCATCCCTTTTGGAGCAACTTCCACTTCCTTTTTTTCTTTTTCAAAATTCAGTGATCAAATCCTCTGAGAAATCTTCTGATCTGCATTATAATGATACCATTTAGGTGCTCCCACCATACAGAATCCCATGGACAGAGGAGCCTGGTGGGCTACATATAGTCCATGAGGTTGCAAAGAGTCAGGCATGACTGAGTGACTGAACAACAACGACATATTCTATTGTTTATAACATACTATGTTATCACTGTGTGTTTAATTGTTGTTTACCCTACAAGATATTTTGAGGGAACAGGCCATATTTGTTTTTTTCAGTACTTAGCATGGACCTTGAATAGTTGGTATTGAGTGAATATTTGATGAATGAATAAAATGACACGCTTGCTGGCTCTTCCATAATTATGGTGGCTGTTAATTTAATGGTACAAGCATGTTAGTTTCTGAGAGTATCATACTTGACTTTTGTGTTTCTAGAAGAATTTTAGTTCAGAATGTTAAAAAAAATGGAAAGAAGGGAAGAGACAATAGTAGTGAGGGTCTGAAGGTGATGTTCCACATGCTGTATTTAGGAGGAAGGATTTGGGGGTAAATATATAGATAATAGTGATTTTACTGGTCACCTCCTAGACTTCCATTAAAACAACTAACTAAAAATAACAGAAGAGTATATAGAAGGCTAACTTAAAAAATCCTTCTTATGAGGAGAAACCTTACATATAAGAAAGGACCCTAGAAAACGAGATGGTAATAGCAAAACCCAAAAATGTATTAGGCATATGGATGACACGGGGAGAGAGTGAAGGTGGGTGTACTGGGGCCAGACAGGACTTACTGCTAATATTTCGTCAGTTACTGCCTTGAGGAACCACCTACACCTGTGGGTGATGCTCCAATGTATTCTTGGAGGGCTGAGCTATCATAAACCAAACGTGGGGAGAGACGCACGACCTTTGGCCAGGTACTGCTGCAGCTCATACCTGGCATTGGACTAGCCAAACAGAAACTGGTTATCCTGAAAGCTGAAACCCAGCATGGCAGTTCACTAAACACAGAGAAAAAATGACACAGAGACTCGGATCTCTGTGGGTACTGCCCAGGGTTTCAGCTTCTGCTCTACTTCCCTCAGGCTGCTTGCTGCATTGTGAATTGGTAATGATAATTTACAGCAGATTTATATTTTCCCTTTCCCTATTGTCTAAACAGAAAAGAATTGGGCAGAATTCCACATCAGTCTTTGACAGACCCTATTTCAATGCTGAATTCAGCCAGAAGCTGGTGGATCTCTTGCTAAGGATAAACAGGCAAAAGTGTCACCGACCTAAAATGGGAGAAAATATTCCAGTCGCAAATAAGAGGATACTACAAAGATTCAGAACAGATTCCCTCTTCTGATACAGATTTACTGAAAAAGACAAAAGAAGAATTCCCGATTTATGTTATTCATGCAATTCAAGAGAATCAGTATCTAATACAAAAGAAAAGATTATTTACATCAAGAGACTGCATGGGGTTAAAAATGGTGCAGGATAAAAATGAGAGTGGTGGTGGCAGTGTACATCAGCCTGGATGGTGCATAAAATAAAACTGTAAAGCATAAGACAAAAATCTAAGAAATTTTCAAAATTCAGAGATAAAGAATAAAGAATAATGAAAGGCATGGAGTACAGAGCTAGGAGATTTAATAGTGTGAGTCATGTTACAAATGCATCTACAAAAACAAAGCCAAGCCTCTCCCCATTGCACATAAATATTTGCATGTAATTTTCTTTCTTTCTTTTTTTTTTTTTTTACTGTGGTAAGAATACTTAATGTGAGATCTACCTCGTTAAGAAAATTTTAAGGGCACAATAGAGTCTTTTTAACTACAGGCACTCTGTTGACATGAAGGAAAAAGTAAGAGAATTTGTAGGTAGCAAAACAACCCTTTAAAGTAAGAGCTAATTGAAATTTTTTTTTGACTAAATGGAATTTTTAAACAAAAAGGAAATGATACAAAAAGGGCCATGAAACATCAGGAAGAAAGAACAATAGAAGTAAAACATAGTTAAATACATTTTCCTTTGTGTTTGAGTTTTGAACAAAAATTATACCACTGTCTTGTGTAGTTCTAAATAAATGTAAAAAAAAATTTAAACACTCATAAACAGGAAATAATATTCTATGCTATATTCAAACTGATAAAATGTTAATATTAGTAGATGGTAACTGATTACACGTATATGTGTATGTATATAAGTTCACGTTCGACTCTTTGCTACCCCATGAACCACAGCACACCAGGCCTCCCTGTCCATCACCAACTCCCGGAGTCTACCCAAACCCATGTCCACTGAGTTGGTGATGCCATCTGACCATTTCATCCTCTATTGTCCCGTTCTCCTCCTGCCCTCTCCTCTTTCCCAGCATCAGAGTCTTTTCAAATAAGTCAGCTCTTCACATCAGATCGACAGAGTATTGGAGTTTCAGCTTTAACATCAGTCCTTCCAATGAACATCCAGGACTTATCTCCTTTAGGATGGACTGGCTGGATCTCCTTGCAGTCCAAGGGACTCTCAAGAGTCTTCTCCAACACCACAGTTCACAAGCATCAATTTTTTGGTGCTCAGCTTTCTTTATAGTCCAACTCTCACATCCATACATGACTACTGGAAAAACCATAGCCTTGACTAGATGGACTTTTGTTGACAAAGTAATGTCTCTGCTTTTTAATATGCTATCTAGGTTGGTCATAACTTTCCCTCCAAGGAGTAAGTATCTTTTAATTTCATGGTTGTAATCACCATCTGCAGTGATTTTGGAGCCCAAGAAAATTAAGTCAGCCACTGTTTCCCCATCTATCTGCCATGAAGTGATGGGACCGGATGCCATGATCTTAGTTTTCTGAATGTTGAGCTTTAAGCCAACTTTTTCACTCTCCTCTTTCACTTTCATCAAGAGGCTCTTTAGTTCTTCTTCACTTTCTGCCATAAGGGTGGTGTCATCTGCATATCTGAGGTTATTGATATTTCTCCCCACAATCTTGATTCCTGCTTGAGCTTCCTCCATCCCAGAGTTTCTCTTGATGTACTCTGCGTATAAGTTAAATAAGCAAGGTGACAATATACAGCCTTGATATACTCCTTTTCCTATTTGGAACCAGTCTTTTGTTCCATGTCCAGTTCTAACTGTTGCTTCCTGACCTGCATACAGCTTTCTCAAGAGGCAGGCAGGTGGTCTGGTATCCCCATTTCCTTCATAATTTTCCACAGTTTACTGTGATCCACACAGTCAAAGGCTTTGGCATAGTAATAAAGCAGAAATGGATATTTTTCTGAAACTCTCTTGCTTTTTTGATGATCCAGCAGATGTTGGCAATTTGATCTCTGGCGTGTGTATATATATGTGCATATATGGGCATATATCTATACACACATACACATAATGTAACACCTAGAGCAACCTCAAAAAACTATACAAAGAGCTATACTCAAAAATATTGAAGACAAATAAAAATGAAATTCTAAAAAATATTTAGAAGGGAAAAATAAAATAAAAAAGAGAAAACTAAGAGAAAATGAGAAATAAAGTTGAAAATGTAAGTCCTAATATACCAATAGGTAGATGCACTATAAAAGATACAAATATACCAATAAGAGGCAAAGACTGACAGAGTTATTTTAAAAATATGATCCACGAATATGCTGTACGTAAGAAACTCATCAAGTATAATGATATAGGTAGGTTGATAGCAAAAGGATAGAAAAGACTTATCAAGCAAATATTATTCAAAAGAAAGGAGTGTCTATCTGATATCATATAGAGTTAACTTCAGAGCATAGAAAATTAATGGATACAGAGATGAGCATTATCTAATGATAGAAGTGCTAGTCAATCAAGAAGACACAGAAATCTTAAATGGATTTATATAAAACAAAACTAAAAATATATAAAGTAAAACCCTATAAACTGAAAGAGGAAATAGACAAGTCCACAATTATAGCTGGAGACTTTTAGCACCCACCTTTCAACATCTGATAGACTAAGTAGGAAGAAAACCAGTAGGGATATAAAAGAATTCAACAACAACAAAATCAACTGACAGAATCTAATAGACATTATTAGACTGCTTCTGGAGAAGGGTATGACAATCCACTCCAGTATTCTTGCCTGGAGAATCCCAAGGACAGAGGAGCCTGGTGGGCTACAGTCCATGGGATTGCAAAGAACTGAACATGACTGAAGCGACTTAGCATGCACGCAGACTGCTTCACCCAGCAATAGCAGAATATACATCTTTTCAATTGCCAAAGGAACATACAGCAAGATAGACCATCTCCTGGTCTGTAAACATGCCTAAGTGGATTTAAAGGAATGGAAATAATATGATCACAATGCAATCAAACTATGAATTAGTAACAGGAAACAAGAGGAAAGTCTCCAAACACTTAGAAGCTACAAAAAATATTTGTAAGTAATCATAGGTCAAAGCAGAAGTCTCAAGGAAACTTTAAAATCTGTTTATTTAGCTGAATAAACATCAAGTGAAAATATAACATCAAAATTTGCAGGACAGAAAATAATAATGAAAGGAATACTATAGAATTAAATGCTTATGTTATAAAAGAGGAAGCATTCCAAATCAATAATCTGAGCTCTCAGCAGGAATACAGAATAATGTAATACTATAAATCAATTATAGCTCATTAAAAATTAAAAGAAAGAAATTTTCAGCCTAAAAAAAAGAATCCAGAAAAAGAAGAGCAAAATAACCCCAACACAGGAAAGAAAGAAGGAAATACCAAAGGTAAGAGTACATAAGATGAAAACATCAAAACAGCAGAAAAAAATCATGAAACACAAAGATGGTTCTTTGAGAAGATCAATAAAAGTGATGACCTTCTAGCAAGACTGACCAATATAAAAAAGAGAGAAGATACAAATGACAAATATCAGGGATCAAGTCAACCCTACGGACATTAAAAGGATTAGGAGGGAATGTTACAACACATTTAGGTGAAATGAACCAATTCTTCAAAAAGCATAAACAACCACAACTTAACCAATAAAATGAGTGGAGGATGGACATATAAATCAATGAAATAGAATACAGAACCCAGAACTGAGCCACACAAATATGCCCAACTGGTTTTTGATAAATGTGTTGCAGTTCAATATTGGACGTTTCATTTTTTTCAACAAACGATGCTAGACAATTGAACAGGTAAAGGCAAAAAATAAATCTTGACTCAAACCTCACACCTTACTCAAAACATTGTGCAAATAGATCATGGGTTTATTTTCCAAATGTAATTGCCCTCCTGGGCTCTTATCCCAGAAAAATGTAAATTCGTGTTCACACAAAATCATGCACACAAATGTTCACAGCAGCTTTATGTATAATAGCCATAGACTGGACACAGCCCATATGTTCAATAGGAGAATTGTTAATCCAACTGTGGTACATCCATAACATGAAAAACTACTCAGCAATAAAAAGGAACAAACTACTGATACACACACAATATTTAAAGTAGCAACTGGCTCATTCTTACTGACTTGTTTCTACCATTTCTCTTTTATGACGATGGTCCCATTCATGGGTTTTCTGTTTTTCTTTTCCTTTTCTGTGAGTAGCTCAATTTCCTTCAGATTTTCTTCCTGAGAATTCTTAGGCTGAGATCAGAATTATAATTAAAAGTATTTAGCAGTTGCTATAATAATGGGCACTATGAAATCATAAAAGATGCTAGATCTAACAAGGTTGATATTAAAAATATTTAACAATTGATATGGCCTAGATAATAAGTAATCTGTAAAGAAGCTGGCTTAATAAGAATCAATACTAACTATGATAAATCTATATGGATGTATTAGTGTGCTCTGGATAAGTAAAAACTTTTACTGGTGCTGTGTGCTTAGTCGCTCAGTCAGGTAAATTTCTCCATAGATAATTCACATTTGATTTTTCTAGGTGGCTGGGGACATGACTGTTCAAGGTCACTTTTATTTATTTATTTATTTATTTTTATTTTTTTAAAATTTTCTTTACTTTATTGTGTTGGTTTTGCCATACAATGACATGAAACCGCCATGGGTTTACATATGCTCCCCCTCCAGAACCCCCCTCCCTCCTCACTCTCAATTCCCTCCCCCTTGGTCATCTCGGTGCACCAGCCCCGAGCATCAGCCATGGGCTGGCTATTGAGTTCACATATGATAATTAACATGTTTCAATGCCATTCTCCCATAACATCCCACCCTTGCCCTCTTCCACAGAGTCCACGAGTCTGTTCTATACATCTGCGTTTCTTTTGCTGTCTCGCATGCAGGGTTCTCGTTACCATCTTTCTAAATTCCATATATATATGCGTTAGTATACTGTATTGTTTTACCTTCTGGCTTACTTCACTCTGGATAATAGGCTCCAGTTCCGTCCACCTGAGTAGAACTGTTTCAAATGAATTTTTTTTTAAATTACATTTTTGCCTTGAGATTTGTTGGGGGGGGGGGGGTCTAAAGTTATCTGAATTTCAGCTGTAAATTCTCTTGATGGCCATCTTCTGTTCCAGGTATTCAGGGGTTACTACTCTCAGCTTCTGTTTAGGAATGGTTTGAGCTAAGTTTATCTCAATGAGATCATTCTTATAGGGAATGTGTTTATTTCCGGCTTGTTCTTAAAAGGCACCCTGCATGGGGTACCATCTTTCAAGGAGGAAGTTCTGTTAGCTTTAATACTCTTTGATGGTCCCTGGATTTTGTTTTCACACTCTGTACCACTTAGAGTCCTAGAAAATGAAAGCACCAATTTATCTTAGGAGGAGGAGAACAAGGCAAAAGCCAGCTCAGAGAAAGGCCCCAACCACTCCAAGGATTTTTTTTTTTTTGTCTGAAAATTTCTTAGCTTTTCCCAGCTCATCAATGAATTTAAGACATTTTAGAAACTATCTGTAATTGTTAACTTTTTGGACCTGTGGAGGTGTTTGAGCTAGGTGTTTCTTCTTGCTAGTCTTAGATATAAAATTCTTGTGATAATATATTTCTTTCCATGAAGCTGGTTAAACTGTATTTTGATTGAACCTAAGACTATAACACTGTTTTGACAGGACTTAAGTCAAATAGATGAGGCACATTAATTTAAGAATAATTTGGTGTTCAGTGCAGTTATGATGAAAACAACAAATATTTTTATTATAAACGACTTTGTTTTCTAGGAAAGAAAAAAATAATTTGCCTATAAATTAGAGGCAATTTTTCTATCTCTATTGATGGTTGCAGAAATACTTGGCATTTAGAGAAAGGAAGAAAGACACATAGCTTAGAAGGAAATGATCAGAGTTGGATTCGGTACACTGATTACATCATTTAAAAAAACTTTCATTGATTTTTGAAGCTTATTGGCCTGCTTATCATGACATATGGGTAATTGTAGATAATCAATGAAATTGTCATTACATCTCCCAAAAGATACATTATTATAGCCATAAAAGGTACAAATTGATACAGAACCAATTCCCAGAGAGACCTATCATAGGAAAAAGGCTTTATTATTTAATAACAAACTAAGGAATGAACATGAAACTATAACAGAAGTGGCCAATAAAGTATGGGTGCAAGTATTTTCAAACTAGAAATGTGAAATCATTATCTCTGTATTTCTCACAGTCAATATAAACAGTTTGATTCAATAAGTACATTTTAAACAAAGCACTTGCCCCAGACAACACTTGGAAAACATAATTAGCTCTGAGTACAAAAGAATGTGGATAAAAAGATATTACTTGTTTTCTGGTTTAGGGAGGAAATGGTACTCAGGCGAGAAATAGAGGAATGTTGGGATTACTTTAAGAGAAGAAGAAAAAAAGAATCAAGGCTTCTTTGGTGGCTCAGTGGTAAAGAATCCACCTGCTAATGCAGGGGACACGGGTTCAATCCCTGGTCCGGGAGGATCACACATGACGCGGAGCAACTAAAATCCTACACCACAACTATTGAGACTGTGCTCTAGAGCCTCGGAGCTGCAATTACTGACCCACGTGCACAACTACTGAAGCCCACACACCCTGGAGCCCGTGTTCCACAATAAGGGAAGCGACACCATGAGAAACCTGCACACTGCAGCTAGAGAGTAACCCTTGCTCTCTGCAGCTAGAGAAAATCCTGGGCAGCAACTAAGACCCAGTGCAGCCAAAAATAAAATTTTTTTTTTTAAAAAAAGAAATCAGATTACATTCATAATGAGAATTTGAAAAGAATAGAAATATAACTGCTGTGTTTTATATTCTAGTTAAAAAAGAAAGCAAAACTCAAAAGTAATTTTGAGTTTTGAAAAACTACTTGAATACAAATACATATGTGTGTATATACACATATACACACACACACACACACGTATATGAAATAAATGAAACCTCTGTTTTTTTGACATACCAGCATAAGTCTTCAGGAAATGTGACATATCCTCTCTAAAATAAAGAACATTTTTCTAAAGCTCGATTTGGATGACTTGTATTGAGGAAAAAGAGGTTTTGATTAACGTATGGTGGATAATTATTGCATTTGCTTTATTTTGTATCCATGACAGTTAAATGACTAATAAAGATGTAGCACACAGTATTTTCTTTTTACATTTCTGCTATGAAATCACACTGAAAGCGGATCATTTGACTGTTTTGGACATTTTTCTTAAACCTCTCCTGTTGCTTAAGTTTTCCCCTGATCATTGCCTCTAGAATAGGATTAAGTTAAATAGGCTAAAAGTTTCTCATCTTCCGATTTAAGTGCATTTTTTAAACACTTGCACTAAAGCCAACTTAGAAAGAAATGAGACAGAACAAGGTGATCAGTCTTACCTAAGGCCAGAAAAAAAATCTGTTTATTATGGATTGGCTAGATATTAGATTTCTTTATATTGAACTCTAATAAATTTCAACTTGCCATTATTTTCATCTCTGAAATGGGGACTGTAATGCTTGAATCCCTGGTATCTCAAACAGTTCTCAATCTGTGAATGCTGAACCTCTCCAAGGAACTATCAGTAGGTTTGGTCATAAATCACAGAGTCTTCTGTTTTACCCTCATGACTGATCTCTAAAAACAGGATCAATGCATTTCATTCCTGAAACCTGAAAACAAGTATCTATGAGAGTGTGGAGAAAGAAAAATATTTTTTAAAGGTCAAACTTTAATTCACCTTGGTTCCCAGAAACCGTCCTTTTAGATTTTTGATGAAAACAATTTCATAGTCCTTTATGATTACATTCTAACAATCTTGTAGTCAGGGGCATTAAAGCTAGTTATATGCTCATTTTTATTCTAAAATTTTTAGCTCCACTAAGGCAACATCTCCCTTTCCAAACCCAGGAACAAATATAACAGCAGATCAATTTCTTCAATATAGATTCTCATATAAATACTAATGTGAGTGCGTGTTCAGACAGTAACTTTGACCAAAAAGTAGCATCATTTCCCAGATATGTGTGTCATACTTAAAATATATGCAATAAGAAGAAACCAAAGCATACCTTTATTCTATTTCACTGCTTTTCTTGGTGCCTTCCATGAAAATTATGTTGTAAATATTCTCTTGCAATTCATCTGTGTAAAATATCAGCAAAATTATACTTTCAACATGAAATCTGAAAAAAAACTTTGTATTTTTGCTACTTTAAAATGTATGCCTTATCTCAGAAATGCCCATTTTCCAAAATATGCAGTTTGAAGAAATTGCAATGACATCTTACACAAAAAACTTTTATGAATGCAAACTTTGAGTGATTTTTCTGGTTCATTTAATTTATTTAAATTAGCTTTATTTAATTTCACATACAGCTGTTCCATGCCCTGAACATAGCCCAAGGGACTATTTAAAGTGCTTGAGTCTAAATGTCATGTTTTATCACTATGTAATATGTAGCAAACCACAAAAATTTTGTTGTTGTTGTTCACTGGGTAGTACTTTCAATATTCAGCAATCTTTCTCTTGCTTTTTCTTGGATAGGATAATAGTTATAACACAACAAGCTAAATGTAAGTAGAACTGATTTTCATCCGAACACCATTCATGCCATAATTCAAGTTATAGCAATATCCTTATTCAGGGAGGTCTGAACAAAAATAATTAAAATTGCCATCTATAACCAGGGTTTCCAAAATATATCATGATCTAGATTTCTATCTAGTTCTCTAGACCTGTATATCCAATGTCAACAGAATGTCTCCTCTTAAAGATACCACATGTCCAAAGGGAATTATCATCTTTCCTTCAACCAGCTCATTTTGCACTATCCTCATATCTCTTGAGAAACCTGTATGCAGGTCAGGAAGCAACAGTTAGAACTGGACATGGAACAACAGACTGGTTCCAAATAGGAAAATGAGTACACCAAGGCTGTATATTATCACCCTGCTTATTTAAGTTACATGCAGAGTACATCATGAGAAATGTTGGGCTGGAGGAAGCACAAGCTGGAATCAAGATTGCCTGGAAAAATATCAATAACCTCAGATATGCAGATGACACCACCCTTATGGCAGAAAGTGATGAAGAACTAAAGAGCCTCTTGATGAAAGTGAAAGAGAAGAGTGAAAAAGTTGGCTTAAAGCTTCACATTCAGAAAACTAGGATCATGGCATCTGGTCCCACCACTTCATGGAAAATAGATGGGGAAACAGTGGCTGACTTAATTTTCTTGGGCTCTAAAAATCACTGCAGATGGTGATTACAGCAATGAAATTAAAAGATGCTTACTCCTTGGCAGGAAAGTTATGACCAACCTAGACAGCATATTAAAAAGCAGAGACATTACTTTGTCAACAGAGGTCCATCTAGTCAAGGCTATGGTTTTTCCAGTAGTCATGTATGGATGTGAGCGTTGGACGGTGAAGAAAGCTGAGCACCAAAGAATTGATGCTTTTGAACTGTGGTGTTGGAAAAGACTCTTGAGAGTCCCTTGGACTGCAAGGAGATCCAACCAGTCCATTCTAAAGGAAATCAGTCCCGGTTGTTTGTTGGAAGGACTGATGTTGAAGCTTAAACTCCAATACTTTGGCCATCTGATGTGAAGAGCTGACTCATTTGAGAAGACCCTGATGCTGGGAAAGAGGAGAGGGCAGGAGGAGAAGGGGACAACAGAGGATAAGTTGGTCGGATGGCATCAGCAACTCAATGGACATGGGTTTGGGTGGAGTCTGGGAGTTGGTGATGGACAGGGAGGCCTGGGGTACTGTGGTTCATAGGGTAGCAAAGAGTCGGACATGACTGAGTGACTGAACTGAACTGAACATCATCAACTGGGGCTTCACTTACTGTTCAGGCTGCTGATATTAAAAGATTTTGGGGACAAGTTAGCTTAGACTTGACATCATGTCTACCCTTACACGGGCTTCTTGGATGGCTCAGCAGGTAAAGAATTCGCCTGCAATGTAGGAGACACAGGAGACGCTAGTTCGATCCCTGGCTGGGGAAGATTCCCCGATGAAGGAAATGACAGCCCACTGCAGTATTCTTGCCTGAAAAATCCCATGGACAGATTTTTCCATGGGCTACAGTGGGCTACAGTCCAAAGAATCGCAAAGAGTCAGACACGACTGAGTGATTAAGCACACAAGCACACTACCCTTACACAGAGTCAGCTTCCAGTTTGGCACAAAAGAGCTTAGATTCTGGAATTAGTTACTCTGGGCTTGAATCCCATCTCTATTGTTATTAACCAAGTGATGTCGGGCAGATCATTTTTGCAAGCCTCGGTTTCCTTATCTATAAAAATGTCATCAAATTTCCCAATAATAACTAGAAAACCCAAAAGGAAAATATATGTGAATTTGTTGTATTAAGCAAAAGGCCTCATGTAAATATTAACTTGCATTGGCATATTCCTAAAAGAATTCAACAAGGGGGATAGGCCTACAGACAAAGTAAATAATTTTTATTTATGAAATAATAGTATACAAGCCACCAGTACTATGCAGCCACACAATGAAATTCGGTTCTTTGAAAACTCTTTAGGACATGCCCAACTCTAGTGTCAAATAAGCACATGGAGGGTGGATGAACTCATGAATCAATTGAAAATGAGGATTCAGCAACACTTAACCCATGGACAAACTATCTTTGGAAAAACAAAGTTATTTTTCCTAGCGAAACAGCTGACCCTCAGACAACAGAGGTTTAAAGTAGGTTCATCTACTCACAGATTTATTTTTCCCCCATTAACTACATACTATAGTACTACATGATCTGTGGTTGGTTGAATTTGTAGATGCAGAGCTTCATATAAGGAGGGTCCTCTGTAAAGTTATACACAGATTTTTAAGTACACAGAGGGCTGGTGCCCCAACCACCAGGTGCTCAAGGGCCAGCTGTATATGGATATTTTTCGGGGGGATGGGTGCACCACATAGCTTGTGGGATCTTAGTTCCACAACCAGGGATGGAACCCACGTCCCCTACAGTGAAAGTGCAGTGTCTTAACCACTAGGCAGCCAGAGAACTCCCTGGATCTTTTTAGTTTAGTACAAATGAATGAACCATTGACTTGTATTAAAACAGAAATCAAAAGAATTACTTCCCTGATTTAAAACTAGGATATGGCTTAGGAATTTCAGAAAATCTGTGGTCAAGATGTGACTATGCTATCTTTTGTTTCCCCAAAGAATCTTTCAGTACAATTACATGTAAATGAGAGTCTATCATCAGTTCTGGTGTATTATTATTATTATGCCATCAAATCAGCCCAGAAGTTTGCCTTCTCATGCCCTAAGGTGGGTGTAAGCATTTTATCCCCGAGAGTATGATTTCTACCATGACTGTCTCTACAATGCAAGATCTGGTGAGTCCCCTGATGACCTAGTCTCAAACTGTTTCGACATCCCTAAAGCATGAGAAACCTATACATCCAAATGGCATCACTCTGATCACAGCATCATCACTCCAGTATGCCACATACAGTCACTGGGTCTTTTCCACTTTGAAAAATTAATTAATGGCAGTATCTGAGAGGAAAATTTTAATCTTTTCTTCCCAATAAAGCCATCCAAGGTCGCCTGTGCTATGCATTCAAATGCTCATTTCACATATACACCCAAAACATCCGCAACATCCAATTTTCATTGCACTGACATTGAACTTGTTTGTACAGCCAGTTTAATCTAAAGTTCAAACCTTTATCCCTCCACACATTTGAAGGCTGACAGTTTTATCTCCTTATCACATTATGTCAGTCCTTTGCAAGCAAGATGTAGTGAGTACCTGAACGTCTTGGGGATAATTATTCTTCCAATAATTTACCACACTAATGATATTTTCCTAGTTTTTTATGGTGCAAGTGTTTTATGCTTCATTAGTTTGCACTTAGTCTTTTCTTAAATACTTTTTCCCTCCTGTCTGAGGTTTTACAGGTCTATTACTTGTATTATTCCTATGAAGAATGTGTTCTTCTCTGAAAGAAGGAAAATGATTAAGGCAATGCTGAAAAGGCCAGATGCTGGCCTTTATAAGAGAAAAAAAAATACTATAAAACTTGGTTTTGTGTCTTTGTGAGAATAGGTTACATAATAAGTAGAGTGAGGTTAGTTAAGGAGTATGTGCCCCAAGGGTGTATACCAACCAAACGAATGTGATAGACTAGAGTGTCTTTAAGAGACTAGACCACGCAATCAGGTTCCCTCTACAAAGCTTGGAGATCTGTGCTACCAGTCTGTGATTCCTATAGGATCCAAGTTCTCTAGGTTAAGAGAGTAGGCAGAGCAGGTCAGTATATCAACATAAGATGAAGCTGTTATAACTGTTTTCTTCTGTTATAGTCTTGCCATTTCTAGAATGTCATATAAGTTGAGTCATATGACATATCGCCTATGAAGTCTGATTACTTACTTAGAAAAATACACTTAAGATTGATCCATGTTGTTGCATGAAACAGAAGTGTTTTCCTTTTCTAAAAAACTTTTCTGACTGTGCCTCATGGCATGTGGGGTCTTAGTTCCCTGAACAGGTGTGGAACCTGTGCCCCCTGAATTGGTAGCACAGAGTCTTAACCACTGGACCCCCACAGAAATCCCAGAAGTGTTTTTCTGTTGCTGAGCTGTGTTTCTTTCTGTGAACATGAATGCACCACATTTTGTTTTCCATTCACTTGTAAAAGGCATCTTGTCTGTTTCCAAGTTTTCACAGTCATGAATTATACTGCTACAAAAATGTCTATGGAGGTTTTTGTGAGGAAATAAGCTTTCATTTCACTTAGGGAAATATATAGAAGTAGGATTGTTGGTGTGATAAGTACATATTTAACCTTATAAGAAACAGTCAAAATGTTTTCCAAAGTGGCTTTACCCTTTCGCATTCTAACAGCAATGAGTAACAGTTTTATTGTTCTGCATTATCATTAGAATTTGATAATGTCATTTTCTTTTAAAAAATATGGCCACTCTAGGATAAAAAAACTGATCACATATACAATGAAATATTATCCAGTCTTAAAAAGAAGGAGACCTTGCCATTTGTGAAAATCTGTATGAACCTGGAGGGCATTATGCTAAGTAAAATAAACCAGACAGAGAAAAAAAATTGAACTATCTCATTTATATACATAATCTACACACGTTAAATACATAGTTACAGGGAATAGAATGGTGTTTACCAGGGGCTGGGTGGGGTGGGAAAGGGTGAGGTACTGGTCAAAGAGTACAAAGTTGAATTCATGTAGGATAAGTAAATCTAGAGATTTAATGTACAGCATGATAACTAGAGCTGGTAATACTGCATTAGATACTCAAATTTTACTTGGTGAGTGAATTTCAGGTACTTTCAACACACACACCAAAAACAGTACCTATGTAAGGAGATAGATATGTTAATTAGCTTGATGGTAGTAATAATTTCATTATGTGTATGCATATGATGCATTTAAAAATTTTAGCCATTCCAGTGGGTACATAGTGGAACCTTATGGAGTTCATGTATGTGTCTCCAAAGATTAATGGTGCTGAGCATCTTTTTACATGCTTCTTTGCCATCAGTATATCTTCCTTGGTAAAGTGTCTTTTCAGATCTTTTTCCATTTATCAGTCGTTTGCTTATTGTTGAGTTTTAAGGGTTTTTTATATATTCTGGATACAAGTCCATTAAAGTTTATGAGATTTGAAAATATATTCTCCTGTTTGTGACTTTTCATTGTGTTAATAGCATCTTTCATGACGTGATAGTTTTAAATTTAGATATATCAATTTTTTCATGGCTTGTAGTTTTGAAACAGTGTCTAAAAATTCATGACCAAAATCAAGGTCATGTAAATTCTTATCCCATGCTTTCTTCTAGAAGTTTCATCATTTTATGTTGCATATTTATGGTTATAATCAATTTGAGTTAATATTTGCATTCAGTATGAGATTTGTGTCAAGGTTTATTTTTCTGCATATGTATGTCTAGTAATTTTCCAGCTCCATATGTTAAAAGGATTGTCCTTTCTCCATTGAGTTGCCTTTGCACTTTTGTCAAAAATTAGTGAACTCTATTTTTATAGGTTTATTTCTGGATTCTCTTTTGCATTGCATAGATTGCTATACCTATCTTTTTGCCGAAACAACACTGTTTCGGTCACTCTACTCTTCATTAAGTCTTAAAATCAGGAACAACTATAGGTCCTGCTTCCAGGCATTTTGTGTCCTCTGACTTTGTTTTATTTTTTTGGGGAATTATTATGAATCTTTCAATTCCTTTTCCTTTCTGTGTAAATTTTAGAATCAACTTACTATTAACTGCAAAAGAGCTTATTGGTATTTTGATTATGATTGAGAGTTGAATCTACAGATTAAATTGGGGAGAACTGACATCACTATAAAATCTTTCAATCCATAAGCATGTGAAATCTATTTGTATATATGTTTCATTTCTTTCATTTTAACATATTTGGTTAAATATTTCATTGCTTTGAGTTTTATTGTAAATGAGATTGTTTTTCAAATTCCAGATATTCATTTCTAGCATATGCATATGCTGGATTGCTATTAGTATATTGTCTTTGCATTCTGTGACATTTTAAAGGTCAATTCTTTAGGATTTTCTATATAGATTATATTGTCTAAAAATCCTGTTATTTGCCTTACAAAGTCGTACTCAAACTCTAAGCTCTACTCCATGAAAAGAAACTAATTCCTCCAATTACTTCACCTACAGCATCTTGCTCACATCTATTTTTGTGCTTACTCTATAAGGTAATTATTTATTTACTTGATTTTCTTCTTCTGTCAATGGCTGATTTCTGGAGGCAGATCAACTATTGCTGCCTTTTCATTCCAAGCACCTATTAAAGTTTCAGACACTGGAGGAATGAATTACATGTTTATTTAATGAAGGATGGAGCAAAGAAGTCAAGGAAGGAAGAAAGGAGGAAGGAAAAAAAGCACTTAAGACCTCAAATTAATGGACTATTGATCATATGTGCAATAAAAACCCAAACCCATAGCTTTTTTCCAGTATTCATCTATCACTCTTCATCAGCCTTACTTTACCCAGGCTTTAAAGAGGGGAGATGGACATTAAACTTGTCAACTAAATGCCTGCATCTCTTCTAGTTTAAACCATTTCATTCTGGCAACTTGATGTGTCTGAGTCAATGTTCAGTCTTTCAGATGTTTCCCTATATCCTTCTCTTTCCCAAGATGGCACCTGGGTGAAGACAGGACACACAGGTCCTCTTGCTGAAGGGGGCCTGGGATCCAAGCACAGTGACTTTGGGCTGTTAATGTCCATCTTGGGCTTCTTCTGCAATGGCCTTTGTTTGCCTGGTGGTGTTACTCTTCTGGTATCAACTGCTGAAGTCTTGAACAGTGTCTGTGATTTAAAGTCTAAGGTCTGTACTTTCTGTTGGCTTAGTTGGTCAGGATTTAGGGCTCTCTTTGACTTAATCCCAACTCAAGACTTTCTGGAAATAAAGACTCTTCTAATAATTCAACTACATTCTCTTTCAGGGATCTTGTTGAGGCAGTGTGCACCCCAAAAATCCCTGCAGGGTTGACCCCATCCCTTGCCTTTGGTTGCTTCATAAAAAGTCCAACATCTTACGCTTCATTTTTCCCTACCCCCAGGTTACACAGAAGTACATCTGCATTCTTTCCATATTACCTGGGAGCCAAGGGGTCTCAGGAGGCCTCCTCTCTGCCTACCCATGGTCTACAGGAAGTTTGTGTAGACACATTGAGCATGGCAGCCTCCTCTTGAGACTGGGTGAGAATACCATATTTGTACAGTTCCATGTGGGACATTTTAACAACATTTTGGAACTAGAAAAATATACTTCAGAATGAAATGTGTGTTCATCTTTCTGAACAGACTATTTTAAATTTATTTGGTGATATTAGCTCCCTCTCTGCCCAACTCTGGCACTAAGTACAATGAAAATGCAGCCTGAGGCAATAAGACCTAGTAGGGCAAGGATCCAGCTAATGAAGCAATTGGAAAAAGTAGCTCTAGCTACCCACCATAATGTGGATGTGGTTGAAGCTATAAATATGGGAATATTTATTTGGAACTATGTTTTCTCCTTCACTTGTTGCAGTGGATTTCAAATTGCCCCACATTAACAGTTATATAAAACATCCTACGTTAGCCACATCTTACTAATGACTCCACTGTATGGTATGCCAATTTCTAATAGTCAGTGATCCACATTCTGAGGGTTAAATTCATAGATTCTCCCCCAAGTTAATATATAAACATAATCATGTTCAAGTAGCTCATAGTCATCTCCTATTACACTGTATGATAAATAATAATGATTTCTATATTTTCATCTACTCTCTGGATTCTATTACTGGAAACTCAAGAATAAACTAAAAATAGAATTACTGCATGATCCAGCAATCCATCCCACTCCTGGGTATATACTCAGAAAAAATCATATCACTAAAATCTATTTGTATGCATGTTTCATTTCTTTCATTAGTGTTCTATCATTTTCAGCATTTGGATGATGCACATATTTGGTTAAATACATCATTGTTTTGAATTTTACTGTTAATGAGGTTGTTTTTCAAATTCTAGATACACTGCACAACTATTTACAATAGTCAGAACTTGGAAGCAACCTAAAGGTCTATAGACAGAGGATTGGATAAAGAAGATGTGGTACATATATACAACGTAATATTACTCAGCCATAAAAAGAAACAAAATTATGCCATTTGCAGAGATGTAGCTAGACCTAGAGACTGTCATACAGAGTGAAGTAAACCAGAAAAACAAATTATCATATATTAATATATATATATATATGTGAAAACTAGAAGAATGGTACAAATGAACCTATTTGCAAAGCAGAAAGAGATATAAACAGAGAGAGCAAACATATGGATGCTAAGAGGGGAAGGGGAGGTGGGATGAATTGGGAGACTAGCATTGACATATATACACTATTGATACTGTGTATAAAAGGATAACCAATGAGAACCTACTGTATAACATAAGGAACTCTATTAGTGCTCTGTGGTGACCTAAAACTATTAGTCACTCAGTTGTGTCTGACTTTTTGTGACCCCACGAACTATAGCCTGTCAGGCTCCTCTATCAGTGGAATTCTCCAGGCAAGAATACTGGAGTATTTGCCCTTCCCTTCTCCAGAGGATCTTCCCAACCAGGGACTGAACCTGGGTCTCCCGCATTTCAGGCAAACTCTGACCTAAATGGGAAGGAAACCCATGAAAGAGAGAGTATATGTATATATGTAGCTGACTCACTTTGCTGAACAGCAGAAACTAACATAACACCTTAAAGCAACAAAATTCCGATAAAATTTTTAAAAAGTAAAATGGAGAGGCGGGTGAGGGAGTGTGAGAACATGTCCAGAGATGCAAGCTGATGGATTAAGCACTGAAGGGGGAGATGAAATCCACTGATTCACAATGACTTCTCAGTCCTTCCATGACACTCCAAGGACGCGACTGTAGGACTCCCAAAGGAGCTACTCCTCAAAGATAATAGAAGAAAATGCTTGGGAGGACAAGTGGGAAAGCAAAGAGGAAAACACGCAGAATAGGGAGTGAGCAATATATGCTTCAGAGACAGAGAAATAGTAAATGCAGCCAAGAGTGGCTAAGACTATATGCTCCCAACGAGGAGGCCAGGGATCATTACCTAGTCAGGGAAATAGACTTCACATGCTAAAACTAAGACCTGCTGCCAAAAGCAGCCAAATAAATACAGAGTTTTTTAAAAAGAGTTGAGCTGGGCTTCCTGATAAATATAGAGCTTATAGAAAACTAGCAGAATGATCAACTATTAATGATATGAGAAAGGATGACCAAGAGTATGGTGAATGAACTCTGGACTGTAAATTGGAACACTGTCTTTCCACTATGCAATGAAACTACTCTGAAATCTGGAGCAAATCCATCTCCATGTCCTCTGCTATAATTAGATTATTACTTCTGTGTTGATGATTTTTAAATTATCTTCATATCATAAACTGTCTCCATATTTGTGTGTGTTGCTTTTATATTTTAACATATACATGACAAAAATAATTTAAAATGTACTAGAATGGAGCAGACCTGGGTATGGCATAAGCCCTCTTGGAGGAGGTCGCCATTAACCCCATCATAGAGCCGCTAGAACTTACTCAGGACTGGGGAAACAGACTCTTGGAGGGCATAAACAAAGCCTTGTTTGCACCACGACCTAGAAGAATGGAGCAGTGACTCCATAAGAAACTAACCCAGACTTGCCTGTGAGTGTCCAGGAGTCTCCAGCGAAGGCATGGGTCAGCGGTGCCCTGCTGCAGGGTCAGGGGCACTGAATGCAGCAGTGTGTGCATGGAACCTTTTGAAGGAGGTCACCATTATCTTCATTACCTCCACCACAGTTTAGCCTCAGGGTCAAACAACACAGCTCCGCCCATCAACAGAAAATTTGATTAAAGATTTACTGAGCCTAATCCCACCCTCAGAACAAGGCCAAGTTTCCCCCTCAGTCACTCTCTCTGAATGTGGTTTTCATTCGGACAGAATGAAAATCACAATAACAAAAAACTAATCAAACTGATCACACGTACCACAGCCTTGTCTAACTCAATGAAACTATGATTCATGCTGTGTAGGCCACCCAATATGGAGGGACCAGGGTGGAAAGTTCTGACAAAACGTGGCCCACTGGAGAAGGAAATGGCAGACCACTTCAGTATTTCTGCTTTGAGAACCTCATGAACAGTATGAAAAGGAAAAAAAAATAGGACATTGAAAGATGAATTTCCCAGGTCAGTAGGTGCCCAATAAACTACTGGAGAACAGTAGAGAAATAACCCCAGGAAGAATGAAGAGACAGAGCCAAAGCAAAAATGACACCCAGTTGTGGATATGACTGGTGATGGAATTTAAAGTCCAATGCTATAAAGAACAATAATGCATATGAACCTGGAATGTTAGGTCCATGAATTAAGGTAAATTTGAAGTGGTCAAATAAGAGATGGCAAGAGTGAACATCGACATTTTAGGAATCAATGAACTAAAATGAACTGGAATGGGTGAATTTAACTCAGATGACCATTATATCTACTACTGTGGGCATGAATCCCTTAGAAAAAACGGAATAGCCCACAAAGTCAACAAAAGAGTCCAAAACACAGTACTTGGATGCAAGCTCAAAAATGACAGAATCATCTCTGCTTGCTTCCAAGGCTAACCATTCAATATCACAGTAATCAAAGTCAAAGCTGAAGCTGAATGGTTCTATGAAGACATACAAGATCTTTTAGAACTAACATCCAAAAAAGTTGTCCTTTACATTATAGGGGACTGGAATACAAAAGTAGGAAGTCAAGAAACACCTTGAGTAACAGGCAAATTTGGCCTTGGAGTACAGAATGAAGCAGGACAAAGGCTAATAGAGTTTTGCTAAGAAAATGCACTGGTCATAGCAAGCACCTTCTTCCAACAACACAAGAGAAGACTCTGCATATGGACATCACCAGATGGCCAATACTGAAATCAGATTGATTATATTCTTTGCAGCCAAAGATGGAGAACCTCTATATAGTCAGCAAAAACAAGACCAGGAGCTGACTGTGGCTCAGATCATGAACTCCTTATTGAAAAATTCAGACTTTAATTGAAGAAAGTAGGGAAAACCACTAGACCATTCAGGTATGACCTAAATCAAATCCCTTACAATTATACAGTGGAAGTGACAACAGATTCAAGAGATTAGATATGATATGATAGACAGAGATTAGATATAGGTAGAGATTAGATATGATAGATATGATAGATATGATAGACAGAGTTCCTGAAGAACTATGGACAGAGGTTCATGACATTGTACAGTAGGCAGTGATCAAGACCATCCCTGAGAAAAAGAAATGTAAAAAGGCAAAATGGTTGTCTGAGGAGGCCTTTCAAAGAGCTGAGAAAAGAAGAGAAGGGAAAAGCAAAGATACACCCATTTGAATGCAGAGTTCCTAAGAACAGCAAGGAGAGATAAGAAAGCCTTACTCAGTGATCAGTGCAGAGAAAGAGGAAAAAAATAGAATGGGAAAGACTAGAAACTTCTTCAAGAAAATTAGAGTTATCAAGGGAACATCTCATGCAAAGATGGGCTCAATAAAGGACAGAAATGGTATGGACCTAATAGAAGCAGAGATATTAAGAAGAGATGGCAAGAATACACAGAAGAACTGTACAAAACAATCTTCATGACCTAGATAACCACAATGGTATGGTCACTCACCTAGAGCCAGACATCTTGGAATGTGAAATCAAGTGGGCCTCAGGAAGCATCAGTATTAACAAAGCTAGTGGAGGTGATGGAATTCCAGTTGAGCTATTTCAAATCCTGAAAGATGATGCTGTGAAAGTGCTGTACTCAATATGTCAGCAAATTTGGAAAACTCAACAGTGGCCACAGGACTGGAAAAGATCAGTTTTCATTCCAATCCCAAAGAAAGGCAATGCCAAAGAATGCTCAAACTACAGCACAATTGTACTCATCTCACATGTTAGTAAAGTAATGCTCAAAATTCTCCAAGCCAGGCTTCAGCAATATGTGAATCGTGAACTTCCAGATGTTCAAGCTGGTTTTAGAAAAGGCAGAGCAACCAGAGATCAAATTGCCAACATCCATTGGATCATCGAAAAAGCAAGAGAGCTTCAGAAAAACATCTACTTCTGCTTTATTGACTATGCCAAAGCCTTTGACTGTGTGGATCACAACAAACTCTGGAAAATTCTGAAAGAGATGGGAGTACCAGATCACCTTACCTGCCTCCTGATAAATCTGTATGCAGGTCAGGAAGCAACAGTTAGAACTGGACATGGAACAACAGAGTGTTCCAAATCGGGAAAGAGTATGTCAAGGCTGTATACTGTCACCCTGTTTATTTAACTTATATGCAGAGTACCTCATGTGAAATGCCAGGCTGGATGAAGCACAAGCTGGAATCAAGATTTTTGGGAGAAATATCAATAACTTCGGATATGCAGATGACACCACCCTAATGGCAGAAAGGAAAGAACTAAAGAATCTCTTGATGAAAGTGGAAGAAGAGAGTGAAAAAGTTGGTTTAAAACTCAGTATTCAAAAAACTAAGATCATGGCATCTGGTTCCATCACTTCATGGCCAATAGAAGTTGAAAGAATGGAAATAGTGACAGACTTTATTTACTTGGGCTCCAAAATCACTGCAGATGGTGAAATTAAAAGACGCTTGCTCCTTGGAAGAAAAGTTATGACCAACCTAGACAGCATATTAAAAAGCAGAGACATTCCTTTGCCAACAAAGGTCGGTTTAGTCAAAGCTATGGTTTTTCCAGTAGTCATGTATGGATGTGAGAGTTGGACTATAAAGAAAGCTGAGCATCAAAGAATTGATGCTTTTGAACTGCGGTGTTGGAGAAGGCTTTGAGAGTCCCTTGGACTGCAAGGAGATCCAACCAGTCCATCCTAAAGGAAATCAGTCCTGAATATTCATTCGAAGGACTTATGCTGAAACTCCAATACTTTGGCTACCTGATGCAAAGAACTGACTCATTTGAAAAACCATGATGCTGGAGAAGATTTAAGGCAGGAGGAGAAGGGGACAACAGATGATGAGATGGTTGGATGGCACCAGTGACTTGATGGACATGATGAGTAAGCTCCAGGAGTTGGTGATGGACACGGAGGCCTGGCATGCTGCAGTCCATGGGGTTGCAGAGTCTGACACGACTGAGTGACTGAAGTGAACTATAATGGAAAGCATTTGCTCTAATATCCTAATTCTACAAAGATCTAGAAGTTACACAGGTTGCCCAATTCCTTGGTTCTAGAACTTGGATAAGAATCGATTTTCTTGAATCTCACTCCCAAATTCTAATTTTACCTATTTGTTTTTCATCCATGATTTTACACAATCCCTGCCACATGAACAGGTAAAGCACCACTACAATATGAATTTCAAAGCATAAAAGGAAGGGTGCCTTGCTAGCAGAAAAATATCATCAGAGAAGGAAAAGTTGTAAAAATAGCCAGTTTATACAAAAATCTCTAATCTTTTCTATTACCTAAGTCATGAAAATTATTACTGTTCCTGGTTCTTTAGAGGAAGTGAGAAAGCAAATGGATATCTGGTCAGTAAGTGATAGAGAAAGACAGTACTGTTTCTAGTCATGGATAACTTTATGGAAAACTTAAATCCCCAGCAATCTGACAGATTCACTGAAAAGCTCCCACAATACTTAACTCTTCATTTTCCATATTAACCTCTGGGCCACAGAACCATCCTTTAACTACTCATCTTTTTAAACATGATTACATCAGTTAGTATGTGGCATTTTATCAGTTTATTCATTTTTATGAGTGTCCTTTTGCTTAAGACACACACACACACACACACACACAAGCAGGAAGCCACATAACAGTGTAATTTAACCTTTCTTCAGAATCTCTCTTAATAATTCAGTTTTTAAAAGGGTGATCAGAAAATGAACCTCTGTCTGGTGAAGTCAGGTGTTTCCATAAATGAGCACAGTAATTGTGCCCTTGTTAGCTGTTTCTTAAAAGCTTTCAAGAAAATACAATGTGAGATAAATAATGCTGATTAGACATCCTCCCATGGAAGAAATAATAGAAAGGGATCAAGTGATAAATGAAATGAATGTTGCTCTATCAAAGCAAATGGTGATAAATGGAGAGCTGGTGCCATTGCTTACACTGGCACTTCTGGAAGCTGGTCACACTATTTATAATTGTGTTTTAGTGTTTTGCAGACCAGTCATTTATACGAACAGCAACATTAAAGTGATAAATTAGGAAGAAGCAGGTTGTCTAATCAGCAGATAAGAGGTAATGCAGCTCCAATCAAAAGGAGAGTCATTCTGTTTCTTTTCCTTGTTAATAAGTAAGACGGAGAAGGACCATTTGATTTGAAGGGAAATTTGCCAAATATGCAGCCACTCATATAATGAAATTATTCTTGTATTTCCTCTCCTTTCTTTTCAAATGAAGATTGCTTTTTATTTTAGTCCTCTTTAAGTAAGCTACCTTTTATTTTAATCACCTACAAGAAAGAACTGTGGTAAGCCAGTAGTATAAACGGGCATTTCTTGTACCTTAACTGTTAGCTGTTTCAAAAATTTAATATTACCTACAGACTATCCTGCTGTGACTTGTGCTTTTATAAGAAAAGCACAGCCAGCAATTCTGTACTATCTTCTGGATTTTGATGTACCAACCATTAAGTATACTTTTTTCAATTAAATTTTTTACTTTGCATTGGGGTATAGCCAGTTAATAATGTTGTGATAATTTCAGGTGGACAGCAAAGGGACTCAGCCATACACATACATATATGCTTTCTGCCCCAAACTCCCTTCCCATCCAAGCTGCCTAATAAGTGTATTCTTAATTAAGATTATACAAATCTCATAAGTGATGACAAAGATTTTGAGAAAGCATATTTGTAGTTTCTGGTCTTATGTTTAGATCTTTGATCCATTTTGAGTTTATCTTTGTGTATGGTGTTAGAAAGTGTTCTAGTTTCATTCTTTTACAAGGGGTTGTCCAGTTTTCCCAGCACTACTTGTTAAAGAGATTGTCTTTTCTCCATTGTATATTCTTGCCTCCTTTGTCAAAGATAAGGTGTCCATAGGTGCATGGATTTATCTCTGGGCTATTTTGTTCCATTGATCTATATTTCTGTCTTTGTGCCAGTACCATACTGTCTTGATGACTGTGGCTTTGTAGTATAGCCTAAAGTCAGGTAGGTTGATTCTTCCGGTTCCATTCTTCTTTCTCAAGATTGCTTTGGCTATTCGAGGTTTTTTGTATTTCCGTACAAATTGTGAAAGTATTTGTTCTAATTCTCTGAAAAAGACCTCTGGTAGCTTGATAGGAATTGCATTGAATCTATAGATTGCTCTGGGTAGTATACTCATTTTCACTATATTGATTCTCCCAATCCATGAACACGGTATATTTCTCCATCTATTTGTGTCCTCTTTGATTTCTTTCATCAGTGTTTTATAGTTTTCTATATATAAGTCTTTTGTTTCTTTAGGTATTCTTTTAGTATTTCTTTAGGTAGAAATACTCCTAAGTGTTTTATTACATAAGACCAGAAACTATAAACTCCTAGAGGAAAACAGGCAAAACACTCTCCGACATAAACCAAAGCAGTATCCTCTATGACCCACCTCCCAGAATACTGGAACTAAAAGCATAAATAAACAAATGGGACCTAATTAAAATGAAAAGCTTCTGCACAACAAAGGAAACTAAAAGCAAGGTGAAAAGGCAGCCTTCAGAATGGGAGAAAATAACAGCCAGTGAAGCAACGGACAGACAATTAATCTCAAAAATATACAGGCAACTCCTGCAGCTCCATTCCAGAAAAATAAATGACCCATTCAAAAAGTGGGCCAAAGAACTTAACAGACATTTCTCCAAAGAAGACATAAAAATGGCTAACAAACACATGAAAAGATGCTCCACATCACTCATTATCAGAGAAATGCAAATCAAAACCACAATGAGGTACCACTTTACACCAGTCAGAATGGCTGCCATCCAAAAGTCTACAAGCAATAAATGCTGGAGAGGATGTGGAGAAAAGGGAACCCTCTTACACTGTTGGTGGGAATGCAAACTAGTACAGCCACTATGGAGAACAGTGTGGAGATTCCTTAAAAAACTGCAAATAGACCTGCCATATGACCCAGCAATCCCCCTGTTGGGCATACATACCGAGGAAACCAGAATTGAAAGAAACACGTATACCCCAATGTTCATCGCCACATTGTTTACAATAGCCAGGACATGGAAGCAACCTAGATGTCCATCAACAGACAAATGGATAAGAAAGCTGTGGTACTATACACAATGGAATTTACTCAGCCATTAAAAAGAATCCATTTGAATCAGTTCTACTCAGGTGGACGAAACTGGAGCCTATTATAAAGAGAGAAGCCAGAAAGAAAAACAAAAATACAGTATACTAATGCGTATATATGGAATTTAGAAAGATGGTAACGAGAACCCTGTATGTGAGACAGCAAAAGAAACGCAGATGTACAGAACAGTCTTTTGGACTCTATGGGAGAGGGCAAGGGTGGGATGATATGGGAGAACGGCATTGAAACATGTTAATTATCATATGTGAAATCAATCGCCAGCCCAGGTTTGATGCTCAGGGCTGGCGCACAGGGATGACCCAGAGAGAGGGAATCGAGAGGGAGGAGGGAGGGGGGTTCTGGAAGGGGAACATATGTATACCCATGGCGGTTTCATGTCACTGTATGGCAAAACCAACACAATAATGTAAAGAAAATTTTTAAAAAATATATAAATAAATTTAAAAAAAAGAAAGAAAGCATATTTGCACTTTAGTGTAAAAGCGTACACTTACTAATAAAAATGAATATTAACTAATTAAACTACGCATGTATTTTTACAAAATAATTCTATTAATGACTAAATTTAATCAAGCAGTAAAACTCTTTTGTTAATGCTTTGATATCCTGAAATATTTTTTTTTTCTGGCTCAGAAAATTACTTTGCCTCAAGATTAACAAACTTCCTTTCCAATATGGGGATTCTCACATGCTTTTATTTCCATCCAGATTTCAATAATATGTACTATTGATTTTTTCATTCATTTTTCCCTTTAAATCTATATTCTGTAAGCATGAAATCAAATGGTACCAAATACCACTGGTTATACTGTGCAAATGTGTTTAATCTTTCTTTTGAAGAAGTTTTAAAATACGTTACCATTTTTTTATTCTAAATTTTTAATACCAGTCCTACTCAAAGTCTTCCAAAAGATAGAGGAGAATGAAATATTCTCAAACTGTTTTTATGAATCCAGCATTACCTTGATCCCAAAGCCAGGTTAGGACACTGTAAGAAAAGTATAGACCAATGCTTCCAATAAACATAGATACAGAAAATCATGAACAATATACTAGCAAACTGAATTCAAGAGCACACTAAAAGAATCATACATCATGACCAATTTGGATATATTCCTGGCACACAAAGTTGCTTGAAGATGTGACAATCAATTAATGTGAAAGAAGGTAAGCAAACTGTAGTAGATGGGCTATACTGAACCTACTCTTCTTTTTTCCTTTTGGTGTTAGAATACAACGTTATTTGTACCCTCAACAAACTTTTAGGTGCACAATGGGCTTCCCTGATGGCTTAGATGGTAAAGAATCCTAATGCAATGCAGGAAACACAGGTTTGAATCCTGGCTCGGGAAGATTCCCTGAAGAAGGGAATGGCAACCCACTCCAGTATTCTTGCCTGGAGAATCCCATGAACAGAGGAGCCTGAAGGGCTACAGTCCCTGGCTCACAAAGAGTTGGAAACGACTGAACGACTAATGCTAACACTGCCTAGGATACTGTTAATGACAGACACAATGTTGTGTGGCAGATTTCTAGAATTTATTCGTCTTGTACAACTAAAACTTAATATACGCTGAGCATCAAGTGTATTCTCCCAATCCCCAACTACTGGCAACCATTAATCTACTCTGCTTGTTGCTCTGTTTGATTATTTTATATACCTCACATAAGTGGAATCATGCACTTTTTGCTCTCAGTGACTAGCTTATTTCATGTAGCATAATGTCCTTCAAGTTCATCCATGAGGTTGCCTATGGCAGGATTTCCTACCATTTTTAGGCTGAATAGAATTTCACTGTGTGTATAGTCCACATTTTTCTTTATCCAGTCATCCGCTGCTGGACATTTAGCATGTTCCCATATCTTGATTATTGTGAATCATGCTGCAACAAACATGAGAGTGCAGATATTTCTTTAAGATTCTCATTTCCATTCTTTTGTTCCATTCCAGAAGTGAGTTTGTGGAAATATACAATAGTTCTATTTTTAATATTTGGAGGAATCTCCATGCTGTTTTCCACAGTGGCTCCACCATTTTATATCCTTGATGATCGTGGAAGGGTTCTTCTTTGTATACATCTTGCCAATACTTATCATTTTTTTTATTTTAATAGTGGCCATTATACCAGGTGTGAGGCAATAGCCACAGTTTTGTTCTGCGTTTCTCTGATTATTGGTAAGTGGGCACCCTTTAATATACCTCTTGGTATATTTAATATACCAGACTCCTCAAAAATGAATTGGGGACTCCACTAGTTAACCAAACATTACCCTGTCAAATCCCTTGTTGCAGTACTTGGAATATTCCCTGTAATGGTCTATTTTCTTTTCTATTTCTCCAGCAGACATCACCCCTATGACCTAATGTGTCACCCCAAAATGTATATGTTAAAATCCTAATTCTCAAGAAGATGGTATTAGGAGGTGGGGCCGTGGGGGTGATGAGGACACGAGGGTGGAGCCCTCATAAGTTGGAGTACTGCCCCTTTAAGAGATCCCAGAGAACTTTTTGTGTCCTGTACTCCATGTGAGGACACAGGAACTGCTATGTATGGGCCAGGAGGTGGGCTCTTACAAGGCACCACACCAAATCTGCTGTCACCATGATTTTACCCTTTCCAAACTTGAGAATGGTAGAAACAAATTTCTGTTGTTTACAAGCCACCCAGTCTGTGGTATTATTACAGCAGATCAAACGGACTAAAACAAAGACCTTTCTGTAGATCCAACAATGGGCTCAGTGCTTGCTATAGAGTAAATGCTTACGTGGTCTTGCTTTGTGACTAACTGAAACAGCAGTGATTTCAATCAGTCATAAAGTAATAGGTGTGAGGTGATAGCCCATAGTTTTAATCTGTATTTCCTTGATTGACCATTGTTATGTCTTCTTCGGTGAAATGTCTATTCAAGTCTTTAACCCAATAAAAGACCACTAGAAAAAACATACATCAGCAAATTGGTTAACCAATAAGAAATGAATAAATTTCCAGAAAACTATAATGACACCATAGTATGAAGAGTGGAGGTCCTACTGATTATCACCCTTGAAATCTACTGATTTGGAAGACTGCAATAATACACTTTAAAGAGATTAAGAATGTTAATTTCTCTTGTTCATTTCTTTCTGCTTTTAGAAGTGAAAATGAAAGTGAAGTTGTTCAGTCATGTCCAACTCTTTGTGACCCCACGGATGAAGAAGCCTACCAGGCTCCTCTGTCCATGGGATTTTCCAGGCAAGAGTACTGGAGTAGGTTGCCATTTTCTTCTCCAGGAGATCTTCCCAACTCAGGGTTTGAACACGAGTCTCCTACAGTATAAGCAGACGCTTTACTGTCTGAGCCACCAGGGAAGTTGCTTTTAGAAGAGTCAAGAATAAAGATCTGGCTTCCTCTATACAGGATTTTGTAAGGCCTGAATAATGATGTATTTTTACAATTGTTATTGTTGTATTTTAGATGGCAGAGAATTCCAATGACCTTTCTCCTTTAAATTTAAAATTTTCTTCTTAGAAGCTTCTCCTCTATCAAAAGACAAGAAGGGAATCATATGTTATATATATAATTTTTATTTAACACATATTTATTTGCATTTATGAACTGCTTTCAGCGACAGAAAGTAGGCAATTTCAGCCAAGGCGATGATTTTTACCTGTCTTCTCTCCCAAAGTCAACATTTCACTTGTGCAGAGGCCAAATCATAGCAGAGGAAGATTCCTGCTGATGACTACATTAGCAAAGTATTTACTTCTTTGTTCCTGCTTTTGCAAATAAGCAAACAACAACAAAAGAACAGCTTGGAACCAATATTCATGTAAATGGGTATCTCATTTCGTTTTCTAATTGTTTTCTTTTGGGAAATAAGAAAAAAAAATGCTTCTACACAGGACTCATTCTTCCTGTGACACGAACAATCTATGGATGATACCTGACCTCTTTCCTTGTGCACACCATTCCTACAAAAATGCTCCATAATTTCTTGAACTGGCAGCTGCTGTATTCTTGATTGACTCAAGTTTGTGCTCATCATAAACTTATATTTTTCTACTTTATCTGTTGAACAAATACTTACTGAATGCATCCTATGGTAAAGCACAGTCATCAAAGGAAGGTACTGTGATGTTGTTCTAAGTGGTATGTAGTTGTTACTAAGATTTTAAAAACAGACTAAAAGTGTGATTAGAAGTTTCTGAGTTAGGTTAGGTGTAAAGAAAAGGAACCAAAAATTTGGAAAGGCTCAAATTCTACATTTTAAATTGGGAAGGATAGGGTTTTTCTTAAGCCCAAGGGTCAAAAGAAAAGGCTAAATCTAGGATTCTTAAAAATATATTTGTATTTTTATCTCTTGTATTAAAATATATATGAATCTAGAGGGTAAGTCTTGTTCAGTGGTTAACAGTGCTCTAAAGTCAAACACTGTTTCACTGGTTCTTCTCTAATAAAAAAGACTAAGTGTATTTCTTCTCTAATTAAAAAAACTAAGTGTATTTCTATGTTCAGGTTTATTTTTTACATATTTTCTTAACAATTAATAATGAATACCAAATTACAGAATCCACCCCTGTCTTTTCTCAGTTTTGGCTTCTTGGTAGCTGAGCTGGTACCCTGGCTACGTATGAAAAAGTGATGGGAGGTGAAATATAGGCCCAAAAATATGACAATATAACCTTATCCAAGGTCAACGAACAGGCTTTACTTAGCATTCAGTGTTTGGAAGCATGCTCATTATTTCAGCTAGATTAAAAATATACAGCAACTCAAAAATATAATTAGGCAAAGCCTAGAGCAAAGCATTTTATAAATAGGGTAGATGAAAACAATGAGATGATTTTGAGACACCTATCTAGTAGATTTCCCTTTCTCTCCGAAGTATTAATTACAAAAAGGACAGACTTCACATGGTAAACAATTTAACTTTCTACAGCATACTCACAGCTTCAATAATGTTAAACACTTGGGATATTCAGCATCTGAATAATGCACTCTTTTATAATACTGGGTTTCCTTGATAAGGGGCAAAAATTACATTTCAGATTCTGCTCTATCTCTTATATCTTTGCTATAAATTGTCCCCAGATTAGTGTCATTAATCATATTTTATAGACAAAGAAATGAGACACAGAAAAGAGTGATTTATTTTTTTAAGATCATAAAAGTTTGGGAGAAAAAAGAGATCTTACTTTACTAGCCTTTAGTTTATGCTTATATTTAAAAAAATATTGATTTCATAATTTGCAAATAATTTGTATAAAAACAACAGTAAAAATCAGAAAAGAGTGCCATTCTCTGTTAGCTTTTCTTTATTAGTGAGGTTGCTAAAATAATTTATTACAATTACCCACGACTATTGCATATAACACCTTATCAAAAAATCATTTTCCTTTTTTGATCAAGTTATATATAAGCTTACTTAAAGACACATTCAAACAATTTTGTTGCAGAAAAATAGTAGTTTTATATCTCATATTCATTTCTGCAAAGCAAACATCCTCCCCTATAGAGACTTTACCAAAAGCCACATTCTACTTTTCAGTGTGGAAGGCATAATTATAATTCTTTCTTATCCACAAGCAATCTTTCTCCTTCATCTATAAGAATTAACTATTTGTGAATAGGGTAAGTTTTGAGTCCTAACTTTCCACTAACCAACAATTCCTAAGTGATGTGAATGGGATTATTGGTTTGTAATGGATATTCATCCTGACACACTACCTAGGATTATTAACTTTAAAAAAGTTTTGCAAAATAGAAGTAAAATTCTTTAGGTCAATAAATAAAGAGGGAGTAATAATCCAAAAAAGTAAAATCACAAACTGATGGTGAGTAATGAATTCCTTATTTGGAGGTTGAGTTTATACATCTGCACGCTTGGGATCAAGAGCTGAAAATAAAGTATTAAAAACTGGTCCAAGTTGAAAAAGAAGTGCACACTAAAGCCCACAGAAGGAAAGAAATAATAAATATTAGAGCAAAATTTAATGAATTAGGTAACAGAAAAACAATAGAGAAAACCAATGAGCCAAAAGTTATTTAAAAGATGAGCAAAACTGATGAAATTTTAGACAGATCAACAAAAAAGAGAAAAGACTAAAATATATAAAATGAGGAGTGAAAAATTGGACATTACTACCAACCTTACAGAAATAAAAAGGATTCCAAGTGAATACTATGAATACATGTCAACAAATTAAATAACTCAGATGAAGTAGAAAAATTCTTAGAAAAACATAAACTACTAAAACTGACTCTAGTAACAGCTTTCCACAAAAAAAGTTTAGGCCCAAATGGTTTTACTGGTGAAGTCTATCAAACAGTTAAAGAATAACTAATACCAAATATGCACAAACTAATACAAAAATGGAAAAGCAGCAAATACCTCCTAATTTATTTGATAATGCCAGTATTACCCTGATAACAAAGCCAAAGATTTCATAACAAAAGAAAACTAGAGACCAATAGCTCTTATAAATGTAGATGCAAAAATCCTTGACAAAACACTAAAACAGAGAATCTAATGAAATATACACCACTATAAATTGTGCCTTATCCCAGTAATTCAAGGTGTCTTACAATCAGAGATTGATTAATGTAATAACATTAATACAATGAAGGACAAAACCACACAATCATCACAACAGACCTAAGAAATCCTTTTGATAAAATCCAGCATCCTTTATTATAATAATGCTAAAGAAACTAAGGAAATAGGGGATTTCCTCAACTGACTACAGGCATCTATGAGAAGTTCACAGCTAACATCATACTTGATACTGAGAAACTATTTTCCCCTAAGATTAGGAACAAGATAAAGATGTTCACTTATGTAACTTCTATTTAACATTCTACTAAAAAGTCTGTTCAGGCCAATCAAGTAATATAGTGAAATAAAAGGCAATCAGATTGGAAAGTAGAACTATCTCTATTTGCAGATGGAATAATCTTGTACATAGAAAATCCTATGGAATGTCATGAAAATATTACTAGAAATAATAAATCAGTTCACAAAAGTTGCAAGATTCACACCAATACAAAATATATACAAATAAATTGCATTTCTCTGCTAGCAATGAACACTCCTAAAAACAAAATTAAGACAGCATTTGCATTCACACTGACATCAAGAGAACAAATATGAACAAATTCAACACAACAAATGTAAACCATGGATTCTAAAACTATGAAATATTATTGAAAGAAATTAAAGATTACCTAAATAATGAAAAGAAATCACACATTTAAAAATAAGGAGACTTAATACTGTTAAGATGGAAATACTCGTATTCAACAAAATACAAGGTGGGTTTAGCAACTGACAAGCTGAACCTAAAATTCATAGGGAAATTCAAAGGACCAAGAATAGCCAAAACAGTCCTGAAAAAGCAGAACAGAGTTGGAAGATTTACACTTTTTCATTTCAAAGTTTTCTACAAAACTACAGCAGTTAAGACAGTGTATTGTTTGCATTCGGATAGACAGATGAATCAGTAGAATAAATTAATCGAGAATAAGAAACAATTCATCACATTTCTATCAACCTATTTTTCACAAAAGTGCAAAAACAGTCTGATGGAGGAGAGAATAGTCTCTTCAATGATGACTTACAGTTTTTTTAATAAAAGTTTATGGAGGGAGGGAACTAAGATGGCGGAGGAATAAGACGGGGAGTCCACTCTCTCCCCAATAAATACACCAAAAGAACATTTAAAAACCGAGCAAACTCCATAAAACAACATCTGAATGCTGGCAGAGGACATCAGGCATCTGGAAAGGCAGCCCATTGCGGACGAAAGAAGGTAGGACCAAAAAAAAAAAAAAAAAGGTAAAAAGAGAGGCAAAGAGTTAGGGACAGAGATCCATCTCGGAAGGGGAGTCTCGAAACAGAGAAAGGTTTCCGAACACCAGGAAACATTCTCCCTGGCAGATCTGAGGCGATCTCAGAGGGCAAAATAGCAGGGAGTAGAAGCGGATAAATAATTAAGCCCCCCAGAGTTCGTCTCTAACTGCAACTCCCAGCGGAGCAGCGGCCCCCCCAGGAGCAGGGCAAACCCCAGAGCACTGAATAGACACTGAAGACACCAGCAAACAGAAGACGCTAAAACAAGCAGAGGGAACTGCTTTGGAGCCCAACCAGGAAACTTTGACAAACCACACATCCAACCCCACCCATAGTGAGGAACCCCCACAATAAAGGGACAACACAGCAAGATAAACAAAATGAAAAGGCAGATAAATACCCAGCAGGTAAAGGAACAGGATAAACGTCCTCCAGACCAAACAAAAGACGAAGAGATAGGATGTCTACCTGATAAAGAATTCCGAATAATGATAGTGAAAATGATCCAAAACCTGGAAAATAAATTGGAGTTGCAGTTCAATAACCTGCAGGCAAGGATTAAGAAGATGCAGGTAAGCTTTAACAAGAACTTAGAAGAAATGAAAAAGAGTCAAAATACAATAAATAATGCAATAAATGAGATCAAAAACACCCTGGAGGGAACTAACAGTAGAATAACAGAGATAGAAGACAGGATAAGTGAGGTAGAAGACAGAATGGCAGAAATAAATGAAACAGAAAGGAAAAATGAAAAAAGAATTAAAAGAAATGAGGACAATCTCAGAGACCTCTGGGACACTGTTAAACGCACCAATATTCAAATCATAGGAGACCCAGAAGAAGACAACAAAAAGAAAGACCATCAGAAAATTCTTGAAGAGATAATTGTTAAAAATTTCCCTAATTTGGGAAAGCAAATAACCACTCAGGTCCAAGAAACCCAGAGAGTCCCAAATAGGATGAACCCCAAGCGGAACACGCCAAGACACATATTAATCAAATTAACAAATATCAAATTCAAAGAGCAAATATTAAAAGTAGCAAGGGAAAAAACAAAAAATAACTCACAAGGGGAATCCCATAAGAATAACAGCTGATCTTTCAATAGAACCGCTTCAGGCCAGAAGGGAATGGCAGAACATACTTAAAACCATGGAAGAAAATAATCTACAACCCCGATTACTGTACCCAGCAAGGATCTCATTCAAATTTGAAGGAGAAATCAAAAGCTTTTCAGACAAGCAGAAGCTGAGAGAATTCAGCAACACCAAACTAGCGCTCCAACGAATGCTAAAGGATCTTTCCTAGATAGGAAACATGGATGGGGTCTATAATCTCGAACCCAAAACAATAAAGTAAATGGCAACAGGATCCATGCAAATAAAGACCAAAAGAAGGCAGGAGTGACAATACTCATATCAGATAAAGTAGACTTTAAAATAAAGGCTGTGAAAAGAGATAAAGATGGACATTACATAATGATCAAAGGATCAATCCAAGAAGAAGAAATAACAATTATAAATATTTATGCACCCAACATAGGAGCACCACAATATGTAAGGCAAATGCTAACAAGTATGAAAGGGGAAGTTAACAACAACACAATAATAGTGGGAGACTTTAATACACCACTCACACCAATGGATAGATCAACTAAACAGAAAAGTAACAAGGAAATTCAAACTTTAAATGATACAATAGACCAACTAGACCTAATTGATATCTATAGGTCATTCCACCCCAAAACAAGGAATTTCACCTTTTTCTCAAGTGCACACGGGACCTTCTCCAGGATAGATCACATCCTGGGCCATAAATCTAGCCTTGGTAAATTCAAAAACATCGAAATCATTCCAAGCATCTTTTCTGACCACAATGCAGTGAGATTAGATATCAATTACAGGAGAAAACCATTCAAAACTTTCAACATATGGAGGCTCAACAACACACTGCTGAATAACCAACAAATCACAGAAGAAATCAAAAAAGAAATTCAGTTATGCATAGAAATGAATGAAAATGAAAACACAACAACCCAAAACCTATGGGACACTGTAAAAGCAGTGCTAAGGGGAAAGTTCATAGCAATACAAGCTCACCTCAGGAAACAAGAAAAAAGTCAAATAAATAACCTTACTTTACACCTAAAGCAACTAGAAAAGGAAGAGATGCAGAAGCCCAGGTCTAGCAGAAGGAAAGAAATCTTAAAGATCAGGGCAGAAATAAATGCAAAGGAAACAAAAGAGACCATAGCAAAAATTAACAAAGCCAAAAGCTGGTTCTTTGAGAAGATAAATAAAATTGACAAACCATTAGCCAGACTCATCAAGAAACAAAGGGAGAAGAACCAAATCAACAGAATTAGAAATGTAAACGGAGAGATCACAACAGAAAACACAGAAATACAAAGGATCATAAGAGACTATTATCAGCAACTATATGCAAATAAACTGGACAATTTGGATGAAATGGACAAATTCCTAGAAAAGTACAACTTTCCAAGACTAAACCAGGAAGAGATAGATAATATTAATAGACCCATCACAAGCACGGAAATTGAAACCGTAATCAGAAGTATTCCAAAAAACAAAAGCCCAGGACCAGATGGCTTCACAGCTGAATTCTACCAAAAATTTAGAGAAGAGCTAACACCTATTCTACTCAAACTCTTCCAGAAAATTTCAGAGGAAGGTAAACTTCCAAACTCATTCTACGAGGCCACCATCACCCTAATTCCAAAACCCAACAAAGATGCCACAAAAAAAGAAAACTACAGGCCAATATCACTGATGAACATAGATGCAAAAATCCTTAACAAAACTCTAGCAAACAGAATCCAACAACACATTAAAAATGTCATACATCATGATCAAGTAGGCTTTATCCCAGGGATGCAAGGATTCTTCAATATTCGCAAATCAATCAATGTAATACACCACATTAACAAACTGAAAAATAAAAATCACATGATTATCTCAATAGATGCAGAGAAAGCCTTTGACAAAATTCAACATCCATTTATGATAAAAACCCTCCAAAAAGCAGGAAGAGAAGGAACATACCTCAACATAATAAAAGCTATATATGACAAACCCATAGTAAACATCCTCAATGGTGAAAAACTGAAAGCATTCCCTCTGAAGTCAGGAACAAGACAAGGGTGCCCACTCTCACCACTACTTTTCAACATAGTTTTGGAAGTCTTGGCCACAGCAATCAGAGCAGATAAAGAAATTAAAGGAATCCAGATTGGAAAAGAAGAAGTAATACTCTCTCTGTTTGCAGATGACATGATCCTCTACATAGAAAACCCTAAAGACTCTACCAGAAAATTACTAGAGCTAATCACTGAATATAGTAAAGTTTCAGGATACAAAATCAACATACAGAAATCCCTGGCATTCCTATACACTAACAATGAGAAATCAGAAAGAGAAATTAAGGAAACAATTCCATTCACCATCGAAACAAAAAGAATAAAATACTTAGGAGTATTTCTACCTAAAGAAACAAAAGACTTGTATATAGAAAACTATAAAACACTGATGAAAGAAATCAAAGGGGACACAAATAGATGGAGAAATGTGCCGTGTTCGTGGATTGGAAGAATCAATATAGTGAAAATGAGTATACTACCCAAAGCAATCTATAGATTCAATGCAATTCCTATCAAGCTACCAGAGTTTCAGAGAATTAGAACAAATAATTTCACAATTTGTATGGAAATAAAAAAAACCTCGTTTAGCCAAAGCAATCTTGAGAAAGAAGAATGGAACTGGAGGAATCAACCTACCTGACTTTAGGCTATACTACAAATCCACAGTCATTAAGACAGTATGGTACTGGCACAAAGACAGAAATATAGATCAATGGAACAAAATAGAAAGCCCAGAGATAGATCCATGCATCTATGGACACCTTATCTTTGACAAAGGAGGCAAGAATATACAATGGAGAAAAGACAACCTCTTTAACAAGTGGTGCTGGGAAAACTGGACAGCCACTTGTAAAAGAATGAAACTAGAACACTTTCTAACACCATACACAAAGATAAACTCAAAATGGATCAAAGATCTAAGCATAAGACCAGAAACTATAAAACTCCTAGAGGATAACATAGGCAAAACACTCTCTGATATAAACCAAAGCAGGATCCTCCATGACCCACCTCCCAGAATATTGGAAATAAAAGCACGAATAAACAAATGGGACCTAATTAAAATGAAAAGCTTCTGTACAACAAAGGAAACTATAAGCAAGGTGAAAAGACAGCCTGCAGAATGGGAGAAAATAATAGCCAATGAAGCAACAGACAAACAATTAATCTCAAAAATATACAAGCAACTCCCGCAGCTCCATTCTAGAAAAATAAATGACCCAATCAAAAAGTGGGCCAAAGAACTTAACAGACATTTCTCCAAAGACGACATAAAAATGGCTAACAAACACATGAAAAGATGTTCAACATCACTCATTATCAGAGAAATGCAAATCAAAACCACAATGAGGTACCACTTTACACCAGTCAGAATGGCTGCCATCCAAAAGCAATAAATGCTGGAGAGGATGTGGAGAAAAGGGAACTCTCTTACACTGTTGGTGGGAATGCAAACTAGTACAGCCACTATGGAAAACGGTGCGGAGATTCCTTAAAAAACTGCAAATAGACCTGCCATATGACCCAGCAATCCCACTGCTGGGCATACACACTGAGGAAACCAGAATTGAAAGAGCCACGTGTACCCCAGTGTTCATCGCTGCATTGTTTACAATAGCCAGGACATGGAAGCAACCTAGATGCCCATCAACTGACGAATGGATAAGAAAGCAGTGGTACATATACACAATGGAATATTACTCAGCATTAAAAAAAATTCATTTGAATCAGTTCTACTCAGGTGGACGGAACTGGAGCCTATTATCCAGAGTGAAGTAAGCCAGAAGCAAAAACAATACAGTATATTAACGCATATATATGGAATTTAGAAAGACGGTAACGAGAACCCAGCATGCGAGACAGCAAAAGAAACGCAGATGTATAGAATAGACTCGTGGACTCTGTGGATGAGGCTAAGGGTGGGATGATATGGGAGAATGGCATTGAAACATGTTAATTATCATATGTCTAATCAATCGCCAGCCCAGGATTGATGCTTGGGGTTGGTGCATCGAGATTTCCCGGGGGGAGGGAGTCAAGAGGGAGGAGGGAGGGGGGTTCTGGAGGGGGAGCATATGTAAACCCATGATGATATCATGGCATTGTATAGCAAAAACAATTTAAAAAAATACAAAAAAAAAAAAAAGAAATCTTTATGCAGGTCAAGAAGCAACAGTTAGAAGTGGACATGGAACAACAGACTGGTTCCAAAACCAGTTAAGGCTGTATATATGTTAAGACTGTATATTGTCACCCTGTTTATTTAACTTACATGCAGAGTACATCATGAGAAATGCTGGGCTGGATAAAGCACAAGGTGGAATCAAGACTGTTAGGAGAAATATCAACAACTTCGGATATGCAGATGACACCACCCTTATGGCAGAACTCTTGAGGAAGGTGAAAGAGGAGAGTGAAAAAGTTGGCTTAAAGCTCAACATTCAGAAAAATAAGATCATGGCAGCCGGTCCCATCACTTCATGTCAAATAGATGAGGAAATAATAGAAACAGTGAGAGAGTTTATTTCTGGGGACTCCAAAATCACTGCAGATGGTGATTGCAGCCATGAAATTAAAAGACTCTAGCTCCTTGGAAGAAAAGCTATGACCAACCTAGACAGCATATTAAAAAGCAGAGACATTCCTTTGCCAACAAAGGTCCATCTAGTCAAAACTATGGTTTTTCCAGTAGTCATGTATGGATGTGAGATTTGGACTATAAAGAAAGCTGAGCACAGAAGAAATGATGCTTTTCAACTGTGTTGGGGAAGACTCTTGAGAGTCCTTTGGACTGCAAGGAGATCCAACAAGTCCATCCTAAAGGAGATAAGTCCTGGATGTTCATTGAAAGGACTAATGTTGAAGCTGAAACTCCAATACTTTGGCAACCTGATGCGAAGAACTGACTCATTCTAAAAGACACTGATTCTGGGAAAGATTGAAGGCAGGAGGAGAAGGGGACAACAGAGGATGAGATGGTTAGATCGCATCACCGACTTGATGGACATGAATTTGAGCAGGCTCCTGGAATTTGGTTTTGGACAGAGAAGCCTGGCATGCTGTAGTCCATGGGGTCACAAAGTGTTGAAAATGACTGAGCTATTGAACTGAACACCCTGCTTATTTAACTTATATGCAGAGTACATCATGAGAAACACTGGGCTGGAGGAAGCACAAGCTGGAATCAAGATTGCCAGGAGAAATATCAATTACCTCAGATATGCAGATGACACCACCATTATGGCAGAAAGTAAAGAAGAACTAAAGAGCCTCTTGATGAAAGTGAAAGAGGAGGGTGAAAAAGTTGGCTTCAAGCTCACCATTCAGAAAAATAAGATCATGGCATCTGATCCCATCACTTCATGGCAGATAGATGGGGAAACAGTGGAAACAATGGCTGACTTTATTTTTCTTGGCTCCAAAAGCACAACAGATGGTGGTTGCAGCCACGAAATTAAAAGACACTCCTTGGAAGGAAAGTTATGACCAACCAGACATATTAAAAAGCATATTAAAAAGTTATGACCAACCTAGCATATTAAAAAGCAGAGACATTATTTTGTCAACAAAGGTCCATCTAGTCAAGGCTATGGTTTTTCCAACAGTCGTGTATGGATGTGAGAGTTGGACTATAAAGAAAGCTGAGCACCAAAGAATTGATGCTTTTGAACTGTGGTGTTGGAGAAGACTCTTGAGAGTCCCTTGGACTGCAAGGAGATCCAACCAGTCCATTGTAAAGGAGATCACTTCTGGATATTCATTGGAAGGACTGATTTTGAAGCTGAAACTCCAATACTTTGGCCACCTGATGCGAAGAGCTGATTCATTTGAAAAGACCCTGATGCTGGGAAAGATTGAGGGCAGGAGAAGAAGGGGACGACAGAGGATGAGATGGTTGGATGGCACCACCGACTCGATGGACATGGGTTTGGGTGGACTCCAGGATTTAGTGATGGACAGGGAGGCCGGGCCTGCTGTGGTTCATGGGGTCGCAAAGAGTCAAACATGACTGAGCAACTGAACTTAACTGAACTTAACCACCTATTCAAAATAGAAGGTGATGGTTTGGATTGAGAGCCTTATGAGAAGTTATTAGACAGTTGCAAAGGGAATTCATAAATTTAAAACCTGACCAATCTTATCTTGAGGACTGAAAACAGATATTCTACCACTGCCAGGATGTTCTCACCATCTCTTATCTTTGTCAGCTTTATTCTTTCACACAAGTTCCATTTGGCCATGGTCACAGCTAACAGAGGCTCTGGGTTAATGTACTTTCAAATACATTACCAATGAGAAGAGAAGCTTCTCTAGTCTAGCCCAGAGGGAAAATTCTTATTGTCTTGGGTTGGACATGCATCCTCCTGACTGGACCAATAACCAAGGCATAAAAGTTTTATTGATATTAGATAATATCTAAACAATATGTTTGATGCCTACCATCTTTGCTTCCACTCTGTACTACAATGATTTCCATCCAAATTCAGAAAACACAGTGTGCTTCTAACCTAATCCTGAATGTTGCAGGGTATTGGGGATGCCACAGAAAATGTTCAGTAATCCTTTTCTACTTCATGCTTGGTTGTACTGTGACTAGGTATTCAATAAAATCCTTACTAAGTACTAGGATAAGGGGATTCTCTCTAATGATATCCAGGCCACCTCCTTTTCTGGTTTAAACCAGGAAAAGCCATACACAAGCATAATAAACTCATGTAGCCTCATAGGGAAATATCACCTACCATTGATTTGTTTCTATATCTTTCCTTCACCTTCTATCCGACATTGTTCCTGAATTAGCATGATGATGACATGCTCTTTTTCCCAGAGGATAAGCAAGAAGGGGTAGATGGTAGACTCTGTGTTATATAATTCTTTGTGCAAAAACAAGGAACCATAACCAGTAAGAAAAGGCAAAATATCAAGACATGGAAGCAAACTAAACATCCATTAATGGATGGATGATGAAGAAGATGTGGTACATATATACAATGGAATATTACTCAGCCATATAAAAGAATGAAATAAAGCCATTTGCAGCAATATGAATGGACTTGGAGATTACTATACTAAGTAAAGTAAGTCAGATAGCTAAAGACAAACATGATACATCACTAATATGTGGAATCTAAAAAATATGATACTGGAAAAATAACTTACTAGGTTGGTGCAAGAGTAATGCAGTTTTACACTATTGAAATTTGCCATTTGATATTGGAATATATTCTTAAATAAATCTGGTTATGTTAGAATCACTTTCATGTGCATTTCTCACTTTATGTTTTTTTTTTACTAACAAGTTGTTACTACTACATGCTGTTTATTTTAGACTTAGAAATGATGTTAGACAAAAAACAAATTCAAATGATTTTATTTGAATTCAACATGGGTCAAAAAGCAGCAGCGACAACTCGCAACATCAACAATGCATTTGGCCCAGGAACTGCTAATGAACATACAGTGCAGTGGTGGTTTAAGAAGTTTTGCAAAGAAGAAAAGAGACTTGAAGAAGAGGACCACAGTGGCTTGCCATCAGAAGCTGACAACCAGCAACTGAGAGGCTCATCGAAGCTGATTCTCTTACAACTACACAAGAAGTTGCCCAAGAATTCAACGTTGACCAAGCTATGGTCATTCAGCATTTGAAGCAAAGTGGAAAGGTGAAAAAGCTCAATAAGTGGGTGCTTCACGAGCTGACGGCCAATCAAAAAAATCATCATTTTGAAGTGTTATCTTCTCTTATTCTACACAACAAGAACCATTTCTCCATCCAATTGTGATGTGCGACAGAAAGTGGATGTTATAGGACAACTGGCAATGACCAGCTCAGCGGTTGGACCAAGAAACTCTGAAGCAGTTCCCAAAGCCAAACTTACACCAAAAAAAGGTCATGGTCTTTGTCTGGTGATCTGCTGCCTGTCTGAATCCACCACAGCTTTCTGAATCCCAGTGAAACCATTATATCTGAGAAGTACACTTGGCAATCAATGAGATGCACTGAAAACTGCAATGCCTGCCAGCTGGCAGTGGTCAACAAAAAGGCCCCAGTTCTTCTCCACGACAATGCCCAACCACACATTGTACAACGAATGCTTCAAAAGTTAAATGAACTGGGCTACAAAGGTTTGCCTCTTCCACCACATCCCGCTGACCTGTTGCCAACTGACTACCACTTCTTCAAGCATCTCAACCACTTTATGCAGGGAAAATGCTTTCCAAGTGCGTCAAATCCCAAGCATGGGTTTTTATGCTACAGGAATAAACAAACATTTCTTGTTGGCAAAAACATGTTGACTGCAATGGTTCCTATTTTGATTAATAAATATGTGCTTGAGCTTAGTTATAATGATTTAAAATTCACAGTCTGAAACCATAATTATGTTTGTACCGGCCTAATATTTACTTGGCTGAAACAGATTCACAGACTTTGAGAATGAATTTAGACTTACCAAGGGGGAAGTTGGTGTTGGTGGGGGTGGGGAGGGCCAAATTGGGAGTTTGGGATTGACATGTACATACTGCTATATTTAAAATACATAACCAATAAGGACCTACTGTAGAGCATGGGGAATTCTGATCAATACTCTTTAGTAACCTAAATGGGAAAAGAATTTGAATACAGTATAAGTGAATCTAAAGGTAAAATGTACTAGGTCCTTATTTCATGCTTGACACTATTCATGATCACCTGTTTAATTTTAACCACAAACACTGAGAAGTCATCATTTTACAGTTGTGGGCCCAGCAGGGTTAAGATGATATGTGCAAGGTCACCAGGTCCTTAGTAGCAGTAAAACAGCAGGCAGCGGGACACCTGTGTCCATGTTCTTGACCAGTGTATTATACTCCCTTCCTGAATCTTAGCAAAGTTGAAGCTTTTAGCATTTAAGAAAAATGGCATCATGAAGGAGGCTAGTATTTGTAAGGAAGTTATTTGTTATGCAAATATAGGTCTTTTCACTCATGCTCTTGGGTAATTTAAATGCCCTGTTCAATTTATGTATTTTGTTTGCATGATTTATTAAAAATGTTTATTTTGATCTTATCAAATGGGAAAGTTCCTTTGAGACGTTATTAAGAGAGGAGGGCAGGAGATGCTAAGAGTGGACAAGAGTATTATTGACATTTTCCAACATGCAGAGACTTTCCTCTTTTGAGTTGGGTCTGCACAGGCCTTCGAGACAAATATGTCATAGGGAGTCTAGTCAATCGAGAACTGATATATCATTCCATTACTTTAGTGAGGGACAAGAAGAGTTTCATATAGATCATGTAGACATGATTCCAACTTAATTGATAAATTAATTATGAATTCATATTCTTATAAAAACTCAGGGATTTATGTCTGATTCCTTTTGAAATTCCAGGGACCAGAGTATTATAGTTGTATACCTGAAATGTTTTACAAATTCCTGTACATCTGCCCTAGGAAGAAACTAAATTTTCATGATTAAAGTTTCAACATTTGCTTCCCAAACCACAAGGATACTATTCTGCTGAGCAGGGTCATCAGTGAAAGGTATGTATGTAACATCCATCTTGGAACCAACTTTAGTCAGTCCCTTTAATTAATGCCTGAGGAATCAGCTTTATCTTTTAAAAGAATAAAATCTAATTGTGGTTCAAATTAAACAGTCTAATGAAGGTGACCACAAAGCAATTGATTAAAACTAATGGGTGAGTAGTTTCGCTTTCATTAAATAAAACTCTTGTTTGTTGAGCATAAATAACTTAAAAGACTTAACTCTGGTTATCGATGTATCAGAACCTCTGGAGGAAGAAGAGCCAATTATTGTTGGGGCTATTTTTAAAAAAGAGAATGGAGCTTTAAAAAATTAAAGGAATGTCTTCTCAGTTTGTTGTTCAATAAATATTTTTAAAATTTCTAATATATGCAATAGTTAGGGATAAAAATAATACAGCCCATGACAAAAGAGGATAGAACAATGAAAATGAGTCCAGTGAATTTTGCCATCTTGAATATTTTTTATACTTTTTCATCTAGTTTTATTGATATAGTTGACATATAGGACTGCATAAGTTTAAAGTACAAAGCATAATGATTTGATTTATATTATGAAATGATTAATCACAAGTATATCACATTATCTCCTATAGAAATTAAAAAATAGAGAAAAAAATTTACTTGTGATGAGAATACTTTGGATTTACTCTTCTAACAACTTTCATACATAACATACAGAAGTGTTAAATATATTTATCATGTTTTACATTACATCTCTAGTATTTATGTTACAATTGGAAGCTTCTACTTTTTGACTACCTTCATCTAATTCCTCCCATATACACACCCTGCTTCTGGTAACCACAAATCTTTTTCTTTGAGTTTATTTTTGAAGTATAATTGATTTACAACACTATGTTAGTTTCTAGTACAGAAAACAGTGGCTTGATATTTCTATACACTCAAAACTATCACCACAGTAAGTCTAGTGACCATCTCACCATATAAAGATATTACATAATTATTGGCTATATTCCCCACACTATACATTTCATACCCTTACTGAAAGTTTATACCTCTTAATTTCCCTCACCTATTTCTCTCAATCCTCCACCCCACCCCTTTGGCAACCACTTGTTCATTCTTTGTATTTATAACTCTGCTTTGCCTCCAAGATCAAGAAACAAGACAAGGATGTCCAATTTTGCCAGATCTATTCAACATATATAGGAAATTCTGGTCAGAGCAATTAGACTAAATGAATAAATAAAACTTTAAAAAGAAATAAAAGGAAACCAAATTAGGAAGAAGTGATCTTGTTTTAAACAAAGATATAGAGTTATCTTTGTTTAAACATGACTTTATCTTATAAGTAGGAAACCATAAAGATACTGCAAATAAACTATTAGAAACAATAAACAAATTCACCAAAGTTGAAGAACATAAAATCAACAAAGAAAAACCAGTTGTGTTTCTTTACAGTAGCAATGAATAATTCTAGAAGGAAATTAAGAAAACATTTTCATCAAAAAGAATAATATACTTAGGAATAAGTTCACTCATGGAGCCAAAAGACTAGTACACTTAAACTTATAAAACATTGCTGAAAGAAATCAAAGAAGACACATTAAAGGGAAAGATATTCTGTGTTCATGGATTCAAAGACTTAATATTGTTAAGATGACAACACTAACTAAAAATATCAATACAGTATCTATCAAAATTCCAGCAGCATTTTTTTCGTTTTTTTCAGAAATTGAAAATTTACATGGGATATCAAGGGACCCCTAAGTAACCAAAACAATCTTGAAAAAGAAGAACAAAGTTGTAATGCTAATGTGCCCTGATTTTAATACTTACTACAAAGCTACAATAACTAAAACAGTATGATACTAGAATAAAGACAGACACAGAAAAATAGAACAGAGAGCCCAGAAATGAATACTCAACTATAGTCAACTGATTTTTAACAAGGGTGCCAAGTGCATCCAATGGGGAAATTATTTTCAATAAACAGAATTAAGAAAACTAGATATTCATATTCTAAAAATGAAGGTGGACCCTTACTTTATACCACATACACACACCCACATAAATGCTCAAAATGAATCAAAGGCCTAAATTTAGGAACTAAAACTGTAAAGCCCTTAGAAGCAACAGGGGGAAATATTTATGACTTTGGATTTGGCAATAATTTACTAGACAAGACAACAAAAGCAAAAAGAGAAAGAAAACACACACAAAGATAAAGTGGATTTTATAAAAACTAAAAGCTTATGTGTATAAAAGGATAATATTAAGACAGCAAAAAATAATAGCTCACAGAATGAGAGAAAATGTTTCAAATCATCTATTAAGAGATTCATATACAGAAAATATATTAAAAACACTTACAACTGAAAAATTCTAATTCAAAAATGAGCAAAGAGTTTATATAGACATTTCTCCTAAGTGGTATACAAATGGCTAGTAAGCACATAAAAAGATCAACATCACTAGATATTAAAGAAATAAAAATCAAGTCAACAACGAGATGCCACTTCATATCCATTAGACATTACCAAACCAACGGAGAGTAAGTGATGCTGAAGATGTGGAGAAATTGGAAATCTCATACATTGCTGGCAAGAATGTAAAATAGTGGAGCCAATGTGGAAAAGTTTGATGTTTTGTTAAAAAATTAAACAGAACTGCCATATGATTCAGCAATTTCACCCACAAGTAGATACCCAGTTGTACTGAAAATGAACTCATATATTTGTACACCAGTGTTCACTGCAGCATTACTTATAATAGGCATAAGGTAGAAACAACTGAAATGTCATCAACAGATAAGTGAGTAAATAAAATGTATATACTTACATTAGAATTTTAAGCCTTGAAAAGGAATGAAATTCTGATATATGGTACCACACAATAAACTTTAAAAAATGTATCATAAATAAAGATGGATACAAAATGACAAATATTGTTATGATTCCATTTATGTAGGATACCTAGAATAGGCAAATTCATAGAGATAGCAAACAGAGTCAACTTTGCCTGGCTGAATTACTGTCTAATTGGTATAGTGTTTCCTTCTGGGATGATGATCTGGAAATGGACAATGGGAATAATTACACAACACTGTGAATATGCTTAATAACACTGAATTGTGTACCCAGAAAGGATTAAAATGGAAACTTTTATGTTTTATATATTTTGCTACATAAAAACCAAATAGCCTTAAATAAAAGAGAGAAGAGGGAGGCCATATGTAACAAATGTTTTGGTTTCTCAAGAACAATGAGGGCTCAGAACTGTCTTCACAGCATAGAGGTTATCATTAGTGACTTCCATGTGAGTAAACCAGAGGGCTGTAAGAGGAACTGAGAGGACAGGAATTAGGGAGAGTAGGACAATAACCCTCTTGACATTCTAGTGCAAAGAGGGGAAAAAAGTAAGGAAGTAAGTGGTAGTGCCAGAGGGATCAAGGAAATTATTTAAAAGTGACTTCCAAGAAATAATGATATACTTCCCTGCTGATGGGAATAATCCAGTCTAGCACAAAAAGCTGATGTTGAAGGGTAGAGAGAACTGTTTTTGAGTAGGTCAGGTGGATAGAATCTAGCACTCAAGGTGAAGGGCTGCCTTTCTTCTTAATTTTATTCCTTGGTTTAATTTTGCAAAGCACCAGGCAAAACCTACAGAGTAAGTTCTTTAGTTTAGCCATCCCCAATAGATCCTGTGGATTGTATTTTCTATTCAGCTTAACTTTATTTTTAAGAGTTTACTGGGAAGCCAAAATTGTTTTGCAAACTTTAGCTGCAAAAATTAATCACATAATCCAAAAGGTATTAGTGAATTTGTCAAAGATTATGAGATTTTTGCACATATTTCTCTTTCCCACTGAAATCTTAGCAAAAAAGTACGTATTTTATGCTCATAAACCACTGCCAAGTGACATTTAGGGTTCGTTTCTCCAAGTATCTTCTAAATTACCATATGCCAAAGCTATTTCTGTGAATTAATCCCAATTATGTGATAACATCTATTCAGATTGTTCAGCAAGCAGTTCTGTGGTACTAGTAGCCACATTTAAGATGAAATTGGCCGCAGAAACGATTCACATGAAAATAGTAACAAAATCAAAAAGTGCAATAACTTTGTGAGTCAGAGAACTTTAAGATTTTATTATGGGAATCATTGCTTTCCAGCAAATCATGCTTCTATGGTTTTAATTTCCAAGGGTGTATACTTTGGAATGTCATAAATAACATTAACAGGAAGTGAAACAGGATCCATTTAGTCTGAGAAGGAGGAAAATTAATATCCAAACTATGGGCCTGTCTTCCCTAATGAGGAAATGCTAGGAAGGATGATATAGATTTTTAAAATGTGTATGCAATAAATATCTTATTTATATACGTATTATTGCACGAAGCCCAGAGAAGCAATGGAAACCAGAAGGGAACGAATGTTTTTTTGGAGGGCATACAACATTCTAGTCTCTCAATTATGAGACCTAAAAATAAAATCAATGAATCAGCATCACAAGAAACAAAGCGGAAGTTAGGGACCATCAGACCATCCTTTCCTCAGTAAAAGTGGTAAAATTCTTCAAGAGAAATAGATTGACAAATTGAGGGTTTTTTTTTTTTTTCTGAAAATACATGTCACATTTGTCTGCATTTTAAGAAAGTCCTGAAAGTGATGCTCATTTGTCTGTCTTGCTGGATATCTGCTCTTGAGGTGAGGACAGTGATTAAGATGCATAATCTTTCAGCTATTTACTTGTAAAGAGAGTCTTCCTTTCCAACCTGGCAGGGTATTATTGTGCTACTTTGCTGGATATCAAGGACACTTTGGCTAGTCTATCACCTCCATGCTCAATAGTCTCACTTTCATCTTCTAAATTTCTTACTTTTTTTCCCCTCCTCTCCCTAACGCATCTCACAGGTTTGGGCTCTGAACTCAGATAACTAATTCCCTTTCCCATCAAATTAAATACTTTTGCTTCTTTCCTCTAAAGTATTTCCATTTATGATACATAACTGTCATATTACTACATGTCATTTTAAAGTTTGTATTCTCTTCTATATATTTCATGCTTGTTTGTACCAATTGTGGTCATTTTAGTTTTTAATTTTCTACAGAATACTTTGCTTAATTAATGTGACAAGGGTTCTTTAAACCGCTATATTCTGAATTCATATTGTTTTGGTGATCTTCATAAAAGAATACTGTGAACCACAGGGCCATGAGAATTTTAGAGTGACTTTGGATTAAAAATAGCTGATGATAGGTAGTAGTCGAAAATTGCTTTTTTGTCCCAAAGAAAAATTAATTGCATGAGTGGGAAATCCACTTTAATTATATATCAGTCATCTATATAGATGACTGATGATGTATACACACACACACACACACATATATATATATGTATATATACACACATACATCAGTTATAACTAACACGAAACTCAATAGTGGAAGATTCAATAGTTTCCTGCTAAATTTGGGAATAAACAAAGGCTCTCTCTTTCACCATATCTATTCTACACTAATGGGATTCTTGCCAGTGTTAGTGAGGCACTATAAAGAAATAGCAAGTATAAAAATTAGGAGAAGTAAAACTATTTATTCTGATGTGATGATAGGGTATGTACAAAATCCTAACAAAACTACCAAAACACAGAATAAATAAGCAATTTAGCAAGACCACACACACACAAAAGTAGATATAAAAAAGTTTGTATTTATACAAGCTAATATTAAACCAATGGGAAAAGAAATGTAAAACCCATATTGTTTACAAAAGCACCCAAAATAAAATACTTAGAAATAAATTACTGGAGTACAATCAAGCCTTGAACACTGAAAATTTAAAGAATAGAAACACTATGTTGATGGATCAATACTGTTAAGATGTTAATTATTCACAAACTAGTTAGTTAATTGCAAATTTAACACAGAAATGAAAATTATTTTTAATAGTGAAAGCAATACTGCATAAAAACAAGAAGTTGGAGAACTTACATTAACAGAATTATCCAGAGCATGTGTCAATGGTAGAAAGAGAGAAAATAAATAGATTGAATGTAACAGATTACCTAAAAATACACCCATTAAAATATAATCAACTTATTTTCAACAAAAGGGCCACAGCATTCAACTAGAAAAGGAATATTTTTAAACTAATTATCCTAGAGTAACTGAATATCCATATGGAAAAAAAAAGTGAATTTCTACCTCTATTTCACAGTGCAAACAAAATAGCAATTTGAGATGGATCATACACTCAGTGTGAAAGCTGAAAGTATCTGGTTTTTAGAAGAAAACCATAGGAGGCTACTTTCATAATCTTAGATTAAAGAAAGATTTTTTTAAGGTTAGGTTAGATGTAAAAAGCACAAACTAAAAAAAGCAGAATAAATTTGATAATCAATATATTTAACACCAACAGAATTAAAACGTGTGCTCATCAAAAGACACCATTTAAGAAAATGAATAGTAGAGCTACAGATTGGGGATAATAAGTCTCAACATATCTAACACAAATATCTTGTATTTACATTTCCTACAACTAGATAAAAAAGACAAATGATTTCTTTTAAATAAGAATATATTTGAGAAGATACTTATCAATGAAAGGTGTATAAATAGTTACTAAGCAAAAGAAAAAGCACTCAAGATTATTAGAGGTTAAGAATGTGCAAATTACAAGCAAAATAAGCTGTTACTCTTTACTCACTGGAATGAGTAAACTAGAAACAACCCAAAAGTCCCTTAACAGAAAAATAATTTTTTTAGTATCTGTAGAATAGAGTACCATTCATCAGTTAACATGGATGACCAATTACTATATGCATGCATGATAAGTTGCTTCAGTAGTGAGTGTCCGACTCTGCGACTCTATGGACAGCAGCCCAGCAGGCTCCTCTGTCCACAGGATTCTCTAGGCAAGAATACTGGAGTGGGTTGCCATTTCCTTCTCCAATTACTATATGCAACCATATAAATGCAACTTATAAACATTATATAGGATGAAAGAAGTGAATAAATTCATACAGTATGATTCCACTTATCTTAAGTTCTAGAATAGGCAAACCTAACCCATGGTGAATTATTTTAATACTAAAAATGGAAATAGCTTAAAGTCCCACTCATAAACTTTTATAAGTCACAATGAATTTACACAGGATTACCATGAACACTTCTCAGCATTTTCTGAAGAAAATGGGGAGCTATGAATCTGAATAAACTTATAAACAGAAGGGAAATAATCAATCTTTCATAGTAGATGGGAAGGCATTAATGGATGCTTAACCACTGACAAAACAAAACAAAAAATAATCTCCTGAATGGGAGAAGATATTTGCAAATTATATAATGGATAAAGTAATACCCAACATATTTAAACAGCACATACAACTCAATATGAAAAACAAAAACTCAATTAGAAATGGGCAGAAGAACTGAATAGATAGTTTTCCAAAGAGGAAATGTCTGGCTGACACATAAAAAGATGCTTAACATTGCTAATCATCAGGGAAATGCAAATCAAAATCACAAGGAGATATCACCTCATACCTGTCAATATGACTAACATCAAAAAGAACACCAATAACAAATGCTGGCAAAAATGTGGAGAAAAGAGAACACTCATACACTACTGGTGGGAATGTAATTGGTACAGCCACTGTGGAAGACAATATGGAGGTTTCTCCAAAAACTAAAGACAGAAATATCATATGGTCAGCAATTCCACTCTTGGCTATATATCTGAAAACAAAGCAAAACACTAATTTGAAAAGATACATGCACCCAAATGTTCATAGCAGCATTGTTTACAATTACCAAGTTGTGGAAGCAACCTAAGTCTGTCTCTCTCTCTATCTCTCTCTATATATACACACATATATATCAATACAACAGGATACTGATCAGGCATAAAAAAAGGTTTGCCATTCATGACAACATGAATGGACTTGGAGGGCGTTAATATGTCAGACAGAAAAAGACGAATACTGTATGTGTGGAATCTAAAAAATACAGCCAACTTATATATAGAACCTAAAAACTAACAAACTAGTGCATAAAACAACAAAGAAGCAGATTCACAGACACAGAGAAAAAACTAGCGGTTACCACTGGGGAGAAGAAGTGAGGAGAGGCACTATAGGGGTAGGAGGGAATAAAAGGGTTATTATAGGATTATGTGAAATCATGTGTATGAAACTTTTGAAAATTTTAAAGCACTATGTAATTTAAAGAATCGTTTATCCAATAAAGAATAAATTTCAAGAAAGTTTTCATTATTAAACATAAATGAATTAAAGAGGAAATTCAAGATCCAAGAAAGAAGACAACGGCCACTATTACAAGAAACAATAAATGTAACATGGCTAGAGAAAACAGCTATTTTGATAAACAAATGTAGGGGCTACACCTTAAAAGTATTAGCGGTACATCTATTGCAAACCTAAAATAGAACAAATGCAAATGGATGAGAGAACAAATACAGAGGGAATTAAAATCATAGGGAAATAATATTCATAACGGTGGGTGATATTTTTGAAAATCTTGAAAAGTTACTTGGTTCTCAAGAAAAAATAAGATAACCAAAATGTTATTTAAGAAATCAAAAATGTGTCAAAGGAAGTCCTCTAAAACACAGTTTTCTTGGTGAGTGTAACAAATGATTTCTTGCAAATAAAACTTGTAGTTTTAAGGAAGAGAATGCAAAGAATAAGATGGAAGTCTTCCTAACTCAACCCAACATGGAAAAGAAACTACACTAGTCTAATTTATGAATGTGGCTGTTAAAATCCTAAATAACACAAGAAACTGAAATCTAAACTGCAATGTATATTAAAGAATAATCCAACATTATCAAATAGGGTTTATCTCAGAATTGCAAGTGTAAGTTTTTTCCTTTCTCTATTTCCTCTCATGCCTCTCAAACTATCCCTGTGGAGTATATGGAGAGAGAAGCACTAGAATTTTAAAAACTCACTCTATGGGCAGATTTCTGTAGACCATGAATTCTGGTAGGAAGGACTGCAATTCTAATGGAGAGGGATGGATCCTTGGAGCAGCTCAGCCTAGAGGGATATCTTAACCAAAGCAGCAAAGTAGGTATAGATAGACCGACAGACAATAGAACTGGCGTTGTCATCATAACCTTAAGAATTATTCAAACCACAGAGATCTTGAGTTACAGATGAATAATCATAGGTTCCATAGAAATAAAATCAATAAGAAACTCATGAAGGAGTTATTTAATATTTAACACAAAATTTCTTGAAGATTTTTAATCAAGGCCTAATTTGAACTACTTTTCTAGCCATGATCCTTTAGCCTATCCCCCAATCTGGTTCAGCTCACTAATGCAGAGCCCCTTCATAATAAGGAACTTCAGGATAGTTCATGAAATATGAACATTCTTCTCAGCCTTTCCTAAAAGGATGGAGAATTTTAATCTTCATACTAGTACCTAGAGAATGTGAATAACCCAAATGTCAGTGATGAATGGGGTGAGATTAGTAGATACCTAATTTTGAAAACATTATTTTATTCAGATTTATAAATACATGACAGGCCCATAACTGTGGACAATATTCAAACAGGAATAAATGGTGTTTCAGGTGATAAATGGAGTTTTGACCAAGACTATTATTAGGAGATATATGTACCCAAAGTTATACATGAATATTATTCAAGTTCTTGCATAAATAGATGGACTACTTATCCTGAACTGACAGAATCCCCCTGACAGAATCCTGATCCCTTGACTCATGCAATAGGGATACTGTGCTACAAAGAATGGTAGGTCTATTCTTAACAGTCCCACATTTCTACTTATAAATAGGGTTTAGTATAATTCAGTGGGCCAACAATAAGCAACAAATATAAAAATTGGCATATGTAAAAAAATAATAGTTATAAAGATATCATAGAAGCCATAAGAATTCAGTTAACTAAAACTCACCAAAGAAAGACCCCATCTTGTTTGGGTTGATAATTGCTAGCCATTTACTGCCCTGGGGGCATTTACTGATTCAATGGGCAGATGAGAATCTATTTGGCTTAGGTTAAAGGCACTTAGATGAGGAAAAGAGAAACCAGTAGAATTTTGACAATGTGATCAATTGAAAACTGAAAGATTCCCAAATAATGATGAGTTTGCTCCAGAAGTGCTAGCTAAATTCTGGGATTCTGCAAGACTCTGAGGAGAAGCCAAGAAGTTTATAGATGACAGAGTAACATCTCCTGTGCTGCACAAGAACCAAGTCTTGCTGGAAGGTGGAAACCTAACATAAACACAGTGTTTCTCTATTGATTTGCCAGATTTTGAAGTTGTGTAGGGTAGGAGCTGGAAGCACTAAACTCAAAATCTACAAAGAACAGAACTAATTCTTGTGTAAACTTTAGGCATGAGGAGACGAGCCTAACCTCAATTCAGTCAAAACCCAAGAAGAGCCAAGGCACAAGGATGGACCAGCAGTGGAATAAATTTTATCAACACTACATGCAGCAGAAGACAGGATGAGTGAACCTAAGGATAAGTTAATACAAATGTCCAAAACACAGATAAATAAGATGTAGATTAAAGGAGAGTATCTTAAAACCCAAAGAGAAAAAAATTATAAAGAACAAAACAGGGATTAATATACATATATAACTTAAGTTTCAGAGAAGAGTAGATCAAGACAAGACAGAAAAAGCAACGTGAAAAGAGAATTTTAAAAAAAAATCTGAAGCCAATGAAAGACATCAACTCACAAATTAAAAAAGCTCAGAGATCTAAGAGAATGATCATACAAAGACAATCACATCAAGGTCAAAACCAAATAGGAAGTTTGAAACAGCCGGAGAATAGACATGTCTTCAAGGGAGAGGAATAAGACATCTGACTGCTTTCACAACTGAGACCATATAAGCCAGAAGACAATAGGATAATATCTTTAAAGTTGAAAAAAATGCTGATCTAGAATTCTATACCCATTGAAATATGCTTTCAAAGTGAAACAAAGATATTCCAAGACAAATAGGAGTGGAAAGTCTTTCTGGCAGACTCCCACTATAAGAAATGCTAAAGGAAATTCTTGAAGTTAAAATAGTCCCAGATGGTAGCATAAACTGCAGCATCCAGAGAGGTGAGCATAACATTTGGCACTCCTTTTTTGATATAAAACATTTGCTGATTCCAAAGCAACAGATGAGACGCTGAAAAGCTTAGAAGAAAGTTGTGCTTGGATAGGATAAATGGCTATAATGTATGGTAGCCATGGTTAAAAAACAAAAAGAACAACAAAAATCCTCAGGCTTTCAACTGGATCCCTTAACAGGCAACACCTAAGTGTAAAGATTAAATTGAAAAGACTGAAAATCAACTTTTGGAAGCAAGTGAACCCTTGTTTGCTTTAAAAAAGTGATCTGCCTATATCCTAAATGCCTGCTAGAGCCGAAGTTCACTCTGAAGAAAAATGTCATTATTCAAAGCCTCATACTAACTCATCAAAGTTTCTTTAATAATCCCTCGAATTGTGAAAAAGACAGCTAGATGAAAAGAAAATGAAAATTGATAAGCAGGAGAAAAAACAATGATCTGAAATAGATTTATAGGAAAGTAAAATATTAGAGCAATAAATAATAATAGTAATTCAAAATAGCTGTGAATTTTGTCATGGTTGAAAACTATAAAAACGAATATAATGAAAATGAATAGAACGATATAACAAATTATGATCTAAATAAATGGATTTAACAGCAGGTTAGACATACCCAGCACAATTTTGGTGACTTTTATTATAGATGAGAAGAAAATATCCAAACTAAAACAAAGACAAAAGGTTAAAAAATTTTAAAAACAGCATAAAAGATATATCAGTTCAGTCGCTCAGTCATGTCGGACTCTCTGCGACCCCATGAACAGCAGCACACCAGGCTTCCTGTCCATCACCAACTCCCAGAGCTTGCTTAAACTCATATCCATTGAGTTGGTGATGCCATCCAACCATCCCACCCTCTGTCGTCCCTTTCTCCTCCTGCCTTCAATCTTTCCCAGCTTCAGGGTCTTTTCCAATGAGTCAGTTCTTTACATCAAGTGGCCAAAATATTGGAGTTTCAGCTTCAGCATCAGTCCTTCTAATGAATATTCAAAACTGATTGCTTTTAGTATTGACTGGTTTGACCTTGCAGTCCAAGGGACTCTGAAGAGTCTTCTCCAACACCACAGTTCAAAAGCATCAATTCTTCGATGTCCAACTCTTACATCCACACATGACTACTGGAAAAACCATAGCCTTGACTAGATGGACCTTTATTGGCAAAGTAATGTCTCTGCTTTTTAATATGCTATCTAGGTTGGTCATAACTTTTTTTCCAAGGAGCAAGTGTCCTTTAATTTCATGGCTGCAGTCACCATCTGCAGTGTTTTTGAAGCCCAAGAAAATAAAATCTGTCACTGTTTCCATTGTTTCCCCATCTATTTGCCATGAAGTGATGGGACTGGATGCCATGACTTCATTTTCTGAATGCTGAGTTTTAAGCCAGCTTTCTCACTCCTCTTTCACTTAGATCAAGAAACTTTGTAATTCCTCTTCACTTTCTGCCGTAAGGGTGGTGTCATCTACATATCTAAGGTTATTGATATTTCTCCTGGCAATCTTGATTCCAGCTTGTGCTTCATCCAGCCTGGCATTTTGCATGAGGTACTCTGCAGATAAATTAAATAAGCAGAGTGACAATATACAGCCTTGAAGTACTCCTTTCTCAATTTGGAACCAGTCTATTGTTCCATGTCTGATTCTAACTATTGCTTCTTGACCTGCATACAGATTTTTCAAGAGGCTGGCAGGTGGTCTGGTATCCCCATCTCTTGAAGAATTTTCCACACTTTGTTGTGAGAAGATATATAGTATATGGCTAAAATTATAATACACATGAAATCAGAAGCCTATAAATAAGGACAAAAGGAATAGGGAAGAATCAATATGTGAGTAGCTAATGGTCTAAAATATTATAAAACTGACACAGATTCTAGGACCACTACAAAGCACATGTGGAATACAACAGAAAAATCATACTGCTCAATAGAAGCAGTGGAAGATGGCATTTGTTTTCTAGGGCTACCATAACAAAGTATCACAGACTGGGTGGCTTCAAGAGAAGTTTATTTTTTCATAGGTTTAAAAGATAGAAATCAAAGATGAAGGTGTTCACAGGGGTTGGTTCCTACTCAGTCCCCTCTCTCTGGTTTGTAGTTGGCTGTTCTGTATCTTTTTATGTTCCTCCCTTTATGCCTGTGTCCAAATTTCCTCTTCTTACAAGGACAGCAGTCACACAGGATTATGGCTCATCCTGAAGATCTCATTTTTACTTCCTTTCTTCTTAAATATCCTATTTCTAAATACACTTATAATTGGAGGCTCTGGAGGTTAGGACTTCAATGTATGAATTTCAAGGGACACAGTTCAGCCCATAATAAATACAGAAGACAGGAGGTTGAAAGAAAGCAACTGAGTCAATTCCTAGGCAGGCTGATAAGAAGTCCTGGGTCCCCGAGGAGGAGAAAGGGGTCAGGGGCTATTGAAGCGGAGATAAGGGTCTGGAATTCTCCAGGAGGAGGAAAGGACACACATCTTTTTTTTCTTTTCTTTACATTCCTTAGTGTTAGTCACATAAACTTTTTTTTTTTTTTCTTTAAGCCTGGAACTGATGATTACACAACTCAGTTTAAACTTTGTGCATGCGTGCTTAGTCACTTCAGTCGTGTTCGACTCTCTGTGACCCCATGGACCATGGCCCGCCAGGCTCCTCTGTCCATGGGATTCTCCAGGCAAGAATACTGGAGTGGGTTGCCATTCCCTTCTCCAGTGATGAAGTATGAAATGAGTGAAGTGAAGTTGCTCAGTCATGTCTGACTCTCTGCGACCCCATGGACTGTAGCCTAACAGGCTCTTCTGTCCATGGGATTTTCCAGGCAAGAGTACTGGAGAGGGTTGCCATTTCCTTCTCCTTAAACTCTGTACTAAGGATTATATAATAACAATGTATCCTGCTTGGGGACAGTTTCTCCTTCCTGAAAACCTTCTGGCTAATCCTATTATCTTAAAATGTATATTATGGGAGTGGGTCTAGTACGATCTTTACATCCTTGAGACATTCTTTTGATTTATTGTAATAACTAATTTAAAAAGCATATGACTCTCTTGCTAATACTAGCGAGAGGGGCACTCTCTGCCTCTCTTCTGATGTCTATGTCAGAAGTTTTGTCCCTTTTTATACTAATAAAACCTTGCTATACAAAAGCTCTTGAGTGACCAATCCTGGTCCCTGGTCCTGAAGCTAAATCTTCTTCAGAGATTACTAATCCGATATCATTCACCCTGAGCTATCATAACTACCCATGTAGAATCACTCCCAAATATATTCACTCCCAAAAATAGCCTTCAAAAACTAAGGTAAAAATAAAAACATTTTTGGAGGAAAGTTGAAAAAAGTAAACAGCAAATATGTGATAAAATTCTAAAGGAGACCTTTAGGCAAAAGCAAAACACTCTTAGATAAAAGTACAAAGAAGCAGGGAGAAATGGAGAGAAAAGTAAGGGTAGATAAGAGAAAAATTAATCTAATACAGACCAAAAAAAAAAGATAATTTTGACTTAGGATTCATATTTTATATAGAATTAAAATACTTGATAACAACAGCACCACAAAAGGCTAAATAGAGTTAAAATGTTATAAGATTCTTAAATTACAGAAGAAATGAAAAAGTGCATATCATATTATAATTTAATAAATCATATGCATGTTATAATATTTAAAGTTGTGACTAAATCAGTTGGGAAAGAATAGTAGATAGCAGATAAAATATAATTGGAGAAGGAAATGGTAACCCACTCCAGTGTTGTTGCCTGGAGAATCCCAGGGACGGGGAGGCCTGGTGGCCTGCCGTCTATGTGGTTGCACAGAGTTGGACATAACTGAAGCGACTTAGCAGCAGCAGCAGTTAAGAGATATACACATTTATACACAAAAATATATACCAGATGAAGTTCTAAATTCAAACAATTAAAAAATGAAAATTTTAAATGTACTGTTTATGATATCATCAGACATCATCAAATTCTTAGGGATATAGTCAAAGACATTCTAGACCTCAACACAGAAAACTACAGTTGAGAGAAATTAAAGATGTAAATAAATGGAATTACATACTTTGTTTAGAGATTAGATTATTAAGATATCTCTTATGTTGAAACTCATCTATAGATTGAGTATAATTCTGACCAAGACCCCAGTAGTTTTTGTGCTGGAAAAACTGACAAGCCTATACAGTCAGATTACTTATAATAAGGTTGCACAAGAATGCAGTGGGAAAGGGTGATCATTTCAGTAAATGATTTTTAGTATGGAACAAAACAAACTTTGAATTTTATTTTGTGTCATTACAAAAATCAAGTTCAAATAGCTCACAAACCTAAATGCAAAAGACACAATAATAAAGTTTTTGGAAAGTAACATGGGCAGCTATATTCCTGATTGTGGAGTAGGAAAAATTTTTTATATACACAGCCTGTACAAAAAGGAAAAGATTTATAACTGATTTAATTAAGTAGAAGAGCTTTTCGTCATCAAAAGACACCATTAAGGGAGCAAAAGTACAAGCTATAGGTCAGTAAAAGTTATTTTTATAACATACACCTGACAAATGACTCATACTCAGAATTTATTAAAAAAAAGACTCAAATCACTAATGTTAGTTAATATAATAGAAAATTAGGAAAAGATTAAACAGCCACTTCCTAACACTGACTATTTGAGTGATGATTAACCATAGGAGAAGGTGCTCATCCTTATGAGTCAATGGTGGAATGCAAAATAACAGAGACTTACACTTCCCTGGTGGATCAGATGGTGAAGAATCCCCCTGCAATGTGGGATACCTGAGTTCAATACCAGGGTTGGGAAGATCTCCTGGAGAAAGAAACAGTTACCCACTCCAGGATTCTTGCCTGGAGAATTCCCTGGACAGAGGAGGCTGGCAAACTACAGTCCATGGAGTCGCAAAGAGTTGGAGATGACTGAGCAGACTGATTGTCTTTGGGCTTCCCTGGTAGCTCAGCTGGTAAAGAATCTGCCTGCAACGCAGGAGACCCCAGTTTGATTCCTGGGTCAGGAAGATTCCCTGGAGAAGGGACAGGTGACCCACTCTGATATTCTTGAGCTTCCCTGGTGGCTCAGATAGTAAAGAATCCACCTGCAATGGGGATTGATTGATCTAACCTGGCTTAGATTCCTGAGTTGGGAAGATGCTCTAGAGGAGGGCATGGCAACCCACTCCAGTATTCTTGCCTGGAGAATCCCCATGGACAGAGAAGTCTGGTGGGCTACAGTCCATAGAGTTGCAGAGTCAAACATGACTGAGCGACTAAGCACACACATGGTGGACTACCTCTGTAGAGGGGTAGTATCCTGGTTATGAGGGGCGTGTGGAGGGCACTGGGATGCTGGTAAGCTTTTTTCTGTTGTGTGGTAGCTATCCGGCTGTGATCACTTTGTGGTAATTCACTGAGGTAAACATACATGATTTGTGCACTTTGGTGTTACATTTTCAGGACGGGTTGTTTTCAAATTGTGAAAATGAGTGAACTAGAGCTACCTCAGGCAATATGAATAACTCTTAGTAATGTAACTCCAAGTGACAAAAGCAAGTCTCAGAAGATTACCTCCTAGGTATTATAATCTTTTTAAACATTCAAAAATGAGAAACACCATACTCTATTATTAGCCCTATATATATGTGAAGTAAAAGCAACCAAACAACTAAGAAAGGAAAAGTACAAAAATCAGAAAAATGGCCCCCTTTGAGGGATAAGCATACAATGGATAGTATATATCATTTAGATATAAGTTATTAATAATCTGTATCCTGAAGTGTGCAGTACACATATGAGTGCTTATTATTTAAGTGGATAGACAAAAATAGTTATGAAATGGATGCAATGACTAGAGATGATGTGTCATAAAATAAGGGTTATTTTGAAATTTTACACATTTGTGAGCCTAATAACAAAAAATTAAAAACTAAATATATCTCAACTAATTCTGGAATAGTAATTTTGATAGCAAAATGAGATGAGATAATCATGAGAAAACTATTTTGCTAGACCCTATCCAATAATATGTATAAAAGAAAATACACATGTCCAAAGAATATTTGAGACATTCAATAGCATGTTAATTGATTAAAGGAAAGAAACCATATAATCATTGAATTTAAAGCAGAAAAAGCATTTGGTGAATTCAATAGCTATTCATTATTTTTTCAAGTGCTTGCAAATCAAAAACAGAGAAGAAAAATTAATAAAAGATATAAGGACTGGAAAGGAGGAAAGAAAGCTCCTTTATTTTCAGACAGCATGATTATCTCAAAGATAATCCATACAAATTATTGGAACGTCTAGGAACATGATTAAAACAGTTCAGATGATTCAGCAGCTGAATTCAAGATCAGTATTCAGAAACTTTACTTCTGTGAATAAGCAATAAAGAGTCACAACGTATAAATGTTAGAAAATACTTTCAATTTCATTAAAAAATAAATTGGAAACATATCTAGGAAGAGATATTCAGTACCTTTTTAAAGAAAGTTCTTCTGCTTATAAAAATGTATTAATAGTCTGTGATAATTTTCTATTACTGTACAACAAATTATCACAAGTTTAGCAGCTTAAAATACCACTCATTTATTACTCACAGTTCTGTAGATAAAAAATACAGGCATGCTTGCCTGACTATTCTACTTAGGGAAACACAAGGTCAAAGTTTAACTATCAGTCAGGCTTGGGTTTTATCTGGAGCTCCTAGGAAACAAGTCACTTTTCAAACTCTTTTCAAGTGTACTGTAAGTTTTATTTACTTTTTAATTGATGGAAAATTGCTTTACAATTTTGTGTTGGTTTCTGCCATACAACAATGCAAATCAGTTATATATATACACATTTATATATATATATATATATTCCTTCCCTCCTAAGCCTTCCTTCCTTCCCCACATCCTGCCTCTCAAGGTCATCACTGAATGCCAAGCTGGACTCCCTGTGTTATTTAGCTACTTTCCGCTATTTTACACATGATAGTGATTTTATGTAGAACTGAATTCCTTGTATCTGCAAGACTCAGCTCTTTATTTTTTAATTGGCTATCGTTTGTAAGGACTGATCTAGCACCTTGAGGTTGTTCTCAGGTCCTTGCCCTAGGCTGGACCCCCTCCTTTTCAGCAATGAACTTCCTTCATTAAATCCTTCTCATGCTTGAACCTTTCTGCTTTTGCTACCAGGCAAAGGAAACTCGGTTCTCAAAGAGCTCCGGTGATTAAGTTAGGCACAGTGAGATAATTTACCCATTGTGGTAAACTGATTAGTATCCTGAATTACATCTGCAAAATCCCTTTACTACGTAATAAAACATTATGATGGGGTTACAGTCACAGGGCCATCTTCACTTTCTGTCTGCTACAGGATACTGGAGCATATAATCAAAGAAAAGGGAGATCCAGTATTATCATGATTAGTATTTGTGATTTGTTTGATCGGTAAATAACAGAAAATCTCCAAATAGAAGTGACATAAAATAAGCTAATATATTTGTTTTATTAATTTTTACCTATTTTTATCTCAGCACCACACTGTATTCATTGTTATTGCTTTATAGTTAGTTTTGAAATTAAGTAGAAAGAGTCCTTAAAATTTCTTTATTTAAAAAAATTTTTGGCTACTTTAGAAGAATACAAAACTAGACTTTTTAAAAAAAATTCTTTTATATTCCTATTGTGCTAACTAGGACCTCTAGTACAATATCAATATAAGTGCTGAGAGTGAAAATTGTTGTCATACCCCAAAGTTTAAGAAGAAAATGCATATATGTCATGATCAACTAGGATGTTAGCTATAGATTTTGTAGATTTTCATTATTAAATTGAATAATTCCCTTTTATTTCAAAAGTTTTATCATTAATACGTATTGAATATTATAAAATACCTTTTTTTTTTTTACATCCTGAGAGATGCTTTTTTCCTCTTTATTTTGCTAATGTGGTAAATTACATTGATTGAATTATGACTACTATCCTTAGTATTTTGGCATAAAGCCCAGTTGTTCTAGGTGTATAATCCTTTCTATATATTGCTATGTTCAGTTTGCTAATTTAAAGGATTTTTGTCTATTATTATGAGATATATTAGCTTATAATTTTCTCTTCCTATAATATTGTACAGTTTTGACATGAGGATTATGTTTATTTCATAAAACAAGCTAAGGGTTATTCATCCTCTTCCCCTTCTGGAAGTGTTTGTGTAAGATGGGTCTAGATGCCAAAGAATGCTCAAACTACCACACAATTGCACCCATCTCACACGCTAGTAAAGTAATGCTCAAAATTCTCCAAGCCAGGCTTCAGCAATACATGAACCATGAGCTTCCAGATATTCAAGCTGGTTTTAGAAAAGGCAGAGGAACCAGAGATCAAATTGCCAACATCTGCTGGATCATCAAAAAAGCAAGAGAGTTCTAGAAAAACATCTACTTCTGCTTTATTGACTATGCTAAGGTCTTTGACTGTGTGGATCACAATAAACTGTGGGAAATTCTTAAGGAGATAGGAATACCAGACCACCTGACCTACCTCTTGAGAAAGCTGTATGCAGGCAGGAAGCAACAGTTAACACTTGACATGGAACAACAGACTGGTTCCAAATAGGAAAAGGAGTATGTCAAGGCTGTATATTGTCACCCTGCTTATTTAAGTTATATGCAGAGTATATCATGAGAATTGCTGGACTGGAAGAAGCACAAGCTGGAATCAAGATTGCCAGGAGAAGTATCAATAACCTCAGATATACAGATGACACTAACCTTATGGCAGAAAGTTAAGAACTAAAGAGCCTCTTGATAAAAGTGAAAGAGGAGAGTGAAAAAGTTGGCTTAAAGCTCAACATTCAGAAAACTAAGATCATGGCATCCAGTCCCACCACTTTCATGGGGAGACAGCAGCTGACTTTATTTTCTGGGCTCCAAAATCACTGCAGATGATGACTGCAGCAATGAAATGAACAGACACTTACTCCTTGGAAGGAAAGTTATTACCAACCTAGATAGCATATTTAAGAGCAGAGACATTACTTTGTCAACAAAGGTCCGTCTAGTCAAGGCTATGGTTTTTCCAATAGTCATGTATGGATGTGAGAGCTGGACTATAAAGAAAGCTGAGCACCAAAGAATTGATGCTTTTGAACTGTGGTGTTGGAGAAGACTCTTGAGAGTCCCTTGGACTGCAAGGAGATCCAACCAGTGCATCATAATGGAGATCAGTCCTGGGTGTTCACTGGAAGGACTAATGTTGAAGCTGAAACTCCAATACTTTGGCCACCTGATGCAAAGAGTTGACTCATTGGAAAAGACCCTGATGCTGGGAAAGATTGAGGGCAAGAGGAGAAGGGGCGACAGAGGATGAGATGGCTGGATGGCATCACTGACTCAACAGACATGAGTCTGGGTAGAGGTGATGGACAGGGAGTTGGTGATGGACAGGGAGGCCTGATGTGCTGTGATTCACGGAGTCGCAAAGAGTCAGACATGACTGAGCAAGTGAACTGAACTGAACTGAAAATTTATCAGTGAAAGTCACCTTCTATATTCCAAACTGCCCTGCCAGGCTATGGGTAGCAGTTAGAAATCTAGCTGGTTTCACTTTGTGTCAACAAAGTTCTTCTGCCTGTAGAAGGTGTATTTCTCCTCTGCTTGTGCCCTGAAATTTTGCAAATGTCTTAGTAATGGAATCAGTCACTGTCCCTTCTTACCGGTGAAAGACTTGTCTCACTCCAGAATTTTGTTAATTGGGACTCCTCTACATATACTGCTTCTAATGCCACCCCCCCATATATATATTTTTTCATTTATCCAGTGTTTTCTTTATGCTATAGCAGAAATTTGGTCTTTGTGACCATACAGAACTTTTCTAGAAGCACAACTCTGTATTTAATTTTTATTTTCAGTAAATTTGTTGCTCAAAATTTTCTGTTTTATAAGATTAAAGAAGTCCTGAGCAGCATACTCCCTTTGTGGGTTGAGACCCAGTCCTAAAGGGGGGCACTTATAGATGCTTATTAGCACTAACACAGGGCTAATATGTTTAGTCTCTAAGGTAAAACTACCAAGGTCCAAATTTTGGATCTACCACTTACTAGCTTTGGGTGAATCACTTAACTTCTCCAAGTTTCATTTTTCCAATTCATAGAATACAGGTAACAATACTACATATTACATATTGTTTTTTAAAAAAAAACACACAAGAGTAAAAACAATGTCTGACACAGAGAAAATAGCCAGTAATTACCAGCTCTTTCTCTAAAAAAGGCAAACCAAATTATGAAAGACATTTGGTTAGATTGAAGATTGGGTCTGCCTAGGGATGATCTTAACTAAAAGTTGATTTCTTTGATTTATTATCACTTTAATCTACAGCTCTACTTAATAGCTTCTCACTCTCTCATTGCTATTACATATCTGGGGTTCAGTTTGAAGGTCATCTCCTCTCGACCACTGACCTTATCTGGCCCTATTAGCATCAGACCTCTAGAAAGTGTGAGGTTGAGAGTGAAATGTGAAACTCAGTCTGGTAGTACCGTGCAGTGATGCTGTACTGACAGCTGATTATCCAATTGGAATGGGATGGCAGATTACTGTTGGTGGAACAGCTACCTCCACTCATCCAAACCTCATAAGATTTCAAAGTAATTTTGGCTGCAGATATTTATTTTGAATTTACTACATGGCTAATGATGGGGCTATTACATTTATTTTTTTTAAGGTGATAGCTGTTCCTTCGAGCAAATGATCAGTGTCAAACAAATCACTTAACTGAACTACTGCTTTATAGGAGGCTTTCCCCTACCTGAGGCAGAAGAGAAAAGAATAGGATTAGGATCTAAAAAGAGATTTGATGGCTGTCATTTCCATGATAGGAAAGTTGACAGGGGGAATAAATAACTTCTGGAGAGCGACTTGTTAAACTGGGTTAAGAGAAAATCTGTATGGGCACGGCTGAGTCTGGTGCTGCTGCCAATCTGATTATATTTTATTACTCAGCTGAACTGTATTCCGTGATTCAGTTTGTGGTTATCTAAAGGGGTCATGAGCTGCAGGAGCTCATATTTCCTGAACATATTTGGGCAGAAATTGTGGATTGTTTTAAGAGAATGCCAACTAGTGTGAGAGAAGAAGACAAAGGACTTTTTTATAGTTATTTAAGATGATCAAACTACCAACCAAGGCAGGCAGCCTCCTTTGTGGGATTCCAACATTCAGGCACATTTGAGACAAAGAATGTCCTCTGCCCAAGAAAACTACACCTAAAAAACACAGGATGGAGGCAGATACAGCATGAAGTCCTTGTCTTTAAATCTGGTTTCTCTGGGTAACTCCATATTGCACTGGTTTGACATCTCCCTCCTTTTTTTTTTTTTTTATTATTGTTTTTGCCATACATTGTCATGATATCACCATGGGTTTACATATGCTTCCCCTCCGGGTCCCCCCTCCCTCCTCCCTCCCCCCCGGGAAATCTCGCTGCACCAGTCCCGAGCATCAATCCTGGGCTGGCGATTGATTAGACACATGACAATTAACATGCTTCAATGCCCTTCTCCCATATCATCCCACCCTTACCCTCCTTTTTTAACTCAAGAGCCACCCCTGGGTCTCACCTTTTGTATATGCTTAAAATTAATAACTCAGGTCTTTTATTTTCCAGCTGCTTTATTCCCATTCTGATCATACTGTTTCCCAATTCTTTCTCTTCTCTTTTTTGTCCCTAAGCAATATGTCTCCTCCTGGCATCGTATATTTACTAATCTAATAAATCTAGATCTTTATCTCACGGTTAACCCATCTATTTACCTTCTTACTGGCATCTTGAGTCCTGTCTCTCACTTAGCCTTCAGTGACAACTGGCCCATATTGGATCAAACTCACTATTCACTTTCCCTTTCCCATACAGAGACTGCTCAGGCTCCTGGAAGGACTGGTGATGCTGGAAATGTATAACTTGCTGCCTGAAGCCAGTTGCAAATCTCATGGTCATTATTCCAAACTTTCACCATTTTTTCATATCATATCAGCTAGATATCCTCTCATACATACATATAACCCCCACAAAATGATCTCTTTCCTCTCAAATAAATTAAAGATTATCAGGATCCAATGTTTTCAGTTTAGAACCTCTTTCCATTTACTTATCCATGTAAGAAACAACTTAGCCATGTGATTTAGACCATGGTCAGTGTAGCAGCCAAGCCTCTTTATACCACTGGTTATGTGTAAGACCTTCAACATTATGTAACTCCTCTAATCTTTAGCTTCTTTACATATAAAGTGATGAAAATAAAGGCACTTATTTTCAAGATTATATTCAAGTAAGGATTAAAAGATATAAGATGTACAGAGAGAGAAATTAGCATAATGCCTTCCACTTAGTGAATGCTCAATATGTGTGATAAAAAATAATTATAAAAATTTCTGTTTTTTGCATCTGCCTTCATCCCTTTCATTCTTCTCTATCTCAGAGAGATATTTCTTGTTATAGTCAAGATTCATTTCTCCAACTTCTCAGGCTTCATTGATACCATATTCCATCAATTCTGCCTCTCTTATCCTGTATTTTTCAGTCTCTTAGCATGGAAATGAATTCACACACACATCCTACAATCCTACACTAACCCTATGCAATCCTAGCTCTTACCTTCTCTTTTCTTTTTCACAATTATGCTTCTCTAAAATGTCAACAATCCTTAATGTCCCTTCTTCAACTTCTCTTCTATTGTTCCAAACACACAATTACATTTGACTCAATAATCAACCAGTGACTTTTAAATTGTCAAGTCTATAGATCTTTTGGGCTTCCCTTGTGGCTCAGCTGGTAAAGAATCTGAAGGTCCCCTGGAGAAGGGAATGGCTACCTACTCTAGTTTTCTGGCCTAGAGAATTCCATGGACTGTATAGTTCACGGGGGTCACAAAGAATTGGACACAACTGAGTGACTTTCACTTTTATAGGTCTTTAATGCCACTTTCAGGTTACCATGTATTGAATTGATGTGGCTAGCATGGGATTCCCAGGTGGCACTAATAGTAAAGAACTCACCTGCCAATGCAAGGAGATTCATGAGACAGAGACATGGGTCCCATCTCTGGGTCGGGAAGATCCTCTGGAGAAGGAAATGACAACCCATGCCAGTATTCCTGCTTGGAGAATCTCATGGACAGAGGAGACTGGTAGGCTATACAGTCCAGGGGGAATTGCAAAGAGTCGGACACAACTGAAGTGACTCAAAACATACATAACATGGTGTAATGCAGTTTTGTATATTTGTCCATTTAATTCTCATGACAATGCCAAGAGGCAGGCATCATCATTGTTATTTTATAGAGAAGGAAAGAGAAGCTAACAGGTGTCATTCATTCACTGAACAATCACCATCCATTCACTGAACACATTGGATAATCTTTATTCTGTTTTTCCGTGGAGCTTACAGTTTGGAAATAGAGTTATATCATAAACCTGTTAACAAACAGCTCCATTTCATCAGCTAAGCTGAAAACTGTTAGGAAAATACAATCCCTTGACTGACAACAAGACCCCACATTGGAAAGTCACAAGGACCTCTCTAAGAGATGTGGTTAAGCTGACTATGAAGGTTGAAACATGTCTGCCATTCCAAGAAAGTGGAAGAATGTTCAGGAAATGAAGATGCCACATTCAAATCAAAGGCTTGGTTGGATAAGAACCCTGGGAATTGGTGTTTTATTCCAGCCTTTCTCATTTCCCCAGGCAGTGGTAGCCAACTCTCTTCTTCTATTGTGTACACCCATTTCTACACTTTTCCATGAGACTATAAGCTACCTATGGAGAAGGCAGTGGCACCCCAATCCAGTACTCTTGTCTGGAAAAACCCCATGGACAGAGGAGCCTGGTAGGCTGCAGTCCATGGGGTTGCAAAGAGTTGGACATGACTGAGAGACTTCACTTTCACTTTTCACTTTCATGCATTGGAGAAGGAAATTGCAACTCACTCCAGTGTTCTTGCCTGGAGAACCCCAGGGAAGGCAGAGCCTGGTGGGCTGCCGTCTATGGTGTCGCAGAGTTCGACACAACTGAAGCGACTTAGCAGCAGCATAAGCTACCGAAGGACAAGTGTGCAGCCCTTAGCATGTGTCTAGTACCCAATAAATGATAATAATTCAACCAAGTAGTAGCAACTTATCCTAATGAATATTACTCTCTTACATTTGGGTAAAAAGAATTGACAGTTTAGCCATTTCATGCAGGGTATTCCCATCCTGGGTGGCCACTGCCCACTCCTCCATGTTCATTGATCTGGTTGTTCTAATGAGTTTTGTGTGATCAACGGCTGGTCTCTAGGTGATTAATGAGGCTTAGAGAGTGAAGTCTGTGTGCTCTCCCAATATGGTTCCAGGGATTCCTCATCACTATCAGCCATTAGATTTGATTTGAAATGGCCACCAATTAGCTTCAAATTTTGGCTGATAAAAATATTGGTAAATGGTAGCTTTTTCTTAGGAAACTTATGAATATGCATGTGAGAAGCTTCTCTTTCTTCAACGTGGCCTCCTGGAGAGAATACTAAACTGGAAGGTCAAAGCTCTGAGTTTTATTCTTGGCTTTGCACTCACTTCCTCGGTGACCTTGGACAAGTTGCTTAGCCACTCTGCAGGCTACTGCTTCTTTGTTGATAAAGATGTGAGTAATGATAGCTGAAACAGCCTTCCTTATAGGGAAGTTGTGAAGATTAATGAGATACTGTTTATAAAGCACTCTGAACTCTCTGAAAGAAAGGTGCTGTATAAATACAGAGTGTTGCTATTGTTATTCAACAGCTTCTTTGCTGCAAACTCTCTGTACATTTCTCAAAACCTGAGAAGGTGATGAAGTCAGAATGTATGGGTTATTCCATGTGACATGCACCTGTTTCCACCTCTGGTAAACTGTCCACTGAGTTTGCTACAATGCTATTGCCTCTGTTGTATAAGCTTTCTTTGAAGCAAAAAACAAATACAGTTGTTTAAAATTCAAATGGTTTCAAAGAAAATCATCCTTACTGGTCATTTGTAGACCGTGTGTGGGAACCATTTATAAGTACAAGCAGTAAGACCCTGATTTTCATGGTAAGTTACTCAAGGGACAAGATATGGCTAACACTTCCTGATTAATGACAAGTTCAATCTGCCCCTACAGCTACATCTCCCAAACCAGTAATCAAGCAATGAATTGGAAACCAAATTGCCTGCTCTCAATTCTGTTTCTTCTCTCCAAGCTTGGAGGTCCTTTAGTGCCAGGGGTGACCAGAAAGGAAAGGAAAAACTAAAGACAGAGATTATACTATTAATAACCGTCCTGCATTAGACCCCTCAAAAATCAAAAGTTGACTCTGCTGTGCTCATACATTAGTAAAGAATTAAGGCTGGGCTTCCCTGGTGGCTCAGTGGAAAGAATTCACCTGCTGGTGCAGGAGGCATGGATTCAATCCCTGATCCAGGAAGATCTCATGTGCTGTAGAGTAACTGAGCCCGTGAGCCCCAACTACTAAGCCTGAGCTCTAGAGTCCACATGCCACAGCTACTGAGCCCACGTGCTCAAACTTGTGCTCCCCAAAAAGAGAAGCCACCACAATGAGAGGCCCGTGCATCACAACTACAGAGTAGCCCCCAACTAGAGAAAAACCTGTGGACAACCAAAAATAAAACCAATATATAGATAAATGATAAAAAAATAATAATAAAAGTAAAAGGAGTCAGGGCTGGCTGCTATTCTTTTTACTTCTACCTGTTTTTCTTCAAATACTGTGTTTTTCAGAACCAGCTAGTCTCTTAAATTTGATACCTTAATATTCAGAACATGTGGAACATGGGAAAATTGATGTTCCTCTGAGAATCTCAGTCTTACATTAGCAGACTCTTTTGTATTTAATTTTGTCCCTTGTTTATATTAAAGGCAGAAGAGGTTTCTTTTGAAACAAATTTTAAAATGTATGTAGGTAAAGTCCTTTAGGGAATCCTATTTTTCATCTGCTTATTAGGGCCGATGGGAATAGCTCTTTTCTAAGATTTTCAAGTTCCAGATGATCCACAGTTGTTATAACTGCCTTGGCCTTCTGATGTATTTATTTCTAGAAAAGAACTGGAACAAGTAATCTGCTGAACACATGAAGTTGGAGTTATTGAATCAGTTTTCCAAAACTACTGATTGTTCCCTAAGACATGTTAAAATTTAGGAAAGAATATGTTCAGCTGTCAAAAAATATTTCTAAATTTAGAGGAATCCAGCCAGAATTTGATAAAAAGAAATCTAGAAAATCTTGTAAAATAAATTCTTCTGTTTTTAATGAACAGAGTTACTTGTCTTTTTTTATATCCACTATGGGAGATATAGTTTTTGAGATTCCCTAAATGACATAACAATACATTTCAAAATAATTAAAATTATTTTCCCTAAAATTCAGAAAATCTGAGGCATGATCTTTGTGTCACCTCTATTTTAGATCACTGTTTTTCCCTGAAGGAGGCGAATGGGATAGAGGTACATCTCAATGACACTAAAAATGCACCAATCACATTGGTATTTCAGATCTATAGCAGAAAAACAGAAAAATCTTTCTGATTCTTTGACAACAATGAGAAAGTTACAACTAGGACCTAGAATTTGTAGTCTATCACTCCATTTATTTTCCCAATACCCTCTAACCTGCTCTTTCTATTGTACTAGGATCAGATCTTTTAATGTTGACAGAGAGAGAGAAGAGATGAGAGAGGAAAGGAGAGGAAAAGAAAGGGAAGGAAGAGAGGAAGAAAAGAGAAAGGAAGGCAAGACTGATCATGCTATTTTATTCTACCAGTATCACCATCAACATAAGAAAAGAGAAACCATGTGTTGCAGGCTGAAAATAGTTCCCCAATGATATCCATGTCCTGATCTCCAGAATCTACGAATATGTTGCTCAATATGGTATAAGGGACTTGTTACACGAGATTAACTGAAAGGATCTTGAGATCAGGTTATCCTGATATGGGCACAATGTAAACACATTGCAAACACCTCATAGGAAGGTAACATTATGGGGGTAGGGATAGGAGAAGGGAGAGAGAGGGAAGATATAAGGACAGAAAAAGAGGTAAGGAAGGAGAGGATATGATACATTACTGGCTTTGAAGATCAAAGGAGGGGTCATGAGCCACAAAATTCAAATGGTCTTTAGAAAGTGCAAGAGGCAAGAAAACGGACTCTCTTCTAGAATCTCCAGGAGGAACATAGGTCTACTGACAACTGGATTTTAGGTCAGTGAAAATGAAGTTTGGACTTCTGACCCCCAGAGCTGTAAAATAATAGATCTGTGTTATTTTAAGCCACTAAATCTGTGGCAATCTCTTACATCAGCGAGAGGAAATGAATACATCATTATAAAGGTGATCTAGCCATGTCATGTTTGTCTCAAGGTGAGTGAGCCAGCAGTGGTCCAAGTGAACTATGAACACAGGTCAGTGGTTTCTACTTTGGCTCTCATGCTATGCAAGGAAGCAGGGTGCACCACTTCAGAACATACCACCTAGCAGCTAGAATTCTGAAAGTTGGCCAGCTTGACCTGGAGAAGGAGCCCATTCTGTGAAGAAGCTAAAAGGTGCTCAGGCAACACCAGACCCACCTCCCCTAACATCTCCAGACTCCTCAGATTTACATAAACCAAGAAACCTTATACTGCTTTGTCACTTCTCATCTTGGGATTATAAATATGATTGATATGACAGGAGCATCTTAGAAAACAGTCAACTCAAAAGGAAGCAAGAATATTTAACAGAAAGGCATAACACAGGATGAGTAAACTGCGTGGGAAAATCCATGTTTTGGGGTGAGAGAAGCAGATGCTAAGGAAAAATGCCTCCAACAAAAGCAAAAAGTATACATATCAAAAAGCACAAGTACGGATTTCTAAAATATTTACTTAAAGACTCACCAAAAACAGTTTTAACAATTCCCAGAGTATTTAGGTGTGGCTTACAGTAAAATCTCATACTGTCATCACATTTCCACCAAAAATAATATCCCAAACTGCCGAATTACATTGGCCTCCTGAAAATTATGTGAAGATATTTCATGAATTATCATATTCATATCTCATGAATATAACCAGAAGGAATCCAGCATGGTCCAGAATGGCACAAGGTTTAGAACCAGGCAAATTCTAGCTAAAGATGGCATTCAAAGAAACTAGACAATACTGGGGAGCCCTGTCTCAGTGTCTTTGGACAAGCTCTAACTTTTCCGATCCTTAGTTTATTCATCCATAAAATGATGGTAGTATACAGTTACTCTTCCATATCCATGGAGGATTGGTTCCAGGATCCATGCGAGTATCAAACTCTGTGGATACTCAAATCCCACAGCTGGCCCTCTGTATCCACACATGTGGGACACATAGACACAGAGGGCCAACTGTATCTCCTTCATAGGATGTTAAGAAGATTAAAATAAATATTGCCTATAAACTACCTTTCAAAATATGATCCAGAGACTACTTAATTTTTCTTTTCAGAGACTTTAGAGAGTCAACAGGTAGAATTTCACTAGACCATGACAAGGTTAGCCAGGTAGGCAAGAGCAGGGATATGAAATTAGATTTTTCATTGAGTCATGGTAGGGGGAAGAGCTGAAGAGAAGTGACCCAGCTGCAAATGCCCAAGCGCTATGCCATCTGAGATGCTAAGCATTGTTCCCAGGGGAGTGAGTCCACCAGTAACCTGTCTCAGTCCAGGCAGGATACTAACAATGAGGAATTCAAGGTGATATGAGGATTTTGGAGGTACCCACAATAAAGAATCTGTCTACAGTGCAAGACTGATCCCTGGGTCAGGAAGATCCCCTAGAGAAGGGAATTGCTACCCACTCCAGTATTCTTGCTGGGAAATTCCATGGACAGAGGAGCCTGGAGGGCTACAGTCCATGGGATTTCAGAGTCAGACACAACTAAGCTACTAACACATTACATTATATTGCATTACATTAAATTACATGGAAAAGACAACAAAGTAGAATTGCTGCCCATCAGGACAGGAACCAGGAAGTTTCCCAGAAAGAAAATTGGGAAACCATGAACCAAGGCCGAGTACTACTTATAAAAATGTTGATGTCTCACAGGGTTGGGTTGGAGCTCAGGAACTAAGTAGAAGCCCATGTATAAGAGAGTTAGAAGTGCAGTGAGGGGATCTCAAACCAGGTTAAAAAAAAAATTCCTCTGACTCTGGCAAGGATTAGTCTAAATCACAGGACAATGGTCCAATCTACAGGCATTATCAAAGAAAAGTTGCACTGGACAGAATAAAACAAGCAAGGAAATCTTTATTCAAGATTATTGTACAAGGTGCTGGAGAAGACTCTTGAGAGTCCGTTGGGTAACAAGGAGATCAAACCAATCAATCCTAAAGGAAATCAACCCTTTCAACATTTACTGAAAGGACTGATGCTGAAGCTGAAGCTCCAATAGTTTGGCCACCTGATGTGAAGAGCGGACTCATTGGAAAAGACCTTGATGCTGGGAAAGATTGAGGGCAAGAGGAGAAGGGGACAACAGAGGATGAGATGGTTGAAAGGCATTACAGACTCAACGGATATGAGTTTGAGCAAACTCCGGGAGATAGTTAAGGGCAGGGAAGTCTGGCATGCTGCAGTCCATGGGGTCACAAGCTGTTGGACATAACTTAGGGGCTGAACAACAACAAATTGTACAGGGGAGAGAGAGACTGAATTCAACCACACCCACACACACAAAAAGGCAGGAGAGTTTCAAGATCTGGAGTGGACTAGGGGACAGATTAGAACATTAGGTTGGGGTCAACCAAGGTAAATCAGCAATATGTGTTTGCTAATTGGTGCTTACAGAAATCAAGCTCTGGTCCTTCTACATTTATAGGAAGACAGAGGTACTATTTTTTTGATGATTACATTTCAAAGGGATGACTCCCTGGTCTGGAAGAAAGACATCCCTGGATTATAAAATTGGTAAGAGGCAGGAAAAAGAAATATCTCAAAGGGTCAGATAAAGAGTTTACCATGCAAGTTTTCCAAAGTAAATACTCTAAGAAAAGGAAGGGCAGGGGCTCAGAGTCAGGAAGAAATCTGTCCAAAGTTTAGTCAAGCTGAGGAGCATGCTAAGTTCCTCTTGGTCAGTACAGACTAAATAGCTGCAGCTTTGAGACTTTAAAATGCAGTCCTCCAAAGACCTGAATAATACCCAATCCTAACATTCTAACATGGTGGGTTAAACAACACAGTGGCCTTTCCAGGATCTGGTTGTCAGTGGCACAACAAAGACTAAGTACAGAAATCATGGCTCATCTTCATTTTCTACAAAGGACTACCATCTTGCTTTGGCTGGAGGTCCCCATTAAGAAAAGTCTGAGCCAATGTCATCCTTTGTTTGGGTGCCCAGTACCACCAGGCGCTGCTGGCACTGCCTCTGGCTACTGTTGAAGCGATGGGTGATGAATAGCATCAAAAAAGAAAATGTAGACTCCAGCTCTCACTGGTGGGAATGATGTCCTGGAGCACAAAGTGTGTCAAATACCCAGTGGGAAGGGGACAGAACACCTCACTCTTCATTGTAATCCAAATACTTTGGATTTCCCATGACTCCAGTGAATTTGCTAGAAAATACCTAATTCAGTTTATTCTAATGGTTCTTCTTCTTCCAGACCTCAGGGACACAGAGGTGGGTGAACTGGCTTGGGAACATATCAATAACAAGTGACGTACTATGCCAAGATTTACCCCGGTCTCCACTGACTGAGATGCTACAGAAACAAACTTAATATACAAGACCCATTCCTTCCTTTAAGGTGACGTCTTTCTAAGAAGCTACTCAATTCTTCATTGAAATAAACGTTTCCAGGGTCCAATCCACCTGTCTGCCTTGTTGACTCATGTAAGTCTCATTGTCAGTGGTGTTCTCAGTCTACACCAGCAATGAGCTACTAGAGGCCCAGGTTAGCTACAACCAGGCCAGACAGAAGAACAGGAAGAGGATTTTCTTTTGCTGCAACAAATGCTTTGTTAATTTTCATGCCTAGAATTCAGAATCAAGCTTCATTTTGACATTGTTCTACTGAGTCAAGTAGGTAATTTTACCTAGAAGAACACATCTTGATTTTTCTTTGATACTCAGCACATCTATGATCATTTTGAATTGGGGTGGGGGGAGATGTGTCCCATTAAGAGTTTTATTTTGCTGAAAATTATCCTTGTTCAAAAAGTTTGCCTACCATGCATTTGGAACCAAGTTCCCTTTGCCCCATGTTTCTGTTTTCTTAGATTAGTTCTAATCAACTAGGGAACCAGGAAAGAAACTTTAAAGGCAGAGCTGACTGAAGAGGCTCAGTTTTTTCAGAGAGAGAAGACTTAAGGAGTTCATGGACAGTAAATATTCCTCTTCAGATCTACTAGAATCTCTTTTGACAGGTGAGCTGGTTTCTTACCCTTTTAAAAGTACATGTCATCAACCTGGATGAAACAATCAAAGAATGAGATTTTTGTTCTTGCATGGAGAAAAATATATCCTAAAAGTCATACAATTTTATCTTTAATTAAGGACATTTTGCAACTGTTAAGGAGGAAACAATGGTTTGTGGGCACATTAATTTTATACAGAAATTGAGAAGATTGTTTTAAAAATAATCACTAGATGATACGTTTGTTCAGCAGGCATCCCCCGCCCCCCCCCCATCAGCCCTCCATATCTGTAAGAGTGCCAGAACACAATAGATTCTCAAAAAAAGCATAAACAAATGCTTGGATAAGTGAATGAATTTCAGGGTTTATGAAGAGATGTAGCTGTTTAAATTTAGGAAGATTCACAGCCTGGGTCAGCTCTGAATTCTGGGTTTCCCCAACCTGAAGCTGGCTAGCTAACATCTGGGACCTCAGACATATTTCAAACCCTTATGGTTTCTCAGGTTTCTTATTTAAAAGGCAAGGTTTGGACAAGAAAGGTCTAAGATTACTTCAAGCTCTATGAGGCTAGAATTTTACATTGCAAGGCTTAAAGTAGATACTAATGACCCCAAATCAGCAAATCTGTGCTATTTAAATCCCGCCTTTTAAAAAGATAATAAAAGCAGATTGCTATCTAGAACAGGGAGCTCAGCTCAGTTTCCTGTGATGACCTAGATGAGTGGGACTGGGGAGGGGAAGAGGCCCAAGAGGGAGGGGGATACATGTATACATATAGCTGATTTACTTCACTGTACAGTAGAAACTAATACTGTTAAACTACATTCCAACTAAAAAAAAAGAAGCAGGTTGCAAATTGCTTCAGCTCCACGAGGGGGCAGGTATCGAGACACATCTGCAGCTAAGAGTGACTAGAAATACACAGCAGCACCATGTGAGTTACTGTGGCACAGGATTGGAAGTCGTGCAACACTTCACATTTGAACATCACCAAGTACCTTGCAAGGAGAAAACTCTGACCCTACTTGGCAGATAATGAGGACTGTGGTGTATTTCAAGCAAATGACTCTCTTGAAAGCACAGACACTTCACCCAAAGTAGTATTTGAAGTTCCAACATCCTGTGTCTTATCTCTGAACACTGACCATCACTTGGGTGACTTACAGCACGATAGGACCTGAGGGCTGTTGGGAAACCTAGACGTTGTTTCACCCAACAGCTAAGAAAGAACGGACAACTAAGTCTTCTGTTTGACGTTCCCGACACAGTCAGCCACCCAGCAGGCTGAGGCACCAAGTAGGTGATGTCCTTCAGGGTGACTTCCTTTTGAAGTGCTCAGAAAAGATTTTTAAAAATCAAAGACGAAAACATCTTGAAAAAATTGGCTGCTAGTGGTACTGTCTCTTCCAAGTTGACATCATCAATCAACCAACAGTGTAGGAGAACTGTCAAATTCCAGCAGCATGAGGGACAAGAGAAATAGTCAGACACCTGAAAAATGGGAAGCCGCTCTACAGCACAGCTGGAGCCGCGGGGTTGTGATTTGGGGGAGAGAATTTAATGGGGTTCAGATAGGGGAAAGAGAGTGTGTTTGGGGGGTGGGGGAAAAACATCAATTAAAATGTGCCTGATTCATAATTTTCTCCATTTCTCGGCAGAGTAACTTTCTGCCCTGCCTTATGCATTGTGCACGGCCACTTCAGAATTCATTTTTCAGCTGTTATTCATACTTGAGTTGGGTGTTTCTGAATGTATTCTTCCTCACAGTAACTGTTGACAGGTCCAACCCTGTAACCATCTGGCTCCTGAAGTAATGAGACCAAATGAAATGGAGCTTGAAGAAATTAACATTCTTTCCTTAATCTATTAATAACTGAGAAGTGTTGATTTTGGTGACAGCTAGATACTTTATTATGAGGCATATTGGTTAATTAAGAGCATCATAATGAAGGTTATAGGAATGCATATCCCTCCAGAAATATACATATTTTTAATAAGCGTAATTTCATTCTTCTCACAGGTTCAAAAAAAAGCCAGTTGAAAATGGTATGCACAGAGAAAGTCTCGACAAAGACTAAACAGACAGTTTTGAATGTACCATGGTTATTGTTGTCTTACTGTGTTAAGTGTGCCTGTGTATATCAAATACAGATGCTGTGTGCGTATCAATAGACAACAAATGAAAGTGAAAGTTTTAGTTGCTCCGTCATGTCCTCCTCTTTGCAACCCCATGGGCGGTAGCCCACCAGGCTCCTCAGGCTCTTCAGTCAAGAATACTGGAGTTGGTAGCCATTCCCTTCTCCAGAGGATCTTCCTGATCCAGGGGTCAAACTTGAGTCTTCTGCATTGCAGGCAGATGCTTTACTGTCTGAGCCACCAGGGAAGCCAGTTGCAAATAATTACAGGTCTGCCAGTTCCAATCTCCCATGATCCTTCCCCATCTGTTTATCTCAGATGATGTTTTGCAGCTTTGTTCAGTCTTTACTTGGTGGATGGGTGGAGGAATCACCCACTTTGCTAGAAGTGAAAATGCACAGATTTTGATATTTAGGTCATAGATGATGTTATTTTGTCACTCTTCTCTGACGTTTGCAAACGTTTTCCTTTTGCCAGTGAACATTTTACAAAAACTTGACCTTGCACAGACTTGTTACTAATAAGAGATTGCTTCTTTTCTTTTTTCTCACATGGAGCTCAGAGAAGGTGTTGCTGTGTTGATGTGCAGTCTCAGTTAGTCCAGAAGAAAGATCTCATCAAGAAATATTTTTCCTGTTTACCATCTTTGCTCCATTTTAGTTAACACATGTATATATTTTTGAGGGGGAAGCCAAGTATCTTTTTTTTCCTGACTAGTATCCCATTTTGAAGAAAACACCCACATGTGAATTACCAAGGTTTTCTCTACTGAGTATGAAATGATTTGTGTGTTTTCCTTGCACAAATGTGCTGCACTATTTCCTTCTCCTTTTCCTTTTCATCTTGCCATTGTATTTTCACTAGATAGCCAAGAAATTCCTGTGAGATAGTTGACTTGTCTTTATTGCTCTTTCTCTCAGGATATAATATGCAAGACTGAGTGGAAAGGTAATGATCTAAAAGTCTAGGTAAGGGACTTCCCTGTGGTCCAGTGGCTAAGACTCCTTGTTCCCAATGGAGAGGGTTCAGGTTCAGTTCCTGGTCAGGGAACTAGATATTGCATCCTGCAAGTGAAGATCCTACATGCCACAACTAAAACGTTGCTCAGCCAAAAACAAATAAATAAAAGTCTAGATAATTCAGGAAAAAATTGGTTAATGACAATCAGAGATGCATGTTCCTACTTTTGGCCTCAATTACACAGTTTGGTTGTCAAAGCTGAAAAATAACTAAATCAGAACCAGATCTTTCTTTTTTTTAAGATTTTTTTTTGATGTTGACCATTTTTAAAGTCTTTATTTGTTATAATATTGCTTCTATTTTATGTTGCAGTGTTTTTCCTGTGAGGTATGTGGGATCTTAGCTTCCTCAACCAGCAATCAAACCCACAACCCCTTCATAAGTTTTACCCACTAGACCATCAGAGACGTCCTAAGACCAGATGTTAAATGTAAATATTGCTTTTCTGAACAGAAACTCTTGATATTCCCCATCCTCTTTGCTGTGTTCAGCTCCATTTAAGTTCTGCCTTTTTATTATACTTTCTGATACCTACTCTCCATTTTTTCCCCATCCTGTGTATTGCTAATGCCAGACGTGTGTCAGACCTTTGTAAACACTGTGCTCTCAACATTAGACTCAGGAGGCATGTGGGGAACATACTTCTCATTCTGTGATAAGCGTTCAGTTTGTCTCTGATGAATACTACTTATTCCTGTTTGTTTGGAGAGGTAGTTTTATTTTCCAAAATACAGTTAAATTACATTAAGCAGAATATTAGAGTTAGCTTCACTTCCGCTATAGAACACTTTGGCTGGCCTTCTGCAGTTCCCAGCCAGGGCCCTGCATATCAGGATGGCCAGACCGAGGAACTGGAAACAGACTCAAGGCCATTTTGAGGTCTGGCAGTCCTTATCTGCTGTGGTCACAGTGAGGCTTTATTCCAAAATCAGGGCAGAGAAGTCTCCAACTCACAGTCTGAGCTAGAGGTCAGAAAACTCGTATGGCAAAGTCAAGACCCATGATGGCTGGGTCAAAGTCATTCTGAGTATATTTGGCACCCAGAACTGGAATAATAGTACTCAATTATTATTTCTAAAGATTGAGAATAAGAAAAATGAAGAAAGAAGATTTTGTTTGAGAAAGTTCTATCTAAATCAGTGACTCCTTAAATCAATGACAGAGGGTGGACCCGGAAATGATTAAAGGCTATGATTTTCTATATCTTAGTTACACTGTTTGAGCTTATTTTAGCCTCTTTTAAATAGATCCATTATTTTCACAAATACTGTTAATAGAGGGTTATAAAAGTTCAGCATCAGGCATAGCTTAGTGTATCTAGGATTTTTTCCAGCCTTTTCCCTTTGATTTTCCCATCATCACCAGAAAAAAAAAAAAACTTAGTTAGACTGTCTTGGCTCTCCTATCACCTAGCTTACTCTCTTGCCCTGAGCTTCTGCCGTCTTTCTTTAGTTTTCTTTGTCCAGATAATCCATTTGGACACTCTTCTCTGGCTTGAAATGTCAGACTACCTCTTATTCAATATTTTATTATTTTCTCCTAGCACCAACTGTACTATAACTAAGGGTGAGAAATGTGTCTGCTATTGAATTCAGCTTGCAAAGATGTATAACTACCCCACCAGTTAGTAGAGTCAGATTGCACTCTCTATATATCTGTTTTAATCCCAGACTTAATGCTTTACAGTTTGTTTAGTCATTCAAGAATACAAGAACTGTGTAGAGATCATAAGGTTTTTATACGACTTGCAGATGCCTTGGGACAAATGGTAAAACACTGATATATTCTTATACATGCTTTTTTTTATTACAAAAGGTGAAGTAGAAACATTAGGTCATTCCATTTTGATACAGGTTAAATACTATAAATGGAAGTATGCTAATATTAGGGGTAGAAACTTAGAGTCTTGTGTAATATAAAAATAGAATGATGGTTAAGTGAAGCCCATAAAACTTGCCAAATTCAAACTAAGAAATGAGACCAAAGTATTTAGTACCAAATTCATGAGTATAGAGGGACATGGGTTTATTATAACTGAAGCCAAATAATTATTGGAGAATTAGAAAAACATTTCTTAAACCAGTGCTATCTAAGATGCCTAAAAACACTATTAAAACTATTTAAACTTAGATAAATGAAGTTTCTGTGCTATACTACAACTTACACTTTTCTCAAAGCATTTTGCTCTTATAAAATAAAGAATACATTCTAATAGTATAAATTTATAATTCAAGTTGCAGGAAGAATAACTAGAAATGGCAGGACACTAACTCACTCAATGACCAGAATATTTTTTCTTATGTTTCGCTTTTTACACAATGGAATATATGTTAACTAGTTCAAATATGGGAAACCAACAAGATTAGCAAATATATTTTAAGGGACATTATTTTTAAATACTTGATTTAAATTGAATTATAAGTAATGTTAAGGTAAACTTATCCATTTTAATATTTGTGATTTTTCTATGTATTATGAACAGTTTAAGTGGAGAAAATAATTTTCCCCTCATTAGCAATTAATTTCCCCTAAAATTTTGTTTTACTATGAATCTACCTGGTGTGCCCTTCTTTCATAAAGTTACTCTTTGGTTCAATTCCTTCAACTTCAAATGAATGAAAAAGTATTGTTTCCAGAGTCAATCAGGCCTTGTTTTACTTAAAATCTTATGATATAAAGAACCATTTATCCCCTTTTATTTAGTTACTTTACAATGTTGTGTTAGTTTCTGCTGTGCAGCAAAGTGAATCATTTATGCACATACATACATCCTTTCTGTTTTGGATTTCCTTCTCATTTAGGACACCACAGAGCCCTAAGTAGAATTCCCTTTGCTATACAGCAGAGAACCATTTTATTTTATTCTCCAAAGAAATATCAGAAGTCTCACATCTTATACTAACATATATAAGTCTTATGTGTCAAGATTAAATTAGGGGGAAAATCATAAAGATGCCACCAGAAAACTACTAGAGCTTATCAATGAAATCAGTAAAGATGCAGGATACAAAATTAATCTTCAGAAATCTGTTGCATTCTATATACTAACAATAAAATATCAGAAACAGAAATTAAGGGAACAATCCCATTTGCCATCACATCAGAAAGAATAAAATACCTAGAAAGAAACTGACCTAAGGACCTCCCCAGTTTCAAAAGAATTTCTCCTTTGTACCACTCGAACTCAGACGCATACAGCCGAGAGGATTCTGGGAATTGTAGTTCAGCCTTGCCCTGTTGCTATAGTACAGGCCACCGTGGTCATGTAACTCCACTTGGTTTACTGAATTTGTGTTAAGTTATTACGGGAGACACAAAATACATAGTATACACAGCCCAAGTTTATGAGGAGGACATCATCTCAAAGCAAGGACAAAATGGCCCAGTCAGCAGTGCAAAGTGGCATTCCACAGAGTGTCAGAATATATGCTCACGCCAAAAATTGAGCATACACTGAACATGCTGGAAAAAAAAAAAACTGTCCTGAAAAGAATGCTTTTCATATCAGTTTTGTTTCCTATCCTCTACTTCCATTCTCTTAAGAGCTTTAAAAAAAAATCCTATGTAGGAAAAAATAGAGAAGGGCTATAACATGCACAAAAAGATCTGAAAAAGCTTGCCTGATTTCATTCATTAGAACTAGAGAATTCATAAATGTTTATGGTTTCAGAGTAACCTTTGCTCTATCACATTTACAGAACATATGCTCTCTGAGCAAATGTGAACCCATTTTGTTGAAAGACTAATGTCTTTTCTAAGTTTGAAACCTTTCCATTGGTAACCAAGAGAAACCGACTAGGAACTGTAGAGTAACCTACACTGAAATCTGTTCAATTTACCAGATGTTAATTTTCAATGCTCTCCCTTCTTCCAAGTTACCTCAAGGGAGAATCACACCTCCTTTGAGAGAGAAGCAGGAGAGAAAAGATCAGTGTGAATGATAATGAGGCTGCAGGGAGAGACCTTTACCTTTCTCACACAATGGGACAGACAGCTTCTTCGGTGTCTGTTTACAACAACCATTAGCTATGATAGGAATTATAGGTCCATCAAGGGGAGACTATACCCCAGTGGATTAGGTATTAAAGGTTTCCTTTTTTGAGCTTCACTATTACTACAAAATACAGTGCTGATGGGAGGGAGACACTGCTTCAGAGAGTAGATCTCATGGGATGGAGTATTAATTCTGTCCCTTGAGCTAGCTTCCAATTCCTGCACATATGGAAAAAGAAAGAGTGTTGCCTGCTTTCATGTAGATTGGTCCCCTTTCTACTGTGTCCTCTTCATCACTGTGATTCTCATTCTCTCCTCTTATCATCTTCTACACAAGGATCACACTTGCGGTTCTAGATAAGCCCCCAAGACCAGACCCAGCATATCTGATGTGGGTTGTAATGGATTGTTCTCTGTTGCTAAGAAAATGAGCTTCGAAGATGTTTTGGTAGATCAGAGCCTGGGAGCAGAATGACCTCCTGAATGTTTCAACTTTTGGACAACTCTTTGACAGAGCCAATAATCTTTGCATTATACTTTATTTGCATTGGGGAATTGGTTGATGCTTATTTATCACAACGTGGAGATCAGTTTGGGAGCATTTCCAGTGACACTCAGGAGAACCGAAATGATCTTTTCTCTTTGGGGGCCTGAGGGAGAATTCAAAGTTACCACCTCTTATGTAACCACCACCCAGGCACCTTGTGGGAAGTGAAGGTGGTGAACTATTCTGATACAAAGAGAACTTTAGAATGGGAAATTTATACCTTCTGGAATTGTTTTACCAAGCAAAACCGGTCTCTTTTTTCTCTTTAATCTCAAAGTAAATGTCTCTGGGATAAGTGATGTAGAGTAATAACAAAGAGGGATCAGCCAGAGAGAGGGTATCAGAGAGACAGTCAGAACTCACAGAATAAATTGAGAGCACAGAGGTCTGAAACATCTGTACAACCCCCCCCCCCCCAAACAAATATCTGTTTACTGGTATAAAGCTGTTAGGCTCTTTGACAGAGGGTTTTACTAACCGGTCTATTAAGTGTTGTGTCTGGCTGTGCATTTTGCTGTGTTCCCATTGGCTAACATTTTTTTAAAGCTGCTTTGTGTTCTTGAGTCTGTTCTTTCCAAGACCATCAAAAATAAAGGCACATGATCTAAACAAATGAAAGTCGTAGCTCACATTTGGGAGTGATCTCGTGGGTACAGGCACGCATTCTGCATCCAGAAAATCCTGCTTCCAAAGGTCAGAAAAGAGATGCATATTTATGTGGCATGAATTCATGGGTGTCTATAAATATATAAATATCATAAATATATTTTGTAGGACGAGAGGGATTGCTTTCCATATAGTATTTTCCATTTTAGTATCTTTCACTTTTACAAGTTAAATATTCATTGTGCTTCCTTTATTAGGGTTGCAGTTGGCTAGAAACCTTTACACCTCTATCATATCCTGATGTAAAGCTCGAAGAGACACCAACAGGTCAATAGATATTTCTTTTCTAGTTATTCTTTATGAATTAATATCATTCATGTTGAGCCTCAGGTAGACTTCCCATAGTTCTAATCTTCACAGAGACAGAGACAAGTTGTAGGCTATACTTCTACATAACCCATTTTAAAGTCCAAGTTTATGTAAAGTTACCATCTCCTCTTTAATCTGCTAAACTTTTTATTCATTTTTGTCTTATAAAATGGATTTCCAACAATCTTTCTAAATTCTTCTTTAAATTCTTCACCTCCTCATTTAGTCAGGAAACCGAATCAAAATCAGTGCTTTAAAATGAGTCAGAATAAGGATGAATATAAAAAAAGAGTCAACCCTATAGTGACCTTAAAGATTCACCTATTTTATTACAGAAAGAATTTTTATGTCTAGTAAGAGAGTAGTCTAGAACCCTAGGTGCAAATTGACAGACTGCAATCTGAATCCAGACTGATTTTTTAAGGGTACTAGTATTTTTTCAAAATAAAAGTTGGATTTTGTTGTGTCTCAGTAGAGAATGCATGCCTGTATGCTAAGTCACTTCAGTCATGTCTGACTCTGTGTGACCCCATGGACTGTAGCCCACCAGGCTCCTCTGTCCATGGGATTCTGCAGGTGAGAATACTGGGCTGGGATGCCCTGGCCTCCTTCAAGGGTTCTTCCAGACGCATGTCTCCTGCCTTGGTAGGAGAGTTCTCTTGTATCTCCTGCAGTGGCAGGAGAGATCTTTACCACTTGTGCAACTTGGGAAGCCTCAGTATATATACTCTCCCAGTTACCTTAAGGTTCATCTTCCCTCATTTCCCTATACCTCACTTAACCCCCAGATTTATATGTCAATTGTCTCCTCTTGTCTCTCAGTTGTATATCCTAACAACATAGATACAATATTAACTCATGTTCAACTGTGTTCCTTCAGGAATGTTTTTTAAGTCATATGTCCTAGCCAGTCATGATTCTTCTTTAACCCTCTTACACTCTGTATTTGTCTGCTTAGGCTGCCATAACAAAATACCACAGGCTGGGTAATTTAAATAGCAGACATTTATATTCTCAGAGTTTAGGAGTCAGGAAGTTCATGGCCAAGGTGCTGGTCAGTTTGATTTCTGGTGAGAGGTCTCCTCCTGGCTTGTAGATGGCCACCTGTTTGCTGTGTTCTCACGTGGCCTTCCCTCTGTGCTTGTGAAGAGAATGAACCCTCTGGTCAATTTTCCTCCTCTTATAAGGATATCAGTTTCATCAGATGAGGATATCAAACTTGGGATCTCATGTAACCCCAGTGATCTCCCTCCTGTCTCTAAACACAGGTTAGGGTTTCTACATAGGAATTTTGAAGGGACATAGTTCAGTCCATAACACTATCTATGGAGATTCAAGACTATTCTCTTTGTGGTACCATCCAGGTCATGGACAGATGTGCTGCTAATAAAGAGTTTTGCTTGAATCACCATGACCAAAGAAAGTCCTTGAACTGTGGACAGAGAGGGGACTAGAAATACTAAGAGATCATCAGGGAAATTCTTTCTCAAGTGTCTATGCTTGCTCTTTTGTTCACCTCTAGGATAGTTTGAATTATTGTTCAGCAAATATACAGGCCCAGTTTCCCCAACAAGAAGTAGAATATGCTGTCCTGCCCACTGTGTTTGCTTTAGCAATGGGATATTAGCAGATGTGATATAAGTAGAGTCGGAAACATGATTGTGCAGAGAGGCCTGGCTTCTCCTGTTTCAGCCACTGCCAAGAGGTGAACATGTTGGACCAAAGAGGATGGGAGCTGTGTGGACCAGACCTGGGCTCAACCTTCCTCTTAGAATCAAAGTCAACCAAGCCTAGCTTTAATCAACTAGATCCCAAATGACCAAACACTCTTAAGATTTAAATAAAGGATAATTATGTGTCACTGAGTTTTGTTTGTTTTGAGGTGTGGGAGAGCATGTCTTTTTTGTTGTTGTTTAATCACTAAGTCATGTCCAACTCTTTTGTGACGCCATGGACTGTAGCCCACTAGGCTTCTCTGTCCATGGGATTTTCCAGGCAAGAATACTGGACTGGGTTGCCATTTCCTCCTCGGGGGCATCTTCCCCACCCAGGGACTTAACTATGTCTCCTGTATTGGCAGGCAGATTCTTAACCACTGAGCCACCAGGAAAGTCCGTGTCTTTTTTTAGGCAGTAGTAATTAGCTAAGATGGATGTCAGCAGCCTCAAGTGGGACTCTTCCAAAAAAAAAAATAATAAACCTAAAATACATGGCATAGGCTTAGGGTGTAAGCAGTAGGGAATAAGAAAACTGTTATAAAAGAGCAGACGAGTAGTAAGAAAACCTATAGGAATCTGAGTAAATGATCATCTACAGCTGACTCTTGAAAAACTCAGGTTTCAGGAATGCCAAGCCCATGTGCAGCAGAAAATCTGCATATAAATTTGCAGTTGGCCCTCCATATCTCTTGTTCTGTATCACTGATTGAGTAGTACTGTAGTATTTATTTTTTAAAAATCATGTATAAAGTGGACCCACACAGTTCAAACTCATGTTGTTCAAGGGTCAACTGTATATACTATAGCAGCACAACTCTGGTTAAAGTCACCTGCAATAATCTAAAAAACAGCAATTACACAGGATGAACTTTTCTTATTGTATGAGATTTTCAGATGAAAATCTCCAGTTTGGGGCCAGTGTGTTAAAAGAAATAGCTAAGTTAATACATTATTGGATAAATAATAGATAGCCCTGTGGTTTGGTTGGCAAAATAATTTTTCTCCAGTAGTGTTAACAAGGTAATGTTTTTGCTCTTTTTCGGTGTTGATATGTATCAAATACAGAGAAAGGGAAAGTACAAGCCCACCTCCAATAAACGACGTGTTTCTTCTGAGAACTTAAAACATTTTCAACACAAACTCAAAATGAAGTGAAGAGGTACAACTCCAGAGCCACACAAAATAATACAAAGCTTAAAAACAGGCAACAGGATTTACACTAAATACTTTTTAGTGCCCTTTGAAGTAGAAATAAGGTTCTAGACTCAGCTTCAACTCTCTCTGGAAAGATCCAGAAAACCATGGATTTATTTATCATCATGTCAAGGTTGTTGATCTTGAGAAGCACTGTAACCTGGAAGCAAAAATTTATGGACTTCCCTGGTGGTCCATTGTTTAAGAATCTGCCTTTCAATGCAAGGGGTGTGGGTTCAATCCCTGGTCAGGGAAGTAAGATTCACATGTCTTGAAGGGACTAAGCCCTAGTGCCAGGACTAGAGAACTCAAGGAAAGATCCCACGATGCGCAATGAAGATCCCACATGCTGCAACTAAGATCTGATGCAGCCAGATACTGATTTTTTTTTTAAAACCATTTAAACTGGGGAGAGGGACAAACACTGGTTGATAGAGAATTTGAATCTTAAGTAGGAGATAGCAGTAACTCTCAAGCGAGTTTTCACGCCCATAGGATTCAAATTCCAAGACAAAGGGCCCTAGACACATGATTGCAAAATCACAATTCACTGACTAAAATGCAGAGGATGTCATAAGATTTCTTGAAGAGGGCCCAAGAGAAAATAAGAAAGTTACCATAATCCTGGAGATGGGAAAATGTTAAAAAAAAAAAAAGGGGGGGGGGGGGAAATAATGCAGAAACTATTAATCAGAAAGCTTAACCCTAGCCTCTTGCAAAATGAAAGAACTATTTAACAGATGGTATGTGAGAACTTAAAAGAGAAAACAATCATTGCCAGGCTTAGGAAGTTAGGTGATATCAATCATCTTTTGCTTCTAAAAATAGTACATACATTTCATAGAATGGTAGCAACTATTGATTATAAGAAGCAACACTATTTTATATGACATCAAGAAAGAAAAACACGGCCATCACTGAACCATGGCAGGCCATCTACTCTAAGATTCATGCTAATTTCAAATAAGTTTAAATGCAAAATAAATGTGCATCCCAGAGCAGGAGGAATATGACATTGTTGTTTCTTTTTCAGGTAACTCCTCCTCAGAGGTTTCCAGAGGAACAGCGGAAGGACAGAGGAAGAACAAAATAATTTCTTCTTCTTGCCATGCTTTCTGTTTCCTCTTCTTTCCATCCTTCCTCTGGCAACACTACTTCTTAGTCTAGGATCAGCATATTGTACGTGTAGTAGCAACCGTTTTGAGTATGCAGGTCTATAACATTTTCACAAGCAGAATCACTGGCTCTCTCAGAGCACCAGCCAGGTGATATTCCCTTCTTAAAAGTCCCAGCATCAGCTCCATGGGACCTATAGCCATTTGTTCATAGTAATGCCAATCTCATCTCTCGTTGTCTCCTAGCCCTAGAGGTAGTAGTTGATCCTACAGCTATTATGCTACTTGGTGATATTATGTGGTCAATATTTGCCTTTTCTACTCTCCAGTACTTAGTTAATAATAATTTTTAAATTACTTTTTATTAGAGCATAGTTGCTTTGTAATGTTGTATCAGTTTCTGTAAGCCCTGCTTAGTCACTCAGTCATGTCCAGCTCTTTGGGATACCATGGACTGCAGCCCACCAGGCTCCTCTGTCCATGGGGAATCTCCAGGTAAGAATACTAGTACTCGGTTGCCATGCCCTCCTCCAGGGGATGTTCCCAAGTCAGGGATTGAACCCAGGTTGCCCACTTTACCTACCGTCTGAGCCACCAGGGAAGCCCATGCTAGTTTCTGCGCTACAGCAAAGTGAATCAACTATACGCATGCATACACCCACTCCCTTTTGGGTTTCCTTCCCCTTTAGGTCAGCACAGAACACTGAGTAGAATTTCTTGTGCTATACAGTAGGTTCTCATTAGTTGTCTATTTTGTACAAAGTATCAATAGTGTATATTTGTCAGTTCCAAACTCCCAATTCCTCCCACCTCTCCTTTTCCCCTTGGCATCCATACATTTGTTCTCTAAGTCCCTGTCTCTGTTTCTCCTTTGCAAATAAGATCACCTATACCATTTATCTAAAGTCCACATATATGCATCAATGCACAATAATTTATATATAAATATTTGCTCAAGTAATTCATGTGGCTTCTGCCTCCTGACTAGACCTGGACTGATACAAAAGAGGAAGAAAAGGATGAAAAGGAAGAGAAATGAGTAGGCACACTATTGACCTACAAAGAGAATTCTGCTAAGTTCTGAGGAGAGAGCGTTATCACTGAGTGATTTAGCCCATATGCCCATTGAACAAGACCGTAAAGCTGGACCAGTAGTAAGATAGGGACAATCTTTTCTTAAAACAGCATCTGCTGGCCACAACCTGACTGTCCATTAATTTACATTCCATAGACACTTGATCAGTTGACTTTAATTATGTCCATGTTATATTAAATGTCTACTGCAAGACATAGTAGTGGCCAGTTGGAGAAAAAAAACATTAAAGTAAATACAATGTATGTGTATATACCTGCTTTATTATTCATATACAAATCTGTGGCCAGGAAACCTAAAATGAGAATCACTATTATTCCAGGATGAACCTCACTTGGTTTTCTCTCCTGTAACAATCCTTAATCAAAAATAACTAGTGATGCCAGGAGACGAAAATAATACTAAAACACTAAAAAAAAGAAAAATCCATAGGTGATAAGAAATACAATTTAAATTATAACTATGATTAAAATATTCAAGATGTCTAAGAAAAGATGGGTATTTTCAATAGAGGAGTGATATATGTATATGTGTGTGTGTGTGTGTGTGTGTGTGTGTGTGTGTATAAAAAGAATGATAAAAACAGCCACTATGGAAAACAGTGTGGAGGTTCCTTAAAAAACTGCAAATAGACCTGCCATATGACCCAGCAATCCCACTGCTGGGCATATACACCAAGGAAACCAGAACTGAAAGAGCCACGTGTACCCCAATGTTCATCGCTGCATTCTTTACAATAGCCAGGACATGGAAGCAACCTAGATGCCCATCAACTGACAAATGGATAAGAAAGCTGTGGTACATATACACAATGGAATATTACTCAGCATTAAAAAAAATTCATTTGAATCAGTTCTACTCAGGTGGACGGAACTGGAGCCCATTATCCAGAGTGAAGTAAGCCAGAAGGGAAAACAACAATACAGTATACTAACACATATATATGGAATTTAGAAAGATGTTAACGAGAACCCAGCATGCGAGACAGCAAAAGGAATGCAGATGTATAGAACAGACTCGTGGACTCTGTGGATGAGGGAAAGGGTGGGATGATATGGGAGAATGGCATTGAAACATGTTAATTATCATATGTGTAATCAATCGCCAGCCCAGGATTGATGCTCGGGGCTGGTGCATCGAGATTTCCCGGGGGGAGGGAGGAGGGAGGGGGTTCTGGAGGGGGAGCATATGTAAACCCATGGCGATATCATGTCATTGTATGGCAAAACTAATTAAAAAAAACCCACAGAACTGAAAAATATAGTGCTTAAAATCAAGAACCAGATTTAGTGATGGACTACATAGCATGTTAGACATGGAGGAGAGGATTACTGAACTGGAAGACAGGTCAGTGTAAAGAATCCAAATTGCAGCCTAAAGAGAAGCAAGGAAATGCAAAAACAAAGTATAAGTCACACTGAGATATGCACATAAATAGAGGCTCAGTGTGCTGCAGCCAGTGGGGTTGCAAAGAGTCAGACACAACTGAGCGACTGAACTGAACTGAGAGTCCTATAAAGAGAAGGCTAAGGAATGGAATACAAGAAATACTAAAAGAGACCTTGGTGTAAATGCTTTCAAAATCAAGAAGGCTATCATACCACATAATCAAGAAGGATTACAAGCTCAAACAGAAGTGAAAAAGAAAACTAGACCTAGGCACATTACCCTGCAGATAACTACATATTCCCTACACATTTAGGCAAAATGTTCTGTGCCTAGCAGAGCACAGAGAGGAGAGAGGAAGGGAGGAAGGAAGGAAGAGAGAAGGAAAAGGAAAGAGAAGAAAATCTGAAAAGCAGCCAGAAGATCTTTGACAAAGGAGCAAAGGCAATCCAATGGAGGAAAGACAGTCTTTTAGACAAAGGGTACAAGAACAACAGAGCATACACATACACATGCCAAAAAAAAAAGAAAAGAAATTAGACAGAGGGAGTCCTTACACCCTTCACAAAAAGTTAACTCAAGTGGATCATAGACCCAAATGTGAAATACAAAACTCCAAGAAAAAAATGCATGAGAAAATCCTTTGGTTATGGAAAATAATTTTTAGATACAACACCAAAGACACAATCCATGAAAAAATAAGTCGGACTTAAAAGCCTATGCTCTGCAAAAGATTCTGTCAAGAGACTGAGAAGTGAAGCCACAGGCTAGGAGAAAATATTTGCAAAAGACACATATGATAAACGACTATTATCCAAAAAATACAAATAGCTTTTAACTGTGAGCAATTAGAAATTGAGCACCTCATTAAAAATGTGTCAAAGACCCAAGTGGACATGTCACCAAAGAAGATATGCAGATGGCAATAAGCATATAAAAAGATGCTCCACATTACTTATCATTAGAAGGTTTCAAATTAAAACAATAATGAAATATCACTGCACACCTATTGTAATGGCCAAAAGTCAACACACTGACAACTCAAAAGCTGGCAAGAATGTGGAACAACAGGAGCTCTCGTTCATCATTAACAGGAATGTAAAATGGTGTAGCCACCTTTGGAAGATGGTTTGACAGCTTCATATAAAACTAATCATAATAAGGGTAGATAACTACCTGCATGCAGCCATATGAATAAATCTCAGTGATATGAATGAAAGAGGGTTTTACTCCATGATTTAGTTTATAACAAGTTCAAAAACAGAGAATACTAATCTATAATGATGGACATCATAAGAACGGTTGGTTACTTTTGGAGCTGAGATGTCTAGGAGGGAACACAGGCATTCTGGGGTCCTGCTAATGTTCTAGATCTTGATCTGGGTAGCAGTTACATTCTGTAAAATTTCATCAAGCTGTACACAGATTTGGACACTTTTCTACATTTATATTAGGGGCATGTAGAAAACATTCTTTTGTATAGCCTGCTGGGGCTATACAAATTTTAGGTTAATATTAATACTGTTTGGTACTTGCACACATCCAAGTAATCTTGAACTCAGGAAAATCAAAAGATTGCACAGGGAAAAAAATGAAATGTGTCTGTTGTAAACATCAATTACATAGTCACAGTAACTTTTAAAAATTTTCTAAATATTGATTCAAGCAAAGGGGAAGTGTTTGGGGAAAAAAGGAAGTGTTTGTACCTCTGTTTGAGGTACGTATGAGCATGTGTGTGTGTGTACATCCGTCTTCTAATGCAGGATAATAGAAATAAAGGTGATATTTATAAGTGAAGAGTTGAAGACTAGAAGAGTTAACGGTTTTAATTTCTGCTTCACTCAGAGTAGAGAAAGATGTGATAGAACCAGTGTGATAGGACAGGAATTGACAAACATTTATCGGAAAGGACCACACACCAAACAGCTCAGCCTATGTGGGCCGTATGGTCTCTTATGCAGCTACTCACCTCTAACATTATACTGTGAAAGCCGCCAGAGACAATATAGAAACGTATGCACGTGGAGGCTGTGTTCCTATATGACTATTTTTTTTTTAACAAAAACAACTGGTGGGGTGTAGCTTGCTGAGCCGTTGGAGAAGCTGACTAATTTTCATTATAACCATAATATTATTGAACATTTTTAATAAAGAAAATGTATGTGGTCAGTCACTTAATAGCTGATAATATTTATCAGATCTAATATGTCAGACATTATTCTAGAGTCTAGGGATGCAGATGTGGCCAAAACTGACAAAAAAATGTGTCCTCATGGAGTTACATTCCAGAATGTTATTATCATAAAATTAACTATACAGAAAGGAGTAGTTAGATTACTTAAAATAGTTATATTTAAGGGTATACTTGAAGATTAACTATGGACCATTTTTTAAGTTTTATGTTCCTGCAAGAACAATGAAATTATTTTCAAAAAATCATATTATCATTAGTAGTTTTTTTGTGGCATTTATAATGGTAATCTTCAAATGCTTTCTTCCCATATTACTTCAAATTATTTTGAAAACCCATGTACTCTGTATATTTTAAAATAATCATCTAAGACTCTTGATCATAGGTTCAAATGGCGAAATTCAGATGTGTTATAAATTTTATCATTTAAAAATAAAACTAGTATACTTTTTTAACCATAGCAAATGAAGACACATAAAGAGCCAATAGGCATATGAAAAGATGGTTAATGTCGCTAATTATCATGGAAAGGCAAATCAAAACAAGAACGAAATATCACTTCATAATTGTTGGGATGGCTATTATCAGAAAAGAGCGATAGGGACTGCCTTAGTGGCATGCGGAATAGGAATCTGCCTGCCAGTGCAGGGAACACGGGTTTGATCCCTGGTCCAGGAAGACTCCACATGCTGCAGAGCAACTAAGCCCGCTTGCCACAAATACTGAGCCCACACACCCTGGAGCCCATGCTCCGCAACAAGAGAAGCCACCACAATGAGAAGCCCATGCACAGCAGCTAGAGAGGAGCCCCTGCTTGCTGCAACTAGAGAAAGCCCATGCACGGCAATGAAGAGCCAGCACAGTCAAAAATACAATAAAGTAATTAATTAAAAAGAAGGATTACAAGTGTCAGTGAGAATGTGGAGAAATCAAAACCCTTGTACACTGTTAGTAGGCATGCAAAATGCAGCAAATGCTCTGGGAAAACAGTATGGGAGAGTCCTCAAAAAATTAACAATCTTCCAGAAGAAAAATGATCTGGTCTTCAACAATTTCCTAAAACCTCTGAGTTCCTAGTTTGTATGTGTGTGTGTGAATCTGTGTGTATAAAATTTTTCATACAAATGCACAGTTCTATGCTGTCTTGCTGGGGTTCCTTTCTTTGAGAGTACAGTTTAATCCTTAATGAACGGATGGATTAAACTTAACCCTGTAAGTTAACATGTTTTGTTTAATATCAAGAACTATATCAAAATAGGAATCTTATAAAAGCAAAAAAAAAAAAAAGACAATAGATCTACCAAGTGATCCAACAATCCATCATATGGGTATTTATCCAAAGAAATGAAAACACTAATTCAAAAAGATATCCGTACCTCCATGTTCACTGAGGTATTGTTTTGAATAACCAGCATAGGGAAACAACCTAAACATCTGTCAGAATAGCAGTCAGGCCTCCCCTCCCTCCAAATGATGCTTTTGAACAGTGGTGCTGGAGAAGACTCTTGAGAGTCCCTTGGATGGTAAGGAGATCAAATATTCATTGGAAGGACTGATGGTGAAGTTCCAACATTTTGCACACCTGATGTGAAGAAACAACTCATTGGAAAAGACCCTGATGCTGGCAAAGACTGCAGGCAGGAGAAGGGGATGACAGAGAATGAGATGGTTGGATTGCATTACCAACTCAATGGACATGAGTTTGAACAAGCTCAAGGAGATGGTGAAGGACAGGGAAGCCTGGTGTGCTACAGTCCATTGGGTCTCAAAGAGTTGGACATGACTGAGTGACTGAATAATCCTGAGTGAAGAAAATCCTGCTATATGCAACAGCAAGGGTGACCGTAAAAGACATACTAAATCAGCCAAACAAAGTCAAACAAATGCTGCACAAACCTTGCGGATATGTGGAATGTGTAAAAGTTGAACTGATATAAGTGGTGACTTGGGTGAGGGGAAATACAAAGTCACTTATCAAGGAGCATAAACTTTGAGTTTTACAAGAAGAGTCAGTCCTACAGATCCATACAACACTGTGCCTGTGGTTAGCGATACTGTACGTACGCTTAAAAATCTGTTAAGAAGGAAGATGCCATGTGACGTGTTATTACCACAACAAAAGATAACTGTATCCAATGCTTTCCAAGTGCCATATTAATTTAATATCCACAATTTCTATGAAAAAGTTCATAAAAGGCTCTTCTTTATTAGGAAAATTTGTATTCCATCTTTGCATTTAAATTGTATGTTATTTCACCTTCTCTACCTTTTCATCCTCTTACAATATATTTTCATTCTCCAGTCTTTATAAAATTAATTTTTATTGGAGTGTAGTTGCTTCACAATGTTGTGTTAGTTTCTACTGTAGAACAAAATGAATCAGCCGTGTGTGTGTGTGTGTGTGTGTGTGTGTGTGTGTTCCTCTCCCTTTTGGACTTTCTTCCTATTGAGGTCATCACAGGCATCAAGTAGCATTCTCTGTGCTATACAGTAGGTCCTCACTAGAGAACAGCGTCAATAGTGTATGTGTGTCAATCCCAGTATCTCAATTCTTCCCATTCTCTCTTTTCCCCCTTGGTATCCATACATTTGTTCTCTGCTTCTGTGTCTCTATTTATAAGACCTAAACAGACATTTCTCCAAAGACATACAGATGGTCAACAAATATATGAAAAGATGATCAACATCACTAATTACTAGGGAAATGCAAATAAAAACTGAGGTTTCACTTCACATTGGTTAGAACGGCCATTCTTAAGTCTTTCTTTTACATTAATTTTATCAAATTTGTGTATGCCATAAAATGATGTATACAAATTAAAATTTTGTGTTGGTTGAATTCCCTCTAACCATAAGGTTCTAAATGATTTTCTGGATTGAGTTATTATTATACTTATTAGCAATACATGGATTTAACACAATATATACATTACACACTTGGAAAATTATTTCTAAAAAATAGTAATATTTTATTGGAAATGAATCTTACAGTGAGGTTACTAGGGCTGTTTTACTTCAATCAGTTCATGTATTTGTAGATAAATATTATTTATTGCTAGCAATTAGAAGGAACACAACACAAATGACTCAATTCACTGTGATCATTGTTGTAAAGTCTGAGAGATCTTGTTCATCTAAATAAGGAGATAGGAATGAAAGGAATTTTATACTAATGTTATTCAATTCTTCAAATTCTTCAAGTGTATGCCAAATATTGAATAATGATGTATCATCAGAATTATTCTTAATGATATATGAACTGACAATTTGAATAGATCCTCCTTCAAATGTTTTGAAAGAAAAGAATTGGAAATGGCCTGATTTGCAACAGCATTTTTACTCAGTCAATAGAATCTTTCAATTGCTCACCTTCTTAGAAGTATACCAAAAGGCTTCACTAAGATTTATCAGATATCTGTTAACTATGCCTACTTGAAGCACTTTGCATAGTTCAATAGATTCAGAAAGAGTTGGGGAAATCTAATGAGTTTTTAAATATAACTTTGCTATAATAAAGTTTCTTATTAAATCATTTTATTTCATCATATGTTTAAAATACTATCAGCCAAAATCTAAGAGATGCAAATTTAGGTCCTTCATTTTGTGGAAAATAATGTAGAAATAGTCTAATAAACAAGCTCAATTCTCTCTTGACAACAATCAATCTAATCCAAATTTCAGAAAATGTCTAAACTCATTTTTTATTCAGATAACATCTTAAAAGCCAAATTAACAAATGAGAATAAAAGACAGCAAAACTTAAAATTTGCTAATGTAACTATCTGCACGTTTATAAAAGTAAGAAAATTTATATCTCATTACTTACCCTGTTATAATCCAATAGATTGTCTACTTTATATAATAATTACTTATGAAGTAACGTATGGTATGTCTTCAGTAAATTTTGCTTAGCATGTGAGAAAAATTCAATCAAAATCACACTTTAAAGCTCTGAGATAAAAACATCGATATCCTGAAACATCATAATTGTACTTTTTCTATATATTTAATGAAAGAGAAAAACTATTGCTGAACAATTATTATTATTGATTTATTAATTAGGATATATTCGTACTTTTTGTGAGGAAGTAGATCATATTAAACACTTTGTGAAATGAATTAAGTTGATCATTGCACTTAGAAAAATCATACTCTAGTACAACTTTTTGTATGGTACAATTCTTATTCTCTCTTGCTTTTTGGTCTTGTACAATTGTTTATCTGCTTTGGGAAAGTAGTTTTTAAATTTCTTATTGAATAACATACATAGATTCCAAAGAAAGCAAGTAAAATTTTATCCATAGTTTTTATTCAGTGTATGTTGAAAATTTTGGTATTCCCTGAGCACAGTCAAGGAACTTTTAAGGGAATCATCATCACTAAGCTGCTTCAGATATTCAAAGGTTCATTTCTTTCCTGCTAATATGAAGATGTAGAAATGGAAATGAGCTTTTAAAAATTGCTTATGCTTATATATGTGAAAAACAAGTCATTCTTAGTGTTCATTACATCTTATTGGTAATATTTTTCTAATTTTCTTTTTTTGGCTAGGCATTTGCCTCTTTCTTAAGCAAATATCCTGTGAATGAAAGAAGCTGAAACATCTATATGCCTGTAACTAACACAATATTTTTTAAATCAACTTCAATAAAAATAAAATTAAGAAATTCAATGTGGATCATCTGGAAATATAATTAAAATTTGATTTAATAACTATATAAGATATATTTTATATCTCCAAAGTAACAGCCTCATGGAAAAGCATGTGAAAGATTGACCATGTACTAAACTGAAAGAAATAAGATAAGTTGTGAAGAGCAAATGTTAAGTTTACAATGTTGTACCACTATATAATAGAACTTGAACCCCAAAATCACTACTAAAACATTAAACAAATTACAAATTCATTGAACGTTTTTAAAAAGTTATCTTCTAAAACAAAGCAAAACAAAAAGTTATAAGAGCAAGGCTTTGGAATCAAAATTTTTTAAATATATATTTGGAGATTACTGCATTTCATCCAATGAGCTTATGTCCACAGATTGTATAATTTTAACTATTTAAGGTTTTTATGTGAAGATTTTATTAAATATTGAACAGACAAACACTGCTCATAGCCTGTGTGTCAAGTATAAAGACTAACAATATAGTGAAAGTGCAAGTATTAATTGCTCAGTTGTATCCAACTTATTGTGACACCATGGACTGTAGCCTGCCAGGTTCCTCTACCTATGGAATTCTCCAGGCAAGAATACTAGAATGGGTTGCCATTCCTTTCTCCAGGGGATCTTCCCAGCCCAGAGATCTAATCCAGTTCTGCTGCATTGCAGGCAGATTCTTTACCATCTGAGCCACCAGGGAAGCCCAACAACATAGTAACACATCAATTTAAGGGAGAAAATTAACTTTACATGTGAATTCCCTTTAGTAAACTCCTTTCATATTTGATCTAGTTTCTTCTCCTGTTCTCTCCATTAACTACTACTATAGCAACTCTTGTTTATCAAAAAAAGAAAAAGATGGAATATTGAGGATGACACAAAGCTTTTCCAAGGCCAGATCTGGGAGGGGCCAAGCAACATGTTCACATGGCCATTATATTTTTATAAAACATAACACTGAGATAGTATAGCTCTAATTAATGCTTCTTTTCACTCTGACTTCCCTTCCTGCTTCTTTCAGTTTGTGCTCAAGTGGCCTTAGGCTTTCTGGAGAAGATGACTAAAGAAAAAGGGAGTTGAAGACACATTTACTTTGGGTTTATGGGATATTTTTACATGATTCACTGTCAGGTAGTCACGACTATGTATACTTATTCCTTTAGCTGTCCTAATATAGAAATGCTCCCCATATTATGACATGATGTGAACTTACACTGCCACGATGTGAACTTCTCTGATGAAGCTTGCTGCAGGAAATTTGTGGGCAGTACAGGAGAAACAAGAAGTTCGTCTGAAAATTCTTACAAATCTCACAGTTCATACAAGAAAGAAATGTCTCATATTTGACAATAATCCTGATAGTCACCAGGTATGACCGATAATGGTTGTAAAACTGATGGAAAGTGTTTTGTGTTGTCAACACCAAGAAAAGAATTTTCCATCGATCATGCTAGAGGAAAGATCAAATTATCTTCCTATTTTGTCCATAAAAATGATGTGACCCAACTGTTAGAAGAAGAAATGAGCAAAATATATGCCAACAAAATAAAAGGGAAAAAGGAGGGAATTTTTTTTTACCCAGGTAGTTCATAAAATGTTATTTTCCTGAATCATGATATTTCTGTCATTTGTCAGCATTTTTAAATTTGAAACAAATGTGATTTGTTGGGCATTTCTTTTCTTATTCTAAATAGTCACTTTTGCACATAATTTTCTGATAATAATTTTGTATTCTTTTTCATATTGCAGGCTTTCCAAAATGTTATAAATTTCAAGCCCCCAAACTTGAATCTACCTCTGTTCAAAAAGCAATGCATCCTTTTGGAAGAGGGGTGGGAAGAGATGAGGTCATTAAGAAAATATTGCCAGCATTCCCCCTACATACCACAAAATATTTACTTTCATATTTCACCTCCCAAGAATGACAAAATACTCCACTTTTAATGTTTTTAACAGAAATACATGTGTAAAAAGGAGGACAAGAAGGTCTGTGATTTTACAGTGATTTGATCGGTCATTAAATCAGACTCTCTAAAACACTATCTTGGATTTTCTTTGACTTATGGCTTGTTTTGTTGGTTTTTTTGTTTGTTTGTTTTGTTTTTAATAACATGTCCAGGAACTGCATCAAGGAAATTTCAGGATGAAAATGAGGAGCCTTTCTCTTCTTGACTGTGAGAAGAATTGCCATAAAAGAGAATGCAGGAAAAGAGAACTTACGTGATGTTGGCATTCCAAGTGGTATGGTGGTAAATAATCTGCCGACCAAAGGAGGAGATGCATGAGATGCAGGTTTGATCCCTGGGTCAGGAGGACTCGCTGGAGTAGGAAATGAAAACCCACTCCAGCATTCTTGCCTGGGGAATTCCAGAGGAGCCTGGTAGGCTAGAGTCCAAAGGGTCGCAGGGTGTCAGATATGACTGAGGGCACGCACTCACGTGTGCGTGCACACACACACACACACACACACACACACACACACACACACACACACAACTTAGCTACTGACCAACAACCACCAGTGAATCCCTTGGAAAGTCCCCGAATACCTTCTGGGGCAGGTTGATCCATATTTGAATCCCCTCCTTAATTAAGGACAGAATGGAGCTTAAGACAAATGCCAGTCACACTCTTAAACCATATGCTAATGGGTACCACATCTGGCTCTGGCTCTTCCTTCCTCCCTCCCTGTATCTCTCTAATGTTTCCCCCATACACACACTCTCTCCTTTAATATCTGGCTTTCTCCCTTCATTTTTCTCTATTTGCCCCATGGCTCACTCCTTTGGTTTGGAGCTGTCCTCATCCAGCAGCATACTCTGCTTCTCTCTTCCTTTCCCACCACTCTTGTTCTTCCTTATCATTCACTTTATGTTCTCATTCTTTTTAAGTAGTTACGAATTAAAGTTTTTCAGTGGGTACAATTTTTAGAGCAGTTTTGGGTTTGCAGAAATACTGTAAAGAGTGAAGAGTTCCCATAAAACTCCTTCCTCAACAACATGTCTCCTGTTATTAATATCTTGTATTAGTCTAGTACATTAGTTACAATTGATATACCAATGAAAATGACATCTTTTTTGGGTGTTAGTTCTAAAAGATCTTGTAGGTCTTCATAGAACCATTCAGCTTCAGATTCTTCAGCATTACTGGTTGGGGCATAGGCTTGGATTACCATGATATTGAATGGTTTGCCTTGGAAATGAACAGAGATTATTCTGTCATTTTTGAAGTTGCATCCAAGTACTGCATTTCAGACTCTTTTGTTGACCATGATGGCTACTCCATTTCTTCTAAGGGATTCCTGCCCACAATAGTAGATATAATGGTCATCTGTGTTAAATTCACCCATTCCGGTCCATCTTAGTTCGCTGAGTCCTAGAATGTCGACATTCACTCTTGCCATCTCCTGTTTGACCACTTCCAATTTGCCTTGATTCATGGACCTAATGTTCCAGGTTCCTATGCAATTTTGCTCTTTACAGCATCAGACTTTGGTTCCTTCACCAGTCCCATCCACAACTGGGTATTGTTTTTGCTTTGGCTTCATCCCTTCATTCTTTCTGGACTTATTTCTCTGCTGATCTCCAGTAGCATACTGGGCACCTACTGACTTGGGGAGTTCATCTTTTAGTGTGCTATCTTTTTGCCTTTTCATACTGTTCATGGGGTTCTCAAGGCAAGAATACTGAAGTGGTTTGTGATTCCCTTCTACAGCGGACGTCAGGAAACAACTGGAGTAACAGGCAAATTTGGCCTTGGAGTACAGAATGAAGCAGGGCAAAGGCTAATCGAGTTCTGCCAAGAGAACACACTGGTCACAGCAAACACCCTCTTCCAACAAAACAAGAGAAGACTCTACACATGGACATCACCAGATGGTCAACACCGAAATCAGACTGATTTTATTCTTTGCAGCCAAAGATGGAGAAGCTCTATACAGTAAGCAAAAACAAGACCAGGAGCTGACTGTGGCTGGGGTCATGAACTCCTTATTGACAAATTCAGATTTCAATTGAAGAAACTAGGGAAAACCACTAGACCATTCATGTATGACCTTAATCAAATCCCTTATGACCATACAGTGGAAGTGAGAAATAGATTTAAGGGACTAGATCTGATAGACAGAGTGCCTGATGAAATATGGACTGAGGTTCCTGACATTGTACAGGAGACAGGGGTTAAGACCATCCCCAAGAAAAAGAAATGCAAAAAAGCAAAATGGCTGTCTGAGGAGGCCTTACAAATAGCTGTGAAAAGAAGAGAAGTGAAAAGCAAAGGAGAAAAGGAAAGATATTCCCATCTGAATGAGAGTTCCAAATAGCAAGGAGAGATAAGAAAGTCTTCCTTTCTTATCAATGCAAAGAAATAGAGGAAAACAATAGAATGGGAAAGACTAGAGATCTCTTCAAGAAAATTAGAGATACCAAGGGAACATTTTATGCAAAGATGGCCTTGATACAAAGGACAGAAATGTATGGACCTAACAGAAGCAGAAGATAATGAGGAGAGGTGGCAAGAATACACAGAAGAACTGTACAAAAAAGATCGTCACAACTCAGATAAACATGATGGTGTTATCACTCACCTAGAGCCAGACATCCTGGAATGTGAAGTCAAGTGGGCCTTAGAAAGCATCACTACAAAGAAAGCTAGAGGAGGTAATGGAATTCCAGTTGACCTATTTCAAATCCTGAAAGATGATGCTGTGAAACTGCTGCACTCAATATGCCAGCAAATTTGGAAAACTCAGCAGTGGCCACAGGACTGGAAAAGGTCAGTTTTCATTCCAATCCTAGAGAAAGGCAATGCCAAAGAATGCTCAAACTACCACACAACTGCACTCATCTCACACGCTAATAAAGTAATGCTCAAAATTCTCCAAGCCAGGCTTCAGCAATACGTGAACCGTGAACTTCCAGATGTTCAAGCTGGTTTTAGAAAAGGCAGAGGAACCAGAGATAAAATTGCCAACATCCTCTGGATAATCGAGAAAGCAAGAGAGTTGCAGAAAAACATCTATTTCTGCTTTATTGACTATGCCAAAGCCTTTGACTGTGTGGATCACAATAAATTGTAGAATTCTGAAAGAGATGGGAATACCAGACCATCTGATATGTCTCTTGAGAAACCTGTATGCACGTCAGGAAGCAACAATTAGAACTGGACAAGGAACAATAGACTGGTTCCCAATAGGAAAAGGAGTATGTCAAAGCTGTATATTGTACCCTGCTTATTTAACTTGTATCCAGAATACATCTTGAGAAATGCTGGGCTGGAAGAAGCACAAGCTGGAATCAAGATTTCCGGGAGAAATATCAATAACCACAGATATGTAGATGACACCACCCTTATGGCAGAAAGTGACAAGGAACTAAAATGCCTCTTGATGAAAGGGAAAGAGGAGAGTGAAAAAGTTGGCTTAAAGCTCAACATTCAGAAAACTAAGATCATGGAATATGGTCCCATCACTGCATGGGAAATAAATGGAGAAACAGTGGAAAAAGTGTCAGACTTTATTTTTTTTTGGCTCCAAAATCACTGCAGATGGTGATTGCAGCCATGAAATTAAAAGACACTTACTCCTTGGAAGGAAAGTTATGACCAACCTGGATAGCATGTTTAAAAGCAGAGACATTACTTTGCCAATAAAGGTCTGTCTAGTCAAGGCTATGGTTTTTCCAGTAGTCATGTATGGATGTGAGAGTTGGATGGTGAAGAAAGCTGAGCGCTGAAGAATTTATGCTTTTGAAGTGTGGTGTTGGAGAAGACTCTTGAGAGTCCCCTGGACTGCAAGGAGATCCACCAGTCCATCCTAAAGGAGATCAGTCCTGGGTGCTCATTGGAAGGACTGATGTTGAAGCTGAAACTCCAGTACTTTGGCAACCTTATGTAAAGAGTTGACTCATTGGAAAAGACCCTAATGCTGGAAGGATTGGGGGCAAGAAGAGAAGGGGACAACAGAGGATGAGATGGCTGAATGACATCAGTGACTTGATGGACATGGGTTTGGGTAGACTCCGGGAGTTGGTGATGTACATGGAGGCCTGGAATGCTGTAATTCATGGGGTTGCAAAGAGTCAGACACTACTGAGCGACTGAACTGAACTGATTTACCAATATTGATAGACCATATGAACTAAAGTCCACAGTTTACCTTAGAGTTTATTCTTTGTTTATAGTCGCAAGGGTTTTAACAAATGTCCTTACAGTTATCATTCAGAAGAGTCTCATTGTCCTAAAAATCTCTTTTTATTCCACCTATTCATCATTCCCTCTCTCCCCCTAAAATCACTGTTTCTTAAAAATGCTACTATCAAAATTGCCCTATGTAGTCATCAATAGAAAAGAAAATTGATTAACTTACATGTGGAATCTATAAAAATGGTACAGATGAACCTGTTTGCAAAGCAGAAACAGAGACGCAGATGTAGAAAACAAATGTATGGACGCCAAGGGGGAAGGAGGGTGAGGGAGTCTGGAGATTGGGATTGAAATACACATGATACTGTCACTAAATATAAAATAGATAACTGATGAGAACATACTGCATAGCACAGGGAACACTAGTCAAGGCTCTATTGTGAACTAAATGAGATGGAAATGCCCAAAAGGGGAGATATAAGTATACATATAGCTGATTCACTTTGCTGTACAGCAGAATCTAACACAACATTGTAAAATAACTGTACTCCAATAAAATTAATTTAAATAAAATAGATTCATTTATTACCGGCCATTCTTACATGGTGGTTGCAGCCGTGAAATTAAAAGATGCTTACTCCTTGGAAGGATAGTTATGACCAAACTAGACAGCATATTAAAAAGCAGAGACATTACTTTGTCAACAAAGGTCTGTCTAGTCAAGGCTATGGTTTTTCCAGTAGTCATGTATGGATGTGAGCATTGGACTATAAAGAAAGCTGAGCACCGAAGAATTGATGCTTTTGAACTGTGGTGTTGGAGAAGACTCTTGAGAGTCCCTTGAACTGCAAGGAGATTCAAAAAGTCCATCCTAAAGGAAATCAGTCCTGTGTTTTCATTGGAAGGACGCATGTTGAAGCTGAAACTCCAGTATTTTGGCCACCTGGTAATAAGGAGTGACTCAGTGGAAAAGACCCTGATGTTGGCAAAGGTTGAAGGCAGGAGGAGAAGGGGAGGACAGAGGATGATATAGTTGGATAGCATCACCGACTCAATGGACATGAGTTTAGGTGGACTCTGGGAGTTGGTGATGGACAGGGAGGTCTGGCGTGCTGCAGTTAATGGTGTCGCAAAGAGTTGGACATGACTGAGCAAGTGAACTGAACTTGTATGTTTAATAACATTCATTCATATTCCACTTAGTATTTCAGTTGATTATTGCAATAAGTATAATTTTTTTACTTAAGGATAAATAGATTGAGCCTCAGAAAGTTAAACTGACTTGGTTAAGTCATTTGACATTATGGACATTATCCATTATCCATTACTGACATTATCCATTATTTATAAATCCATTATCAATTTACATTCCCATCAACAGTGCAAGTTGAAGATAGATATGAATGAAGCCAATATCTATATTTACTGATGGTTGAAAATAGTCTCTTTACTCCACCAGCTCTTTTTAGGATTGTTTTACAAGTCATTTTACAATGTTGTGTTAGTTCCTGCTGTACAACGTGAGACTTTCCTGGTGTCAGTCATAGGTATATATATGTCCCCTCCCTCTTCACCTTCCCTCCATCCCAGCTTCCCCATCCCACCACTCTAGGACATCACAGGAGCACTGAGCTGAGCTCCCTGTGCTATACAGCAGGTTCCCACTAGTAACCTATTTTACACATGATAGTGGATATATGTCAATCCTAATCTCTTAATGGCCTTTCCTCATAGCTCAGTTGGTAAAGAATCTGCCTGCAATGTGGGAGACCCAGGTTCGTTTCCTGGGTCAGGAAGATCCCCTCGAGAAGGAAACGGCAATCTACTCCAGTATTCTTGTCTGGAAAATCCCATGGACAGAGGCTACAGTCCATGGGGTCACAAGAGTTGGACATGACTTAGTGACTAAACCAATCAATCTCTTAATACAAAACATTTCTCATGTCCCACGTGTATCCACAAGTCTGTTCTCTATGTCTTTGTCTCTGTTCCTGCCCTTCAAATAGGTCCATCAATACCATTTTTCTAGATTCCATGTGTTTACATTTATATATGAAACTCATTTTCTCTTTCTGACTTCACTCTGTATAACAGACTCTAGATTCATCTACCTCACTTCAACTGAGGTCTTTTTTATGGCTGAGTATTATTTAATTCAGGCTGGATGAAGCACAAGCTGGAAAATCAGTCAATCCTAAAGGAAATCAATCTTGAATATTCATTAGAAGGATTGATGCTAAAGCTGAAACTCCAATACTTTGGCCATCTGATGAGAAGAACTGACTCACTGGAAAAGACCCTGATGCTAAGAAAGACTGAGAGCAGGAGGAGGGAACAACAGAGGATGAGATGGTTGGATCGGATCACTGACTCGATGGACATGAGTTTGGGAAGCTCTAGGTGTTGGTGATGGACGGGGAAGCCTAGCGTGCTGCAGTCCATGGGGTTGCAAAGAGTTAGACACAACTGAGAGACTGAACTGAACATTTCATTGTATATATACACCATATCTACTTTATCCATTCCTCTGTTGATGGACTTCTAGGTTGCTTCCACATCCTGCCTATTGTAAATTATGCTGCAATGAACATTAGGGTGTATGCGTCTTTAATGATTTTCTCAGGGTTTATGTCTTGTAGTGGGATTGCTGGATCAGATGGTAGTTTTTGAAGGAATCTCCATACTGTCTTCCATAGTTGCTCTGTCAATTTACTTTCCCACCAATAGTGCAAGAGGATTCTCTTTTATCCATGTCCTCTTTGGCACTTTTTGCTGTAGATTTTTCTTGATGATGGCGATTCTGACTGGCATGAGGCAATATCTCATTTACTCTATTAATTCTTAAATATCCCTATGATTTATCAGAGATAATAAGTGTATGATTTGTGACTGCTAACTTCTAAGGATTCAATGTTATATTAATAAATATGTTTATGACAGGTAGAGATTACCTATATGATACGATATATTGGTAAAGTCATATCATACATTTAAAAAATATTTTACAAAGTAACTTTATTGAGATATGCTTTACATGCAATAAAATGCATCCATCTAAATGTATGGCTTGATGTGTTTTGACAGATTTATACATCTGTGTAACCACCACCACTATCAAGATACAGAACATTTCTGTCACCTTCAAAAGTTCACTCAAGTCATACCATTTTAAAATCCAATTAATTTCAGTGGGGGAACATCTCAGAGTTTTTGTTTCAACTGCAATCCTTTAGCTGTATATTTTCATTTCAAGTTTTCCAAACAGTCTGTATCCAGCAGATTCTTGCACAAATGATAACTTTTAAACCTGTGTAGAGACAGACTCAGCCATGCATGTGTTTTAGTTTTTAGAAACATTCTCTGTGATACAGAGAGCACAGTATTGTTTATGCTGACAGCTGTGTGTGAATATTTTTACTATTTTGAGAAGTGAACAGGTTGGATTTTTGGGTGTGCCAGCAAGTCAGTACATTGTTACTGGCATGGTAGCACTTCCTTGTAGACTAATAATAGCTTTTCTTTTTAATGCTAACTTTTTTCAGTGCTACTATCAGATCACGAAATGTATATAATAACCATACATAAGTTTCCAAATTTCTCACTAAATGCAATCATGAAAAATCTTTAAGATCTAATTAGTGAAGTGATTAATCATATTGGCAGACAGCTCTAAGGCTGGGATGATGCAGGAAATAGTATTTGAGCCAGAATCTTATTCCCAACTTTCTTTTTGTTATAAGTCAGTCATCATTTAGGGCTGCTCTTAATCTTTCAAGAGATTAGCACATCAGGAGGACAGATGACATGTAATTCAATGAATGTTATTAATTGGTCACTGTTTCTTAAACTTCAAAGTTATACCATGGAAACAGTTCAACCAGTCATGCTACTAGTCATGGGACTGAATTTTCTTTTAGCATAAAAGCTTTATTATTCAGAGAAGCTTTAGGATTATAGGATTATAGAAAAACTACAGAAAATACAAAGGGATTCTTATACACACCTCTCCTACCACCTCACATCCACAAGCAGTTTTCCCTACTGTTAGTGCCTTGAACATTGTTTTAAGTATAGAACATTTGTTATAATTAATGAATCAAATTTTATATTTGTGTCACACAATTCTATGGGTCTTGACAAATGCCTATCATAGACCCACCATGATAGTATCATACAGAATAGTTTTGTGGTCTTAAAAATGCCCTTCAATCCAGCTATTCATCAAGACTCCTTCTTCTCGAATGTCTGACAACCAGTGATCTTTTTATGCTTTTGACAGTTTTGAATTTTCAAGAATTCATAGAGTTGATCACACTGTAGGTAGCCTTTCAGAACAGGATTTCACTCAGCAAGGAATGGATAAAGAAGATGTGGAATGTACACATAATGGAATATTACTCAGCCATTAAAAGGAAAAAAACTGTGCCATTTGCTGAGACATGGGTGGACCCAGAGACTGTCATACAGACTGAAGTTAAGTCAAAAAGAGAAAAGCGAATATTGCATATTAATATGGAATCGAGGAAATGGCACAGATAAACCTATTTGCAGAGCAGGGAAAGAGATACAGATGTATGGAACAAACATGAACACCAAGCAGGGAAAGGGAAGATGGGATGAACTGGGAGATTGGGATTGACGTGTATACATTACTATGTATAAAACAGATGACTAATGAGAACCTACCATATAGCACAGTGAACTCTACTCAGTACTCTGTGGCGACATTAATGTGAAGAAAAGCCAAAAAAGCAAGGAGATATATATATCTTCACTTTGCTGCTGTACAGCAGACACACAACATTATGAAGCAACTATACTCCAATAAAAATTTTTTTAAATAAATAAATTTTCTCCATGTCTTTTTCTGGTTTTGTTTTGTAGTTTCAAGTGATTATTGATATGGTTGGATTATTATCTATGTTATTTGCAACGTTTTTATTTATTGTATTTGTTCATTGTTTATATTTTATCTTCTACTCTTTTCTGACTTGTTTTAAGTAAGCATTTTATATGATTCCATTTACTTTCTTCTCTTAGCATATCAATTATATTTCTTTAAGAAAATGTTAGCTATTGCCCTGAAGTCTGCAACATACATTTAAAACTGGCTCAAGCACACTTTCAAATAACACTGTATGATTCATATGTAGTATAGGCAACTTAAAAAAGAGTATCTTAATTTCTTTCTCCTGTCCTTTACCCCATTGCTGGCATTTATTGCATTTATTTATAAGTTAACGATCATTAAACACATCATTGCTATTATTATTTTGAACAAACTGCCGTTTAGCTAGAGCAATCAAAAATGCTAAAAATTAAAAAATGATTATCTTCATTTATTCTTTCTCTAATGTGCTCCCTTTCTTTATGTACATCAGACTTTCTGATTTGTATTATTTTTCTTTTCAATAAAGAATCTCATTAAACAGTTTCTGCAAGGCAAGTCTTTGGCAATTAATTCTATTTTTGTTTGAAAAAGTATTTTTTCTCTTTCACTTTTAAAGAGTTAATATAACTAAATACATAATTCTAGGCTAGAGGGCTTTCTTTCTTATAACACTTAATATTTAACTCTGCTATTATTTACTTCCTAGGTATATAAAGAAACAGCTGACTAATTTTTTATCCTTGTTCCTCTATATTTAGAGGCAAAAGATGAGTGATGAGCCAGACCCATCAATATCCTCATAAAGCTTCTTCTCTACAAACCATTCCTTTAAATGTCTTATACATCCATTTCTGCCTCCTATCAACTTCCATTTTAAAAAGGTGACTTTTTTCTACAGATATTAAAATAATGAAAATCCACACTATGCTTTCTAAACATTACATTAACCTTGAGGATGAATTCATCAAATCATATTCTTTTTGCTAAGAAATGAAAATTGTACAGTTCTGATTTCACACAATGGAGATGATTCCAACTCAGAGTTTGGTGTCTCATCTCCCTGAAGGGCAGAGGCTCTTATCTCCTTTCTCTTCAGTTTTTAACTAATGAGTTACCCTGAAATCCAGATTATGCAGTCTATGAAGTCCTTCCAAATAGAAACACACCAAAATCTCAGTAATTGTTGATTTAAGAGTCAGAGAAGTCTTCTTCATCCTCATCTATGTAAATGGCATTAGTAATATTAATTGCTGTAATTTGTTTCATTTTCTCTGCCAGGAATCCTGATGTTAAGAACAATAAATAAAGGGTGTTACGACCTTCACTTGGTGGTTTGGTCACTAAGTCATGTCCGACTCTTTGAGACCCCATGGATTGTAGCCTGCCAGGCTCCTCTGTCCATGGGATTTTCCAGGCAAGAATACTGGATTGGGTTACCATTTCCTTCTCCAAGGGATCTTCCCCACCCAGGGATCGAACGTGGGTCTCCTGCATATTAGTGTCTAATATTTCCATTCATAGTGCCTTGCTTTGCTAATCAGTTTCTTACTTCCTTTAAAACTGAGATAACAGCTTATCAATGCAATATCCTTCTTTGTTTTTATAAAAGAAAGATTTAGAGTACACAGGATTTGGTAAATTCCCATAATACTAGAATTTGTCTAAAAGAAATAAATGCTTGCATAGGGCTTACTCTTAGGAGAATATGATTTTCACATATTTTCATTCGGCTGTGCTTAAGCTTATTTTTAGGCAGTGAGTCATTCTGATTTGAAATGCTGTTGTATGCCCCAAGAGGAAATGGTTGCCAAACTCTAGCAAAGGACAGGGAAGCAGCACCTCATTCACTCACCTAAACACAGGGCAATCAGTGTACAAATGCCAAAGAGATGAGTCTTTAACCCAGCCCACAATTTTCAATTTGGTTAAGTACAGAGTGCAGCGAACACAAGTGGCTATTGTGATTTTCAAGGGCAATAACAGAGTAAACAAAGGCTGTGATAGGACTTCCCTGGTGATCCAGTGGTTAAGAATCCACCTTACAATGCAGGGAATGTGGGTTCAACCCCTGGTAAAGGAACTAAGATCTCACTTTCCATGAAGCAACTAAGCCTTTACATTGCAACTAGAGAGTCTGTGTGTCCCAATGGAAGATCCTATGTGCCACACCTAAGACCCAACACAGGCAAATAAGTATTAAAAAAAAAAAAAAGGCTGTGATAGTGTCTGTGAAATAGTTAATCTCGATAACAAAATTTTAGAGTAGTCCAGTGGAACTTTCTGCAGTGCTAGAAACATTCTATATCAGGGATGTTGGAAACAACAGCTACTTGACACATGTGGCCAGGAAGGATTTGTAATATGGCTGGTGTAACTGAGGAATTTAATTTTTAATGTCATTCAATTTAATTAATTCAAATTTAAATAATTCCTTATTGCTAGTAGTTGCAGTACTGAACAGATCCAGAAAGAAAATCATCACACTTAATGGGATTAGGCTTGTGGAGAATAATTACAACAGAATGAGAAATTAGATTTAAGAGATTCTTGGAGTGGGTAAAAATATCGGAGTCAAACAAGCTGGGTTCAAATCTCAGTTCCATTACTTAACTGATTTTGTGAATTTCATCAGTCTATTATGTCTCCTTTAGCCTGTGTTCTACTTTTCAAAATAGGTGAATAAATAGAGTAGTGAACCTAGAGATGATCATACTGAGTGAAGTAAGCCAGACAAAGATAAATATAATACAATATCATTTATATGTGGACTCTAAAAAGATGATACAAATGATCTTTTTGTATCAAAGAGATCAAAGATGATATTTGATCTCTTTGTAAATATCAAAGATGGTATTTACAAAACAGAAAGAGACTTGCAGACATAGAAAGCAAATTTGTGGCTACCAAAGGGGAGTGGGGAAGGGATAAATTAGGAGTTTGGGGTTAAGAGATAAACACTATTGTTTATTAAATAGTTAATCATCAAGGACTTACTGTATAGCATAGGGCACTAAACTCAATATCTTGTAATAATCTATAAGAGAAGAGGATGTAAGAAAAGAATATGTATGTATGTATGTGTGCATGTATATATACACAAACACATAAATGAGTCATTTTACTGTACACCTGAAACTGACACAACATTGCAAATCAACTATATTTCAATAAAAATTTTTAAAAACTACAGTAGTGCACAATAAATTACCATTCAAGAAAATGTAGCATTGTCAAAATATTTTACTCTTAGTAAAAGAAATGGGTAAATTGTTGACAAATGCTGTTTCTAAAGACACTCTGAAGAGAATTTGATTGTTAATAATAATGTAATTACTCAACATTTGAGTTCTAATGTTCCAGCTACATGTTTATCTTGTCTTACCCTCACAACAACTATACAAATTCGGTGTTGTTATGATTAGCTCCATTCTAACAGGTGGTTTTTCAGACTGAGAAATTAAGTAACATCCCCAAAGGCAATGGAAACGCAATTAAAGGTAAGTAATAGAAACACAATTTGAATTCAGGTCTCTTCAGTTCCCAAGAAAGTTTTCTTTGTTGTGTGCTTTACTGACTCGATACGTAGAGGTAATAGAAACTATCATGTCCATTTCTGAAGATAAGGTGCTCCAGATGTTCTGATAATCCCTCCCACTAAAAAGTGTCAACAATAAAAAGACAATCTCATTTAAAAATGAGCGAAAGATTTAAATAGACACTTCTCCAAAGATGATACACAAATGGCCAAAAAGCATATGAAAAGATGTTCAATATTACTAGCCACCAGAAAATGAAAATCAAACCCACAATGAGATCACCTCACACCTGTTAGAATAGCTATCATTCAGGAGATAAGACATAAGTGTTGGCGAGAATGTGAAGAAAAGGGAATGCCTTGTTCAGTGTTGGTAGAATTCTAAGCGGTCTATCCATTCTGGAGAACTCTATGTAGGTTCTCCAAAAATAAGAAAGAGAACTACCCTAAGATCTGGTGACCCCACTTGTGGGCCTATACTCAAAGGAAACGAAAACAGGTTATTGAAGAGACACATGCACTACCACGGTTACTGCGACATTATCCGTAATAGCCAAGATACGGAAATAATCTAAATGTCTATGAATAGAGAAGATGTGGTACACACACACACACACACACACACACACATACTGTTCCGTCTCTAAGTCATGTCTGACTCTTTGCAACCCCACGGACTGCAGCATGCCAGGCTTCCCTGTTCTTCACCATCTCCCAGAGTTTGCTCAGACTCATGTCCATTGAGTGAGTAATGCCATCCAACCATCGCATCCTCTGTCATCCCCTCCCGCTCCTGCCTTCAACTTTACCCAGCAACAGGGTCTTTCCCAAAACACACACATACATAGGTACTGGAATAATATTCATGAGTGGGAATAAAGGAAACCTTTCAACTTGTGACAACTTGGATGTACCTTGAGGACATACATGAAGTAAGTTAGGCAGAAAAAGATAAATACTATATAATAACAAATAGAGACATAGATGTAGGGGACAAATATATGGACACCAAGGGGGGAAGGGGGGTTAGAATGAATTGGGAGATTGGGATTATATACATATACACTATGGATGCTATATATAAAATAGATAACTAATGAGAACCTATTGCATACCTCAGGGAAGTCTACTATGTGTTCTTGGTGACCTAAACGGGAAGGAAATCCAAAAAAGAGGGGATATATGTATAGGTATAGCTGCCTCACTGCACTGTACTGGAGAAACTAACACAACATTATAAAGCAACTATACCCCAATAAAATTGTTTTAAAAAAATTCCTTATGTGTGAAATCTCAAAAAAATGAAATCAGGAAAAAGAAAAACAGAGTTTAATGGTGGTTATTTGGGGCTGGGATATGAGAGAGAGGTTATTTAAGGGTACATACTTCCAACCAGTGGGTAAATAGGTTCTGGAGATCTAATACACAGTTTAAGGACTACAGACAACAGAACTGTATTATAGATGGTACGGTAAACATTAAACTTCCTAAGAGAATAGACCTTAATTGTTCCCACCACTAGAAGAAATGGTAATTCTATAATGCAACAGAGGTGTTAGCTAATGCTACAATAGCAACCACACGACAATATAAACGTATCAAGCAAGTAAAAAAAAAATCTGTTTTGGCTAAACTATCAACCCAGAACAATGTTAAATAAAGCTAGTTTAGGCAGACAAAAGCAGAGTCACCACTCATAAGTCTTATTTAATGAAACTGCTAAAGTATGTACCTCAAAAGTTCCAGAAGCAAGATCTGGAGTGCAAAAAAAAAAAAAAAAAGAAGAAGAAGAATGAACAGAAAAGGCAAAAAAAAGCTAAACATGTAGGTAAATGAAAATAGAGCTATCTATCTATTGCTGGCTTTGCAGTTAGGTTGGTTGGTAGTTAGGGATTCAGATAAGATTTTCCTGAGCTGTCCACAGGACTAAACTCTGCCCTGAATATTATGACTGGATACCTAGAATAACCTGAGTGATTCAAAGGGCTCATAAATGCCTGACAACATTTTCTTCTAATTTGCTGGTATCTTGTTGTTCCTTTGCCAGAAACCTTGCAGTGAGTTCATCTAGTTCTGAATAGTCAGCACCTGCTCTGTTTTACTCACAAATTCTATCTACTGGGTGGTACAACCAGTAACAGATATTGCCAAGCCTAAGAAGATCCTATGATCCTATAATTGCAGATGAAAATTCACAATTATTTACTTAGGCTTTGGAGATGACTGAAAACAAAGACTGTTCAAATCTACAGCTTCTTTCTACTGAAGGATGGTAACTTCATTTTTAACATCACTGATAATTATCACAAATATTTGGTTTTAAAACAGTTAAACCCTAAACTTGTTACATAGGATATGTAGTCACTGAATTAACTTATTCTTTTCTTCCATACCAGAGTTTATAATTACTTATGTTCAATGAATTATTGATAAGGTGAAAGGGCTGAGAAAATAATTTTGACTGTTGGATGGAAAAAACACATTTCAGAGTCCATGCTAGTGCTAAGTAACTTTCAGTTGTGTTTGACTCTTTGCGACCCCATGGATTGTAGCCCACCAGGCTCCTCTGTCCATAAGATTTTCCAGGCAAGTATACTCGAGGGGGTTGCCATTTCCTTCTCCCAAGGATCTTCTGAAACAGGGATCGAACTTGTGTCTCTTATGTCTCCTGCATTGGCAGGCAGGTTCTTTACTAACAACACCACCTGGGAAGCCCTTCAGGGTCCGTAGAGATCATGATAAAGTAGATTAGATTCACAATCTAATGTGAATCAAGTTTTCTTTTAACCAAAGTTACTGCCCATACAATGGTAATCCATGTGCAATCGGTGGGCTGTGATCTTCAAGGGAGAGAGCTACAAAAGAGGTGATCAAGCCAAGCTGAGCTATCTTCTAAAAAAATAAGCATGTAAGGGACTTCCCTGGTGGCCCAGTGGCTAAGACTCCAAGCTCACAATTCAGAAGGCTGGGGTTCAATCCTTGGTCAGGGAACTAGATCCCACTTGCCGCAAGTAAAAGTTCACCTGCCACAAGAAAGATCAAAAATCCCACATGCCGTAACTAAGACCTGGCACAGCCAAATAAATATTAAAAAAAATTAATTATGTAAATAAAAAGGATATGCTATAACAGTTCAATAGGTGAAGTTGACTATTTCAAATACTCATGCTCATTTGGAAGAAGTTGCCTTCTTAATAAACAGAGGTTACTTCACTGCCTTCATGCATGGGGCATTTAGAACACATGCCAAACATTTATTTTTATTAGTCATTTATTTGTTTAATTTCTTTTGGCAGTTGTGGTTTTTACAGCATACATGATATGACTAATGTATGTTTTCCTAATTGGACAGCTAAATATTCCTGTATATATTAATTTTGCACAGTGCCTAGATGTTTCCAGAGAAGTCTAATAAACTAATTAAGTAAACCAACACACAGTCCAATTTATGATTCATCCATCATTCATCTGCCAGTGATTCCAATATGCCCTTGCTTCCCTGGTGTGCATGAGTTAGCAGAATATATAAGGAGAAAAACAACACTCTAACCATGCCTTGTATTAGATTTCTTGCACTGGCTGATAATCAATATAGCAAGTTATAATTCTATTAAAGAAACAGCAGTACAATATCCAACACTGGGCTTCCCTGGTTGCTCAGCTGGTAAAGAATTTGCCTGCAATGCGATAGACCTGGGTTCAATCCCTAAGTGGGGAAAATCCCCTGGAGAACAGAATGGCTACCCAATCCAGTATTTTGGCCTGAAGAATTTCATGGACTGTATAGGCCATGGGGTTGCAAAGAGCTGGACACGAGTGAGTGACTTTCACTTTCACCTTATGGAAAAAGCTATGGTTTTTCCAGTAATCATGTATGGATGTGAGAGTTGGACCATAAAGAAAGCTGAGTCCCAAAGAATTGATGTTTTTGAACTGTGGTGTTGGAAAAGACACTTGAGAGTCCTTTGGACTGCAAGAAGATCAAACCAGTCAATCTTAAAGGAAATCAGTCCTGAATATTCATTGGAAGGACTGATACTGAAGCTCTAATACTTTGGCCACTTGATGCAAAGAACTGACTCATTGGAAAAGACCCTGATGTTGGGGAAAATTGAAGGCAGAAGGAGAAGGGGATGACAGAGGATGAGATGGCTGGATGACATCACTGACCTGATGGACATGAATTTGATCAAGTTCTGGGAGTTGATGATGGACAGGCAAGCCAGGCGTGCTGCAGTCCATGGGGTTGCAAAGAGTCAGACACAACTGAACTGAACTGATTCAACACTGGGCTCAACACCTTACATTGTGTTCTGAGGCCAACTAGCATCAGAATTGTCAATTTATGAAAATGAATTTGTCAATTTCCTTCCCACCCTCTATGTAACTATGGAGGACAGGTGCCTTCAGTGTTCAGTGAAGAGAGGAAGAGGAGGTCTTATAAGTCTTCTTCTTTTTTTTTTTTTTTTATCAGAAACTGAGCCTGAAGTACAAAGAACAATGTTTAGTCTCTGGAGTTGATTGGAAGCATAGGCATTCGCTTTCATTAATGCTTCCATTGAAATAACCCAACTCTAGCAACAGACAACTATTTATTCCTCTTACCAGAATATTAGTGTAAAATTTGGAAATATTTTGAAAATCTCCTTTGGAAGTGTTTTACAAACAGGTAGATTATATGAACATTAGGGAAGTCTATAATAGATTGCCATCTGCTGGTTGATTTTCTGAGGTTTCATGATCTGCCTTTTTGAAGGTCATGTTCAAAATATATCTCCACAGATAAACTTAATATTGGAAGATGAGAAATGACCCATTTTGTTTGTATTTTTATTAGATTTCCAAACCACCGCTTGAAAATCAGAGGTGTTTAGCTGTGTCACAGATATGGCGGTTTGGCTGAGTGGCGTGTTAATCTCACCTTCCGGATTGCATCTCTTGATTTTCTTTCAAGTTACTATGTATTCAGGCAGCCAGACCAAGAGTGAACACAGAGCAGGGACAGGGGAAGAAAAGAAAGAACCACTGGCTAGGACCTGTAGAGGGTGGGTACCACTTAGGAGACACATGTCTTGAGGCACTTCAAATTACTCTTGGCAGGTGTAACATAAACAGATCCTCAGCCTATGCCAGGGTGTCCGGTCATTGTAATTAAAGTTCCATTATAAAAAGCTCCCGCTGGTTCCTCCTGAAAAACGCTGAAAGAGACTTCCTCCGACAACTATGACAGTATTTCCAACACCTACTCTACATTTGCTATTCTTGTGGGCACAAACAACAGCATCCACCTTTACGTTAGCTACCATGCAAATTAGAGAGCTGTGAGATGACACCAGGATCACTGTACATGAGACAGGGCAGGGCGCCTCTGAGTCAGAGAGCAGCCTCTTCACAGAGAGACAAGGAAAAGAGAGGCCATTCGATACTTTTAAAACTCAAAAGGAAAGCGTCTTTCTCAGCTAAGCATAAATTCAAGCTATAATAATACAAGAAAGGATAAAGTATAAAGAAGGTTGCTAATGCTTAGGGATGCCAGACTTCAGTGTGATCACAAAGAGGTAATGTTATTTTATTTCATTTCATGGAAATTTAAAGAATTTAGTAAGAGAGCTATGTGTCTGCAATCATTAAATATCCGAAAATAGAGAGAGAAATTACCTGACTTCTTTAAGACTCACAGTTGTATAATGGTAAATGACAAATGCACGCAACAGTACTTTGGCATTTTCTATCTAACCTTAGTACTCATAAGAACTAAGTATAGTGACAAGAGGTGGCAGCTGCTTTATAGATAGATCAAAGTACTAGCTTTTCCTATCACTAGAAGACAGCATTAGAGACAAAAAAATAGGCAGATGAATTACTTAAGCAATGAGAAACCAATAGCAAATATAACACAGAATGAAGACAGGAACGAACATGGAGAATTTGTTGTTGCAGTTCTGTCTACACTCCTCCTACTTGAAATGCCAGCTTTTCCAACTCTTGGTGAGGCTCTCTACAGACTTGTTTAACTATGGACTCTCAAAATCTCACCAGAAAGGGAATTTAAATTGTTAAACACAATCTGGCTTCCATCAGATTAAGTTTCTATAAATAAAAAGTGTTTTCATTTTTAAAATAATTATTAAAGCATATAATTCTTCATTATTCCATGTGCTCATGAAACTCCTATGAGTTGTCATTCATTCTTTTCCACAAAAATGTTTATTGAGTACCTACTCTGTGCTGGAGACAGATCAAGGTATTGGATATTGAAAGGGAATAAGTAAGGTACTGTTTTACTACAAATTGCATTATAGTGGGGAAGTCAAATAATAAAAGCCCACTCCAGTGTTCGTGCCGGAGAATCCCAGGGACAGCAGAGCCTGGTGGGCTGCCGTCTATGGGGTCACACAGAGTTGGACACGACTGAAGCAACTTAGCGGCAGCAGTAGCAGCAAATAATGAAAAATTAAACAAAAGGAATAACTAAATAAGAGATGTAAAAATGAAAAAATGGTATGAAAAAAAGAAGTATTGAGCAGAACTCAACTAGAATATTACCACCTAGAATAATCCTGTAACATAAAAGCAATATAGCCTTGTAGAAAAACACTACAGACACACATGTGTACTTGCATTTAAAGGGGATGGTCTGTAACATTTAGCCCCTGTGTATAAGCTTCTCTTTTTATAAATTTAAGAAGATATTTTTTGCTCAAACTTCATGACCAAAATTGTGGAATAGGAATATTCAGTTTTATGACAAGGAAAAAAGGCTTAGCCTTTTGGAAGTTCCCTACTTTTTAAGATTTTTTTTGATGTGGACCATTTTTAAAGGCCTTATTGAATTTGTTACAATACTGCTTCTGTTTCGTGTTTTTGGTTTTTTGACTGAGAGGCATGTGGGATCTCAACTCCCTGACCAAGGCTCGAACCTGCACCTCCTGCACTGAAAGGCAGTTTTACCCTGGACCACCAGGAAAATCCCATGAAGTGACCTACTTTTAATCCTATAGAATTTTGACATTGTTTCACCACTATTTCTGGGTCCTTTCTGTTTAACTTAGAGCCCCTTGATCACAATGAAATTTTAAAGAACTGTGTATCCTAACTATGTGAGTGAAGGAAAGACTAAAATTCTAGACATGAGTCTGATGTATAAAAACAAGATGATATGAGAAAAACCAAACCAGTCAATCCTAAAGGAAATCAGTCCTGAATATTGATTGGAAGGACTGACGGTAAAACTGAATCTCCATTATTTTGGCCACCTGATGCAAAGAACTGACTCACTGGAAAAGACCCTGATGCTGGGAAAGATTGAAGGCAGGAGGAGAAGGAGACAACAGAGAATGAGATGGTTGGATGGCATCACCGACTCGATGGACATGAGTTTGAGGAGGCTCTGGGAACTGGTGATGGACAGGCAAGAATGGTGTGCTGTAGTCCATAGGGTTGCAAAGAGCTGGACACAACTGAGCAACTGAACTGACTGATGAAAAAAGGACAGAAAATACCAAGCATTTATAAGGATACAAGGCTGTTGGAACTTCATAGTCTATTAGTAGGCATATAAACTGCCATGTTCAGCCTGGAAGGCTACTGACAGAACCTCCTGAAGCTGACTAAGCACATAACCCCATGAGACACCACTTCTAGGAAAATATCCCAGACAGAAGTGTGTGTATGTTCAACAAAAGACACATATTAGAATTTTCAGAGCAGTGTGATTTTCTAATAGCCAAAAACTATAAAACACTCAAATGCCTGTCATCCGTTGAATGGTTACATTATAGTATATTCACACGAAAGCAATATAACACAGAAATGAGAATGAATACCCTACAACTATAAATGACAATGTGAAGAAGTCCCACCAGATGTAATATTGAGCAAAAGAAACCAGGCACAAAAGAGTAAGTATGGGGAATTCCCTGGCAGTCCAGTGATTAAGACTCCATGCTTCCACTGCAAGGGGGTACAGGTTCAATCCCTAGTTGAGGATTTAAGATCTGGCAAATTACTTGGTGTGGTGCCAAAAAAAGGAACAAGTTAAATATGATATGATTCCATATACAGGAAGCAGATAAGCAGGAAGCAGTAATCAATGGCAATAGAAGACCGAAATATATCTAGGGGTTTGGGGAATGGAGGGGAGGAAGCTGAGGGCTTGAAAGTTGTTTTTCTTTGACTTGACTGAGTGCTCGTGACATTGACATACTTGTTTCATGAATTTTGATCCATATCTCCATTTACCCTTATGTAAAAGTTTATCTGTTGTACTTAAATATTTTATTAAAAAGAAAGACTGAGAAGCTTCAGAATTTCCAGGTTTCCTGGTCTGTCCTAAGAGTTAATATCCATCAAGCCAGTCTCAACTCCGCAGTAACCTGCATCCTCGATGAAAATCATCCAATTCTGGAATTATTTGGTATGTTTTTCTTTGTCATTGCCCTTCCTTTACCCTTACCAAACTTCATCCATTCACTGTAAAGTCAAACTGTGATAACGATTTGCGACTAAAGATCCATTATTTTAATTGACAAGTTTCCATAGCAGATTGCAGTATGTTACTATTTCTGTGATGTGCTGGGCAGGCATGAATGCTTTGGGCTCTATTAATAGTAGTTTTTGAAATAGCAGGTGAGCAACTCTCCTTCTAGGGGGTAATAAATAGTAACGTTTGGATGGAATAGCTTTCGGGGATTGGGGGCCAGGGTGAAGTACCATGCCATCAACAGACCTGCACATAGACTGGAATAAACCAATGCCTTCAAGTGTTTACAAGGTTGCTTAAAATGGAAAATCTTCTCCCTATAGTCTAGCATGGTTTTCAAAAGACTGGGATTAGTTGGGTTCTTTTTTGTCTTAATCTGTTCACACTTTGCATTACAATTTCTCCTCTATTGTAAGGGTTCCCTTAAGAAGCCTTGTTAAGTCATGAATGAAGAAAACTCAAGTTTCAGGCTATTTTTCAAGCAGTGGGTGTCCAACCCCCACCAGTACCTCTGCCTTCTCATCCGTTTTCCTGCTTCTCCAGAATCATTAGAATGGAGTGATTGAACTCCCATTTCAATCTAGCTGGCATCCCGCGAAGTTCTTCCCTATGAGGCTAAACATCTGCCCAGGTATTTCCATGTTCCATTTTGGCTGTGATGTTATATGGTTTAGAATATATGTCCCCCTGAACTTCTTGTTAATGAAACAGCAGCCTGACAGCTGGGATCAGCAGTCTCAGAGTTCCAAGGTATCATTACCTTTCTTGCTCTTCCTTGGGAGAGAAGTTCATCAAACTGGGGCAATTTCAATTAAGACTCAGACAAAAACATTAGTACACATTCACCACCTCTTAATTTTAGGGTCTGTTACAGGAGTGTTATTGAGAACAGCCTGATAGAAGGAAAAACAGGTTCGAGTGAGTATGGCTACAACTTGTATCAACACGGCTTATCTTTTGGGAGTAAGAATTGGAGCCATAGTGTCAACATGACTTGACAGTTTATTCCAGGAAGATCAAACTTTAAATCAACATACTACTTTACTGTTTGCTTCAGAAAATTCTTGCCAACCAATTTATTCAGTTTGCTTTCTGAGGGCAAATTGTCCTCCTACTGGAACAATAGATTGCTCACTTGAGCAAACACCCTACTTTGCAGAAGACTGCTTACTTATCCACACTTGCTATGGACCCTTATCCTGCATAGAAAATCCTAAAAATGCCACCAGAGAACTATCAGAGCTCATCAATGAAATCCTTAAAATCGGAGGATACGAAAATCATACATTAAGCTGTTGTATTTTTGCATACTAATGGAAAATCAGAAAGAGAAATTAAGGAAACAACCCCATTCACCATCCCATAAATATATATATGTATATATAGTCAGGGATTATATCCATGACTTTGGTATCATTAGCCTATTTATGACAAATGCCACACAGCCCACATGTTCCTGTGTAAAAGTGAAGATATAATGTCTAGCCTTCCTCTTTTATGGAAGAAAAACCCCTCTCTGTTTTTTAATTTCTTTTGGCCACACTGCACACCTTGCAGAATCTCAGTTCTGCAACCAGGAACTGAACCTAGATCACAGCAGTGAAAGCACTGGATCCTAACCACTGGACCATCAGGGAATTCCCTGGAAATATCATTTTAAAAAGCTTTGTTCTCTATCACTTTTTGCCAATTTGAAATATCGGAGAGACAAACTCTTTTTCTGCTGGATAAACAGAATAGTTTGCTGCTTATAAGAACAGAGACTAAATACAGACTGTGGTCCTTAGAAGCAATGGGAGAGATAACAGCTATTTTCACTCCCATATTTTCTCTTCTCTCTATTCATACAACTAGTCAATTTAAAAATAAAATAAAACACAATATACAGCAAGGGTGAAATCTTAGAACTTTGGTGTTTTTTTTAAATTATAATTTTAGGTCAATATCTTTTTCTACATACTGTACAATGGTACTATCAGTCCAGAAACTCTGATGCTAATCACGGATGTCTCCATATACAATACAGAGATGTATTTTTTTAATTTGTCTTCATTTATGACATTTAGTATTTTAATTGCTTTTAAAAGTCTTTCTCTAACTAGAAAACAATTAGCACTCATTTTGGAAATAGATAACAGTTTTTAAACTGGAAAAAGCCACGTGTAATCCCATCATTCTAAAGACAGCCACTGTTAATATTCTGATGTATACTCTTCAAGCCTTTGCTTCTACCCACACAAGCAAATAGAGATTACAGGGCACATAGTTATATAACTTGCTTTTTTTTTTTTTTTACTCAATATTATCACAAGAGTTTTTAATTCTCATTGAACTTCGATAATCATCAACATTGTGCCAATACTGGTTTGTCTATTACTCCATTTCTGTCAGGTAGAGGGGTAAGGCATCACAAAAGTATCTGAAAACAAATCCCTGATACTCTGCAAATTATTTGTAAATATTTAAGACCTTACCTCTAAGATTTAAAGTATTTTTAAAACCTAACCACAATCCCATTGTCCCTCTACAAAAATAAATATATGACTAACACATTATATTCCCTTAATATCAACTAAAATACGGCCCCTGAAAAACATAGCCTGTGGTCTCAGAAATGTCTTTTATTTATATCAGAATCCAAACAAGTTATATAGATTTTATTCTGGTGATTTGTCTCTCAAAACTCTGTAATACAGCTAACAATGTTCCCTTTTTTTATTTTTCTCAATGATATTTATTTATTTGAAGAGAATGAGTTATTTTTTCTGCAGAATTTTTCACATAATGAACTTTGGTAATTGCTTCTTCATGGTGCTACATAACTGTTTTCCTATCCCTTGTTTTTCCAGTAAAGCAGTCATTGGATCAAGGCCAGTCTTTCCTAAACAACTTTCTGCAATGATGCAACTATACTGCTGCTGCTGCTAAGTCTCTTCAGTCGTGCCCGACTCTGTGCGACCCCATAGACGGCAGCCCACCAGGCTCCCCCTCCCTGGGATTCTCCAGGCAAGGACACTGGAGTGGGTTGCCATTTCCTTCTCCAATGCATGAAAATGAAAAGTGAAAGTGAAGTAGCTCAGTTGTGTTCAACTCTTAGCGACCCCATGGACTGCAGCCCACCAGGCTCCTCCATCCATGGGATTTTCCAGGCGAGAGTACTGGAGCGGGATGCCACTGCCTTCTCCAACAACTACACTATATTACGTCTATATTATCCAAATGTTAGCCATAAGCTACATGTCACTGAATACTTCAGATGTGACTAAGATGAACTTTTAACACCTTAAATTTAGATTTAATTTTAAACATTTTTTTACTCCATTCTAAAACATGATCATTTTAACTTTATATTATGAATTCAAGTTTTCTTAAATTTTATTTAGAATACAAAGCAAAATTACTTTTAAATTATTATCTTGTGGTTAATCATTTCTAAGTTTATAATCATCCTACACAGCTTTGTTTTTATTATTTATGTTGCACAATGTTTTCATAAGCCTCTGTGATGATTTTCATTTATTCACCCTCAGATGAGGAAGTCTTTCAAGCGAAGTTATTTGTCCAGGATTGGTTGACTCTCTTGCATCCTCTCTCAACATCTACAAAGATTTTTAATCAGGAGGGGTTATTTTTAATGATAAACTCTTTTCTAGTTTAGTAAATCAATATTTTGAGGAAAGGGGATATAAGTCTGAAGCCATGTATATCTTGCAGTAAAAAATTATTTGAGAAGTGGAAAGGTAGTATACACAACTTACAAAACAGTGAAACTGAACAGAAACCAAAACCTACAGTAAATACACTGTTTAAACAACAGTAAGGGTGGGCACATTTCCAGATTTATTCTTGAGAATCTACATGCAAATACTGATTTAATTTCTATTTAATAAAGAGAAAAATGCATGTGAGAAAACTGCCCTATATTTCAACTACTAAGGTTGGTTGGATTTCGAGTTCTTAATCCTTTTATGTCTCTCTCAGCCACTGGTTTCCTGCTTCTTAAACTGCTTTTCTCTTTTTCTTTGCATATTATTCAGTTCAGTTCAGTCGCTCAGTCACGTCTGACTCTTTGCAACCCCATGAACCGCAGCACACCAGGCCTCCCTGTCCATCACCAACTCCCGGAGTCTACCCAAACCCATGGCCATCGAGTCAGTGATGCCATCCAGCCATCTCATCCTCTGTCATCCCCTTCTCCTCCTGCCCTCAATCTTTCCCAGCATCAGGGTCTTTTCCAATCAGTCAGCTCTTCTCATCAGGTGGCCAAAGTATCGGAGTTTCAGCTTCAACATCAGTCCTTCCAATGAATACCCAGGACTGACCTCCTTTAGGATGGACTGGCTGGATCTCCTTGCAGTCCAAGGGACTCTCCATCTTGGATGGCCCCATATGGCATGGCTTAGTTTCACTGAGTTAGACAAGGCTGTGGTCCATGTGATCAGATTGGCTAGTTGTCCGTGCATATTATTATTCGTACACTATTCATAGATTTCCTTCATGCATTTCCAAGAGGGGTGCATCTCTACTTCACCTATGTCTCATTTCCTGGTCTCTCTCATGAACAGCACCTTTCTTTTCTTTCCTCAGAATTAATTTTACCTTTTTTTTAATCACTTTTTTTTTACTTTACAATATTGAATTGGTTTTGCCATACATTGACATGAATCTGCCATGGGTGTACAAGTGTTCCCCTTCCAGAACCCCACTCCCACCTCCCAACTCATTCCCCTCTGGCTCATCCTGGTGTACCAGTCCTGAGCACCCTATATTATGCATCGAACCTGGACTGGCGTTTCATTTCACATATGATAATTTACATGTTTCAATGCCGTTCTCCCATATCACCCTGCCCTCGCCCTCGCCCTCTCCCATAGAGTCCAAAAGACTGTTCTATACATCCATGTCTCTTCTGCTGTCTCGCATACAGGGTTATCGTTACCATCTTTCTAAATTCCATATATACGCGTTAGTATACTGTATTGGTGTTTTTTTTTTTCTGGTTTAATTTTACCTTCTAAGTAAGAATGGGCTTCCCAGGTGGCACTAGTGGTAAAGAACCTGCCTGCCAATGTAGGAGATGTATGAGATGCAGGTTCAATACCTAGGTTGGGAAGATCCCCTGGAGGAGGGTATGGCACCACTCCAACATTCTTGCCTGGAGAATTCCATGGACAGAAGAGAGTGGCAGTCTACAGAGAGTGGCAGGCTATAGTCCATACAGTCACAAAAGAGTCAGGCAAGGCTGAAGCAACTAAGCACAGCAACTAAGAAAAATGTTCATAGTCCCAAGGTATAAGTGAGTAAGTATTATTAACCGTTTGTACTGCCTTGCTTAGTTTGGAAAGGTTTTATGATTCCTAATCCTCTGCTTTGTTGCAACGTGCCATGTGGCTTTTGCTAATGTTGAAAGTAACAATGTGTTTTTAATCTAATTTACTAATGTGGAACAGCTTTCTTCTGAATCACAGTGGTGTAACCATTGACAACCAGGGCTTTGGCTCAGGTTTGAGTGTAAGTGCGTAGGATCAGGAAATAAAATTTTCCAGTAGCTCACTAGCCCCATTTAATCTTCATCAATCTTAGTGAATTCATTAGCAAGTAGTAACAGAGGCTGTATCAGTAAATGTTTATGAACAACGATGTGGTTTTCTCTGAATGTTTATCATTCAAAAGCCATGCCACAGTGTTCAACCAGGCTTGTATTGTTCTCACTCCTTTTATTGGATTATTTTTAAACTTTGTGTACATAGAGCAAGAACTTATTCAAATCATTCTTCATGTCCTCCATATTACTCTTATTCTAACAGCTAACATTATCTCTTGTTCACTTGAAACTCATTTTTTTACTCTAGATCTATGCTCTCATACTTCTTTTCAGAGAAGAAGTGTTTTACAGCCTTTCTCAAATGAATTCCCTTTATCTTTACTCTTTTATGAGTTCCCCACCCCTTTGGGGGATCTATAGCAATTCTTTCTGCTCTCTTTTCTGCTTTGAGAAAAGCTCAAGTCTTCCTTGGTTTCGGGGAATAAAAAGAAAAGTATGACCATTTTGAATGTTCAGGCTACCATCTTATTCTGTGCTTGTTGCCAATTTCTTAAAACCTAGTTTTCTATTCCTTCAATCCATTCTCTTCAACATCCAGACAGCTAGTTTCCTTCCCCATCACTGGTCTGACAATGCCCCTGAAGAGATCACCAACGGCTTCGTCGTCAATTTCATGATGGCCTGACTGCTCATTATCTTTTTCTTGAGCTTCTTCTTTGGAAACTGCTTTCTTGGTTGGTTTCCATGACCCAATAATTCAGTGTTCCCTTTACCTCACTGTTTTCCTCCTTTTCAATTCCTATTGTTAACCTCCCAACTCCCTACCTATGCCTATGTACAGAATCAGTCCTTGTTAACTCTGTTCTCCCTTATCTCTGCTTTCTCCCACATATAAGTTCATCTGCATTCAATAACTTCACAATGGGGATAATTTAAAATCTATACCTGCAGGAAAGTCCCATCTCCAGTTCCAGTACTTGGTTTCACCCCTTCATCTCAAATTCACAATTTCTAAATTGGAAATAATTTTCCTACTCAATCCTTAAATTGGCTCATCTTCTTATTTTTCTATTTCTGTTAGTATTTTTTATCATTTTGCTAGATACACAGACTATCCAACACCTGAAATTTTTGTGTGTCCTTATTTTTTCTGCTGCCCATATCATTAAGATCTTTCCCTTTCCAGTCTCATGGCTTCTATTTGAGCTCACAAATTGCTTCCCCATGCCTGGATTATTGCCATAAACACCTAGGCAAGAGCCCCTGTGTCCAACTTTGATGTAGAAATGCACTTGCAAAGTAAGACAACCCTGATTTTCTTAAAATAACACTTCTATTCAAGCTCTTTTCAAAAAGAATGCATGGCCTGTGAGTGAGAGATTTAACTATAGAAGACCTTGGATGACAAGATGAAAATATGGGAAGACTTTAAAGGGGTTTTATTTCAGAAACTATGTAAAAAATGAAGAAGAAAAAAGAAATTTGTTTAAATTATATTGTGACAACTGTGAGGTTAGTGAGGTTGAGCCTGGAGGCAGAAATATCATTTGGGAATTTCTGCAGTTATCCTTGAATGAAATGATAGACAAGAAATGAAAGTGATATGGTGGAAGGACCAACCTGAGAAAGACCAGAAAAAGAAATCATCAAATTTGGGGGACTGATTTGTTGTGGGGTGAGGGAAAGGGAAAAGCTAGAAACAACTTCCAGTTTCAAGGGTAGTGATTTTAAAATTGCAGGAAAGTTAGATTTATAGTAGAACAGGGAGGTACAATTGTTTGGGGATAGAGGAAGTTCATGATTTCCATTGGAAATATAGTTTATAAATGATTTTATCAAGTAAATATGTCAACAGACAAGTTGACATATATTAGGAAAAAGTCATCATAATGCCATATAAGGGCAAAAGTCCTTTATACCTGAAAAGGTTATCTTCCAATTTTATTATTATTTTTTTTTATCTTCCAATTTTAGAGCAAGTAGTAACTACAGATTTCAACTACATACTGAGGTAAGAAAGAATAATCACAAACAATAATAAGGTATCAAAATTACAATAAAATCTAGAAAAGAGTCCCTTAAACATGATTGTATCTCTATCTTGTTTCTTTTCTGAGGTAAATCAGGGAGGTAAGGAATTGCTAATTCAGTCTCAATTACTTGTTCCAGGAAATATCAGATATATTTATGATATTCACACTCACCACTCTTTCTAGCTGCTAATTCATTCATTATGCCCCTCTCCCCGATTCACTTTTCTTTGTGTTGAGTACAGAATGGGGATTTCAAGTCTTTTTGTGTTGTTAAAGCAATGCTTTTTCCAAAGACAAACACATGTACACACACACATACACATCTCTACCACCTACAAATGCAGAGTTGTCAGTGGCTTTATATACATATTACTTGCTTCGTAAGTAAAATCTAAACAATTTTATACCTGCCCTACTCAAGTAGACTGGATCCTATCTAAGCCTTTAGATAAGTTCATCCCAAGTTCTACATAAGGAAAATGGTTACAGATCTGATATAAGTAACTGATAGAAATGTAGGGTGGATGGGAAAAAGGTGAGACCCAAGGCCCAAGGTCTTTTATCAAAATTCACTATTCATTCCACTGTCCAGGGTACACACAAGCAGAAACACATGCTCTCCACTCGGGTGCCATGAGACTGCTCTTCCAGCTCAGGACACACTCTATGGGATGAGTAGACACTCCTACACAGAAACTCTAAGATCCAAAATGTTCACTTTCAGGATGTCCTTACAGGCAACAGGAGCTTGAAGGCTTCCAATTGCCCCCAAATAGATTCATGAAGACCATCACATAGTCACGGTTCAATGCAGGATTTCTCTAACCCATCATTTTTGGAGGCACCAACTCATTTGCCAAACGTCATTGAAATGTCATAGATAAGTCATTTGGAGACCTAATATGTACATGCCTGTATATGGATACAGGTGTATATATGATCCTATGCCTTACATGGAGCATTTTTCACGTCCTTTAAATAGTAGCTTTACTTCTCTGTTATTCTATCGTCTGCTTTCTGACCACAGAGAGATAGACCCCTTTGAATCTCAATGTACATGAAGAATAAAGGTAAGGGAACTGGTAGAGCTCAACACATTCATACAAATGCCCAAAGTGGGGAAAACATTCAAGAGATGCCATCAAAATCATCTTTCAGCATAAGGTAGAATTCTTCAACAAGAATCAATATTGATTTCCTCTGAACCTCCTGTAAAAACTTACCTGTTCTTCATCCCATCTCTCCAGTCCCAACAAATTTAGCAACATTACAGCCCTGATATATGAATTGTGGATGATTATTTCTAGTTTATTCTTTGAAAATTTTCTTTCTCAATTTTAATACATCTTGTCTTAATTAGTAAGATGAATAATACAGATGTGCAAATTATTACAAAAGATTTGTGTATAAAGGCCGTAGAGTCCTTTGCAATGTACTCAGATACATCAATGTTACTGATTTTTTTAACAAACCATCTTTTTTTAAAGTTACCTCTTTATTTCTTTTACTTCTATATAAGTCATAGCAAACCACTGTAATGTCAGAGTGCCCTAAAACAAAAGATTTGTGAAGGCCTGCCTTTCAAAAATATTATTAGTCTACAGAAAACACCTTTACACCATAAAACAAGGACGATCCTTTGACCAAGCTCCAGGAATTTCTCCCTCACCAAGACAAAAGCAATACAAAAATCAACCAGCAGAGTTTATTCCTTTTGCCCTCCTGGAATTCAGCAATAGGCTTTCACATTTTCTTCAAGTTCCCATTGGCTTTGGGGAAAAAGACAGTTAACCCTGAAATAAGTAGAATTTCACTGTAGACTCTTTCTTCTGGGTAAACAAATATTACTGAGAAAGACAGTTTCTTGGAAGTGCCTCACTCTGTCATTATTGATTAGTGACACCATTCTCTTAGCAAAGCTTTTAGGAACTTAAGATTCAAGGGGGAACAAACCATCTTAGGTTCCACTGATTTCTCCTAATGTTTTTCTGTTTCTATTTCACTGATACCTTCTTTGTTACTTAAATGTAGGTGGCCTCCTCCACCTACATTAAAGTGGGACCTTGCATTTGAAATTCAGTAACTGCCTTTAATTAGTCTGCTCCTCAAAACCCTGTAAGTTTATAGCCCATACTTGTACCACCAAGTCTCTCTGCATTGGATACCATCTGATGCAAAATGTACACATAGGTAAGAATACACTTGTATGGATAAAACTTTGTTGAAACAAATAAGTTGTTCAGTCTCTCAGTTTTCTCCAATCTGCTTCACTTACCTTTAACTCTAGCAAACTGGTGAGCTTTCGAATATGCCCATGAAAGACAAAAGGTTAGCACACCTCTTTTCCGAGAGGTTATGCAAACAGAATGCCATGGTACTCAGCCAGAAGAATGGGCTTCTGTACATTCTTTCCTGGGCCTGTGTGTTACTGATGGTATGAAATCTGGGTGAAGGTAATATGGAATAACCATGGTCTTACCTTACCCTTCAGACAGCCAAAAGGGTCTCAAAGCACCACAAGATCTTTTCAAGGTCAAGTTGTCTATCTTTTCAAATTTAGCTGCAGGTTTCTTTCCCTTAAGCCTGAAGGGGGGAAAAAAAGTCAACTTCAGGTTACTACTCAGCAGCTTTGAAAGACAAACATTAATTACATGCCTATTCTGTGAAAGGTACTGCCTCACAATGTGTATTATTTCCTTCAGCGTTCAGAACTTTGATTGAAGAAGGTTGAGTCATCAGGACCCACTTTTCATTGTCAAGCCACTGTGTAATCTCTGAGTAATTCAAAAGAGAAAGACCAGTGTGGCTGGAAATAACTTAGGAGGTTTTATTTTCTTTGAATAGCCCAAGAACCACACGCGAGGCTGTCAATGTTGTAGATTTGAACAGGACTTGTATAGACCACAAAACCCTTTCCTGTAGCAGAATATTACTCAGACCATTTTTAAGCTTCCACATTAAGCTCCATGCCAAGGCAACATCTTAACCTCCCACAGAATATGACAGGACTGGAGGGATCACACAGGAGAGACAGGTCATGTCACTGCCACTGCTCTATTTGCGGGATGCGGGATCTTATCCTTGTGACTTTCTTAACAGCTTCCAACAGGGTTCTATAAGATATCTTAGCACTGGTGTTTCTTCCCAAATTCATTCTCCACTGATACAATGTATCCAGATTCTACCAAATATTAGTACATGAAAAACAAAGAGACTCTTAAGACCAAATGGAGTATGGATTATCAGTAGAAACCTTTCTTGAGCAAACAAAAGCAGATTGCTCAAACCAGAAAGGCAGGAGGTTGGAATGTTGCCTACACCTGGAACAGCAAAGATTCCAACATATAGCGTTTACACTGGGAGCACAAAAACCATGGCTAATTGTGATGTTGGCCCTTAAATCTGTTTCCACTATCTATACTATGACTGTACATGCTTATGTCATGATAAATATTCACCCAACTTATTTAGATTTTGGCCTAAGAATGAATGCTCTGTTTCTGGATAAGAACTCTCTCAATGAATACTGTCATAGTGAGTTTCACACTATTTTGTTCTGAATTTCAAACTGGCCCTGCATATATTTTTGTTAGTGAACCTCTTTCTTTCATTTTAAGTGCAAATACCTTGCCCAACCCTCTGCTTTCTTTCACCAGTAAGTGCCACTATATATGTGGCATGAGCTAATTTAAAATTCTAATTTGAGAGTGAAATAAGTTGGAAAGAGAAAAACAAATAGCATATATTAATGTAAACGATGCTCAGTGTGGATGTGCCTGGTGGTGAAAGTAAAGTATGATGTTGTAAAGAACAATATTGCATAGGAACCTGGAATATTAGGTCCATGAATCAAGTTAAATTGGACACAGTCAAGCAGGAGATGGCAAGAGTGAACACTGACATTTTTTGAATCAGTGAACTAAAATAGAAGAGGAATGGGTGAATTTAATTCAGATGACTATTATATCTACTACTGTGGATAAGAATCCCTTAGGAGAAATGGCATAGGCTTCATCGTCAACACAAGAGTCTGAAATGCAGTATTTCAGTGCAAACGACAGAATGATCTTGGTTCATTTCCAAGTAAGACCATTCAACATCACAGTAATCTTAACTCTATGCCCCATTCACAAATGCTGGAGAAGCTGAAGTTGACCAGTTCTATGAATACCTACAAGACACTCTAGAACTAACACCAAAAAAAAGATGTTTTTTTCATCATAGGGGATTGGAATGCAAAAGTAGGAAGTCAAGAGATACCTGGAGTAACAAGCAAGTTTGACCTTTGGGTACAAAATGAAGCAGGGCAAAGTCTAAGTGAGTTTTGTCAAGATAACACACTGGTCATAGCAAACACCCTTTTCTGACAACAACAAGAGACAACTCTGCACATGGACATCACCAGATGGTCAACACCCAAATCAGACTGATTACATTCTTTGTAGCCGAAGAATGGAGAAGCTTTATAGAGTCAGCAAAAACAAGACCAGGAGCTGACTGTGGCTCAGATCATCAGCTGCTTGTTGCAAAATTCAGGCTAAAATTAAAGAAAGCAGGGAAACCACTAGGCCATTCAGGTATGATCTAAGTCAAATCCCTTATGATTATACAGTAGGGGTGTGTAGATTAAAGGGATTAGATTTGGTAGACAGAGTGCATAAAAACTATGGACAGAGGTTTGTAACATTGTGCAAGAGGCAATGACCAAACACACTCAAAGAAAAAGAAATGAAACAAGGCAAAGTGGTTGTCTGCGGAGACTTTACAAACAACTGAGGAAAGAAGAGAAGCTAAATGCAAGGGAAAATGGGAAAGATATACCCAACTGAATGCAGAGTTTCAGAGAATAGTAAGGACAGATAAGAAGGACTTAAATGAACAATGTAAAGATATAGAAGAAAATAACAGAATGGGCAAGACCAGAGATAGCTTTAAGGAAACTGGAGATGTCAAAGGAACATTTCTTTCAAGGATGGGAATGATAAAGGACAAAAATTATAAGGGCCTAAAAGAAGCAGAAGAGATTAAGAAGAGGGGGCAAGAATACTCAGAAAAATTATACAAAAAAAGGTCTTAAACACCCTTATAACCAGGATGGTGTAGTCATTCACCTAGAGCCAGACATCTTGGACTGTGAAGTCAAGTGGGCCTTAGGAAGCATTACTACGAACAAAGTTAGTGGAGGTTATGGAATTCCAGTTGAGCTATTTCGAATCCTAAACAATAATGCTGTTAAAGTGCTGCACTCAATATGCCAGCAAATTTGGAAAACTCAGCAGTGGTCACAGAATTGGAAAGGTCAGTTTTCATTATAATCTTAAAGAAGGGCAATGCCAAAGAATGTTCAAACTACCATACAATTGTGTTCATTTCACCTGCTAGTAAGGATATGCTCAAAATTCTTCAAGCTAGGCTTTAGCAGTATGTGAATAAAGAACTTCCAGATGTACAAGCTAGATTTAGAAAAGGCAGAGAACCCAGAGATCAAATTGCTAACATTTGTTGGATCATAGAGAAAGCAAAGGAATTCCAGAGAAACATCTACTTCTGCTTCACTAACTTCACAAAAGCTTCTGACTGTGTGTATCACAACAAACTGTGGAAAAATTCTTAGAGAAATGGGAATACCAGATTACCTTACCTATCTCCTGAGAAACTTGCATGTGAGGCAAGAAGCAACAAAACCAGAAATGAAACAACTGACTGGTTCAAAATAGGGAAAGGAGTAGCACAAGGCTGTATATTGTCACTCTGCTTATTTAACTTATATGCAGAGTACATCATGTGAAATTCCAGGTTGGATGAATCACAAGCTGGAATCAAGATTGCTGGGAAAAATATTAACAACTTCAGATATGCAGATACCACTGTAGTGGCAGAAAGTGAAGAATCTCTTGATAAGGGTGAAAGAGGAGAGTGAAAAAGGTAGCTTGAAACTCAAATTAGAAAAAACTAACATCATGGCATCCAGTCCCATCACTTCATGTCAAGTAGAAGGGTAAAATGTTGAAGTAGTGACAGATATTATTTTCTTGGTCTCCAAAAATCACTTGCAGACAATTACTACAGTCATGAAAGTAAAAGACACTTGCTCCTTGGAAGCAAAGCTATGACAAACCTAGACAGCATACTAAAGACCAGAGACATCACTTTGCCAGCAAAGGTTCATATAGTCAAAACTTTGGTTTTTCCAGTAGTCATGTGTGGATGTGAGAGTTGGACTATAAAGAAGGCTGAGAGCCAAAGAATTAATGCCTTTGAATTGTAGTGCTGGAGAAGACTTCGATAGCATCATCCACTCAATGGACATGAATTTGAGCAAACTCCAGGAGATAGTGAAGGACCGAGGAGCCTGCCAAGCTGCAGACCATGGGATTGAAGAGTTGGACACAACTTAGACACTGAACAACAACAAAACTATAGTTATTACCAGGCTTCTCCCTTGACTGGGTAGATGAACAAGGCTGAGGTTTATCTTTGTCTCCAAAAATGAGAGTTTATTGAACACTAACTCTAGGATATGGAGGAAGAAAACACTGTGAAACTCTCAGAGGTCCAGTGTCACAGGGGCTTTCGTGTGTCTGGTACCTGACACAGCATCTGACACAAAATACTACTTACTCATTTTCTTTTAAATTGTTTTGCAATGACTGAGAAGAAAAAAAAAGACTTGTTCTCTCAAATAGTCTATAATCTTACTGAGTTCACTGAACATAAACCAACCAGACAAAGATTTTGAAAACTGTAAGGAAGAAAGTGTATTCTAAATAAAGCAGGAGACATAATCCTCTCAGACTTCAGACAATACTACAAAACTAGAGTAACTGGACAAGATATATGGATCAATGGAACAGAATAGAGAGCCCAGAAATAAACCCATTCACCTGTGGACAATTAATTTTTGCATGTAAATCACTGAAGATAGAAAACACCCTCTCACCATACACAAAAGTAAACTCAAAATGGCTTAAAGACTTAAATATAAGAAAATATGTAACATTTCTAGAAGAGAACATAGGCAAAACATTCTCTGACATAAATCATACCAATGTTTTATAGGTTGGTCCCCCGAGGTAACAGAAATAAAAGCAAAAATAAACAGATGAGACCTAATCAAACTTACAAGCTTTTGCATAACAAAGGAAACCATAAACAAAATGATAAAACATCCTTTGGAATGGAAGAAAATATTTGCAAATAATGTAACTGACAAGGGTTTAGTGTCCAAAATATACAAACAGCTCCTTCAGTTCACTAACAGAAAAACAAACAAAGAAGATATACAGATACATATGTGAGAAGAACTATAAATCAAAATTAAGTGAGATTTATCCCAAGGATGCAAGAACTTTTCAGTATCTGCAAATCAATGTCATTAACAAATTGAAGAGTAAAAACTATATGATCATTTCAAAAGACACGGAAAAAGCTTTCGATAAAACTGAACATCAGTTTATGATAAAATCTCTCCATAAAGTGGGCGGAGAGTGAACATACTTTGATATAAAGACCATATATGACAAACTCACAGCTAGCATCATACTTAATAATGAAAAGCTGCAAGAATTTCCTTTAAGATCAGGAACAAGACAAGGATGCCCACTCTTTTCACGTCTATTCAACAAACTTTTGGAAGTCCTAGCCAGCAATTAGAGAAGAAAAAGAAAAGTAAATAAAAGCACATTGAAAAAGAAAAACTTTCACTCTTTGCAGATAATATTAGTTCTATACATAGAAAATCCTAAGGACGCCACCAGAAAAGTACTAGAGCTCAGTGATGAATTTGGTAAAGTTGCAAGATACAAAATTAATACACAAAAACTTGTTTCATTTTTATATTCTAACAACAAAGTACCAGAAAGAGAAATTAAGGAAATAATCCAATTTACTATTGAAAATAAATTAATAATATACCTAGGAATAAACCAAATGAACTATCTTAACTATCATCATACATGTTTTAATATGTAATATTCTCTATTATTTTATTCTAATGATTTTGAAATTCTTTATTGGTACCTTTGAATGAAACTCTTTGATTAAAATTTTTTGAAAATTTCAAATACTTGATTTGTTTATTTTTATTATTAATTTCTAAATTACATTTTACTATGGTTAAGAATGTTTTCTATATTATTTCTTTATATTGCTGAGACTTTGTTGATGGCCTAGTAGATAATCATTTGTCATAAATGCCCCTTGTGCTTGAGTAGAATAAGGTATTTTATAGTGTATTTCTGTATGAGTTTGTTGATGTTATCAGATATGGGTTCATTAATATTTTTTGGTGTCCTTGACCAAAAACTTATTGAAAGAGGTATGTTATAAAGTACTCCATTTTGATTTGTTTATCTAATTATGTATGTGACATTCATGTAGTTGAAGACTATGTTATTAAAGGTATGGAAGGTGACTTCTATTAACTTATTTATCCTTACAGTGCTTTTATTGTTCATGTTTGTTTTGCTTTACCTTTTACTTTGCCTGATCTTGACATTTCTGTATAGTATTATCACATTCTGTGTGTACCAGCACATTTTCCCATCTCTTATTCTGCCATTTCTTCACTTTTTCCAATAAAAAAGAATAGGCATATGTTTTTTTAAAGAGGTGTGTATAAATTTCTTTTAGTGCATGCTGCATGCTCAGTCACACAGTCAAGTCCACCTCTTGAGGACCCCATGGGACCCTCTTTGGGACCCTATGGGCTGTAGTCCACCAGGCTCCTCTATCCATGGGATTTTCCTGGCAAGAATACTGGAGTGGGTTGCCATTTCCTCCTTCAGAGGATCCTCCTGACCCAGAGATCCAACCCATGTCTCCTACATCTCCTGGACTGGCAGGTGGATTCTTTACCACTGAGCTGCCTGGGAAGCCCTTTCTTTGAGTAGATAAACCTACTTTGTTCATATTTATTGTGATTACTGATACAATTAAATTCATTTTGTGTTTTCTATGAGTCATATCTCTTTCTCCCCTAATTTACCATGATAATGATTAAGTTTTCTGCCTACATTTGGTAAGCTGCAACTTCACAATGATGAGTCTAGATGCAGATTTATTTTTGTCATATATTTCAATATGAAGTTTCATGTCATTCTCCAAGTCAATAAAATTTTCAGTCATTTTGCCTTTCTCTCACTAGACTTCTGTCTTTGAACTATTATTTTAAAATAGTGAATGTATTTTATCTTTAAATATTCTTCAGTAACTTCTATGATTATACAATAGTACATTTTAGTTATATATAAAAATTTATTTTACCAAATCATGTTTGGATATTTGTTTCAAACTATTCACTAACAGAAATAATGTCTTAATGCACATCTTTATATATTAATATTTTTATGTCTCATCATTATTGTTGACAGAATTACTACAAATGGAATAATCAATTCAAAGGTGTAAATATTCTATGACTTTTGATACATATTGTGAAATTGCCTTCCAAAGTTGTATTCCAGGTTGCCTAAAATCCCTCCAAAGGAGTATAAATGCCTATTTCCTCATATCTTCTTCAGTGTTTTCACATTTTAAAATTTCGCAAAAACGGTGGGCAAAACATTGGCATTTCGCTGTTTTAATTTACATTTCTTTAGAGAAACTAGGGATCTTTTCATATATTTACATTTTATTTCTTCTGTGAATTGCCTGTTTATACTTTTGCCCATTTTCCTACTGGAATGTTTTTTTCTTTGTCATATTTATCATTTGAAAGTGAAGTCACTCAGTTGTGCCCGACTCTTTGCGACCCGTGGATTGTAACCCACCAGGCTCCTTCGTCCTTGGGATTCTCCAAGCAAGAATACTGGAGTGGGTTGCCATTACCTTCTCCAGGGGATCTTCCCGACCAAGGGATCAAACCCAGGTCTCCCGCATTGCAGGAGGATGCTTTAACCTCTGAGCCACCAGGGAAGCCCAACATATTTATCATTTGGTTGTGTATAATATGCCATACATTCTGGAAGAGTACAAAGGTATTTCATTATGAAGTTTTTCATACCTTAAAATATCTATTTTTATCATATATGGTTGACAGCTTCCCTGATGGCTCAGCTAGTAAAGAATCCACCTGCAATCTGGGAGTTCAATCCCTGGGTTGGGAAGATCCCCTGGAGAAGGGAATGGCTATACACTCCTGTATTCTGGCCTGGAGAATTCCATGAAATGCATAGTGCATGGGGTCACAAAGAGTCGGACACAACTGAGAAACTTTCACTTTCCCTTTCATGGTTGATGGCTTGCTTGGTATAGAATTCCTAGATCCCATAGGGAAGATGGAAAAATTCACCCAAACTTGGGTTTTTCCTCCTGTCAGGTAAATGTGAGCTCCCTGACTTCCCTCATGGTACACACATTTGCAGTTTTAATCTTCCACCAAGTTTTAATCTGCCAGGCTAATTAATGTGATTTTCAATTTGGTCATCATCAGCTTGTATAGCTAGATAAAGTCTGCAGTATTGGAGCCCATTGCCTCTGAGAAGCTTTTCCTCTACAGTTGTTACCAAGCAAAACTGTTGGGATGGTGAACAAATTTTTTCACCTGGGTCTGTATGGTACCACTTTATGCATCTTTACCCACAGGGTGCTTTTTCTGCCTGTGTCATGATGCCCTCATGCCCAAATGACTTTCACCATAGAAACCCAGGATTCTACACATAAGAGCAACTTATCCAAAGTGGAAGATGGGACTTCACATCTTATACTCTGTGATATCAGCTCGCCCAACAACCCCTGCCATGTCAGTGGGCATTAGTGAAGCTTTGCTATAGTGGTTTTCTCCTTATTCAGCTAACTACTGTACTTTTTTCTCTAAAGGCTGAGATGTATCCTTAACATCTTGCTCAATTGAGTCTCACTGGCTAAACATCTCACAAAAAGTTCTACCCATTTTTGACATAGGGCTGACAGTTTTCTCATTTTCCCAGATTAGATGCAGGTTTTAATTGTTCTTCATTCCTCTGGTCATTTGCTTGCAGATTTGAGCAAAAATTGTTAGTTGTTTAGTTATGTCCCACTCTTTGAGACCCCCTGGACTATAGCCCACTAGGCTCCTCTGTCCATGGGATTGCCCAGGCAAGAATACTGGAATGGGTAGCCATTTCCTTCTCCAGGGGAACTTCCTGACTCAGGGATCAAACCCAGGTCTCCTACATTGCAGGTGGATTCTTTACCATCTGAGCCACCAGGGAAGCCCGGATTTGAGAGGGTAGAGTAGAAGTTAGACAACTGTTAATTTTATCATCTCCCCAAGAATTTCAGTCTTTGACTTTTTGAAGTCAACCATTGTGGTCAGGTACTGTGACTGTCAAACTTTGGTGGTAATAGAAATTACCAGGGGTAACTGTATATAATGCAGATGCCAGCTCCTTACTTCCAGAAATTCAGTAACTCTGAGATGCGCCAATAATCTAATTTCTAATATGCACCCCTCATGTGAGTCTGATAAGGTCCTACCACAGTTTGAGAAAACCCAATGAAAGAAAGAAAGAAAAAACCGAAACCAGTGGTTTTCTAAGGGTGGCTTGTAGACTGCTAAGTCTACAGATCAGCTTCATCTGAGAACTTGATAGGAAAGTAAAATTTGGGGCTGCAATCCAGACCTCCTGCATAAGAAACACTGAGGGGTGGTCCCCAGCAATCTGTATTCTAATAAGCCTTCCAGGGGGTTCTGATGCTTGCTCAAGTTTGAGAACTACTGAACCAGGAGGGAGTCAGAAATCTCAGGCTCTAGTCTGAGACCTGTCTCTAGCTAGCTCAGTGGCCAGGGGAAAGTTGTTCACTCTCTATGGAACTCAACTTTCCATTTACAATACCTGAAGATGAGAGGCCAAATATTTCAGGAATTTTTAAATTCTCAAACTATTCTATAATATCTTCCATGCTATGTTGTATGTTTTTCATGAAATTAATTATGTTTGGCTGAGCCTTGAGCACTATTATTTCTATTCCACAGGAATGGTCCAACATCCAACAGCAAGTATTTCCATGCAGCTAATCAGCTGAGCCCAGATCAATTCAAAATATATGCATCTATGTTAACAATAATCCTGAGTGTGGAATGCATATAAATCCTCCGAGTAGTCCGCTGGCAAATAGCTGTTTTTGCTTTTTTTTAATTATAAAGAGGCTGGGCTCCATGGGCATGTGGTTTTCTTCATCTGGCTCATTTGATCTTAATTACTAGGGCTAGTTCTTGAATTGCAGCAGCTTGTTCTAAGTAGCATATGGCAGAAGGTGCTAAGCACAGGCAGCAGACAATGTGTTACTAAAACGAGAAGAAATTTTCCTTTACATAAGAAGCCATATGCAGTCCAAATTTATCCATACTGTATCACCAAAATGTGTATTTTAAAACTTCATCTATGATTTTTCGCAGGTATTGGTTTCATCCTTTGTATATTCAACAGAAGACCTGCAAAGACTTTACGAATCCATTTCAAATGACTCTCAGATGGTTGCTTTAGGGACCATCATCCATCGCCTCCTCTAGGAAGGTTTTGCTGAAAACCTACCATCTCTTGAGGTGCCCCTCTCTCACAGCATCCTCAGCTTTCAGGTCTCAAAAGGTCCTGATGTCAAGGTGCTCTTTGACATCACAGAGCAGCACAAATGGGAAAGCTGTCACCCTTCTGCTTTAGAGAGAAAAGCAGAGTATGCTCTTTGTCCCGATGCCTCTGTCTCTCTCAGTGAGAGACAGTGCGTCTCTGGAGCTTCTCCCTTCTATGCCCTAGAGCACACCTGTGAACCATCAAAGCCATGGAACATGGCAGAGTGCCAGCCATCTGGATGCGGCCTTCTGCAAATTGTCTTCATCGACACACTTTGCTTTTGCAATCTTGTCTTGAGCCCTGCATCCCCGTTCCCCTCACCTGGCTTCACAGGCTATCACCCTGCCTCAGCACCAGACCTCTGAGAGCACACATGAGACACTCTGTCTTGACTAAGACTCTTTCTTTTACAACGACTGCTCTGTCTCATTTTCCGTGGAGCCTCACATTCCAAACTGCGGCACCTCCAAAATCTAATTGCTTGGCACTGCATCTCTGACATCACAGTCTGTTGCCATGGAAAGTGCCACCAATTCAGCAGGACGACTTCCCTGCCAGAAGGAGAGGATGCACTGAGAGAGGGAGACAACATTTGTTTAAGCATAAATATCTTTGATATTTAGCAAAGAGGCAAGAGACTAGATGAGAGACAACAGAGGAAGCAAAAATTCCAATTTATATGATGCTTCACTTTCAGGGTTCCTCTTTGGTAAAAGCCAGGTGCTCAGCTTTCTTCTGCTTTTCCCTTTATGCCAGAATTTCAAGGTGGTTGTTTCTCCGACTTTCAGGTTCACTGGGAATCATGTTGGAGTTCAAAAGCATTTGGAGTTCGAAAAGCAGAATGTCCCTTCAAATGTTACATCTGCTTCTTCATGTTGCCATCAAATGATTATCTTGGTGGAAAGATGAACAGCAGTCATTCTAAATAGAATTGCTCATCTCAGCAAAGCTTTTCCAAGGAAGCCAGTTTACAGACAATTTAAGCTAGCTTCTCCCTCCTGAACTTCTGCTAAGAGTCAAACCCCAATCTCTGCTGAGTATAGCCCTCCTAATCATGTCTAGTGTTGAATTTACAGAGTCTCCATGAGCAGGTTGTGTTACTTTCTGCTGTACAATGAAGAGAATCAGTCATATGTATACATATATCCTTTTTCTCTTGAGCCTCCCTCCCACCACCCAATCCCACCTCTCTAGGTCATCACAGAGTACCAGTTGAGCTCTCTGTACTCTACAGTAACTTCCCACAGCCGTCTATTTCACACATGGTAGTGTGTACATGTCAGTGCTAATCTCCCAATTGTTCCGCCCATCCCTCCACCTTCATCCATGTCCATATGTCTGTTTTCTATGTCTGCATCTCTATTACAGGGGGTCAAAACTGTATTATTTGCTAGATAATTGATACTACAGATCCATGCCAAAAGCTCTGACAAATTTCATCAAGTGTAACTACCTCAAAGCTAGGACTATCTCGATCATCTACTCTCTGCAGGAGAAGTAACAACATGCCAGAGAGGCTAGACAAGCAGAACTCCACTCATATCCATGAAGTAAGACAGGCAAAGATGGTACACAGATATGGGCTATAGATGAGCTAGGAAGTTCCTCCTGGTATCACCAGGCCTAGGAATTGCACCAAGCACCAGAGGACACACCCAACTGGAAACCCAAAGTGATGCCTCCTCAATTTTCATCTGTATTAAAGGAAAATTATAGGAGACATGAATGAGGCAAGCGGGTTGGGTAAAGATTATCAGCTGCCATGTCATATACATAAAAATAAAAATGTAAGAAGGGAAACTGTGGGCTGCAAACCTCTTCTGTTCTTACTCTTAATGTTTCTTCTCAAGTTATTTGGATACTCAAACTCTAACACAACCCACAGCTCTTCCTCTCTTGGACTACTAAGTCTGGAGTATTCAAACAGGGTCATAAATTCTGAAAGAAACTATGCTGGTTGGCAATGCTAACCAGGTATAGATTGTCCCAAATAAGAATCATACAGCTTATGTGAAAAGGTACTGAAGTTCAGGGCAAGAAATTTGTAGAGGAATCAACACCAATATCTTCTGTGAGATACTTAATGCAGATAATTTAGACATTTTCCACTTTTTCAACAAAATAGATATTTTCTAATTCACCTTCTCAAGAATATTCAAGATAACTTTTTATCTTTTGCCAAGCAACAAAGAGGACCCTGGACTTCAACAAATTAAAATTACAGCTCTGCTACTTATGAATTACTTGTGATCACCAGTCAATTACCAATCCCAGTCTTGTTGCCATAGTTTCATTTGTAAAATGGGATGACAGTAGCATTTACCTAATAGGGTTATTATGCATTTTTTTATTTTTCATTTTAACAACTTTTTAAAAAATTGGGGTATAGTTGCTTTACAATGTTTATTAGTTCCTGCTATACAATGAAATGAATTAGCAATTGTATACATATTCATATATGTTATGGAAAAATACATGACACATAGTAATTATGCAATAAAATTAATTATTAGGGAAATAGAATAGGAGCAACCTGAAACCAGTAAAGAGCAGGAGGTAAAAAATACAACTGCTGTGTTTAAAAAAAAAGAAAAAGGCAGGAAGCAACAGATTGAATACTATTGAAAAAAAGTTGCAAATTAAATAACAAGTGACAGAATTCCTTCCAAAAGGAAAAGGAGAGGAAAAGGGTAAAAAGAGCAGAGGAGGAACATATTTAAATAATCGCAATAAAAGGTGACCTAAATGTATTATATAATAACCATTCTGATGAAGAGAAATAGCAAATGGAGACAAAACACTTATTAAAGAAATTATAAAACAAACCATTTAACTTCAGTCAAGATTGTTCAGTAATTTGGTTATGTGTGCTCCCTCTCCAAACACCAATGACAAAGCATAACAAGAGAAAACCAAAATGATAAACATAGAACTGAAAAAGCTAAATAAATACCAAAATGAACACCAAATGGAGTAGAAATATTAAGTGGTAAGTAGGTTCTATGTTAGAAGCAGGAAGTGGAAGCTGACAGTTCAGGCCCTGAAGAGTAAAGGGAAACAAATGTGCTCTACTCAAGAGAAAGAACATTCATCCTTTCAACCCATATTTATTGAACTGGCACTATTGGAGTAATTGGGGATACAGCAATGAACCAAATGGGCTTCCCTTGTGGCTCAGCTGGTAAAGAATCTACCTGCAATCCTGAAGACCTGGGTTCAATCCCTGGGTTGGGAAGATCCCCTGGAGAAGGGAAAGGCTACCCACTCCAGTATTCTGGCCAGGAGTGTTCACAAAGAGTCAGACACAATTGAGCAACTTTTGCTTTCTTCTCACTTATTGAAGCTTACATTCTAGGTTCACTACAGTAAGTCAGAGGCTGAGTGCAATTTACGAGCTACCAGTGCACATGGGGACTTTTATGACCAACTGATAGGACACAAGGAGGGAGGAGGAAGAAAAGGTAGCGTGTTGGCTCAGTATGTGCTGCATGCCAAAAGTGAACAGCATCTGCTCCACTGAAGCTGCTGTCTATTATTAATATAGCGATGGAGTGGTCTTTTGAGAGCACAGCAAGGTGTCACTTTTGAAGACAATACCCTGCTAAGAAGGCCACCGTCCTCCAGGATCAAGTATTACAGTCTCAATCGGTGATTATGAGTCTAGGTCCCCAAGAGGTAGAAAATAAGGGTCAAGAAACAAAGGGATGCACTGAGGAGGAAGTGGGGTTATACAAATTGGGAGATTGGAATTGACATATATACACTACTATGTATAAACTAGATAACTAATGAGAACCAACTGTACAGCACAGGAGAAAATAAGGAAGGTACAATCTGTAGGACATATATTAACCTTACAAATGTGTTCCAGTATACATTAGGTGCAGACACATACAGCTTGATCCCACTTATATGAGGTGCCAAGAATAGTCAACATCAGAGAGTCAGAAAGTACACTGGTAGACACCAGGAGATAGGGGTGGGAAGGGCGGGTGTGCAGTTAGTGGTCCGTGGGGGACCACTCTCAGTTTAGGGAGAAGAACGATGGTGAGAGCTGCACAACAACATGAAGGTACTTAGTACCACTGAAATGTAAAGTTAAATATGGTTAAAAGAGTATATTTCCATACAGTGAGTATACTATGTGGCTTGTGCCACAATTACACACGAAAAAGAGAAACAGAGATAGAAGGAGACATAAAATGGGGTCGCTCCACTTGCAGGGACCTGCTTGAGAATTTGTGTTCTCTTTCCATGGAATAACCCTGGCCTCTGCAGATGATGAGGAACAGATTCCCAAAGGGAAGACCTGCTTTTTGTAGGAGTGACCACAAGAATCTCACTGAGCTTTAAAGCTACAGCAACTACCTGCCCACTTTCTGCTTCTAATGCCAGGACACAATCTAGCAAGAACAGAATACAAAGTCTTGGCAGCTGTAACTGACTGGGATCATCAGAAGATCCTCAATAAAATAAAACAAAGAAAATGGTCTAAAATGTAACAACAGTAACATAAATGAACGGATTCAATTAATCTGCTTAACAACAGAGTTTCTCAGGATAGATTTTAAAGTAAAACAGTTATTTGCTGTCCTAAAGAAACACATCTAAAAGAAAATCACAGCCAAAAGTTTGAGTAAATAAAAATTGGTAAGATGGGACAACCATTCCTGATAGTGCAATGGTTTAAATCTTCTGAAAATATATTCCAACTGAAAAATAGAAAAATACCAAATAAAGCCTGACAATGATATTTAAATTTGCAGTGTAGCATTCTCAACTATGTATGAAAAAAATAACCCAAGGATTAAAAAAATAAAATCCTTGATCATTAAGCCAGAATGATAAAGGAAACCAATAATACTCTAAAAAAAATGCCAAAATACAGTTTAATAAATTCAGAGAGGAATGTCTAATGAAACAGGAGATGTGGCTTTGGATCTGTGCAGAGGAGATATCTAAACTTTAGATCTCTTCATAAAGCCGGAAATTTTGAATCAAAGGGCTTCCCTCCTTTCATTCAAAGACATTGAGCCAGAAAAAATGTTTTCATAAGGAAAACAAGAAAATCTGTCTCTGACATACCTCCAAAAGGAAGAGGGAAGTTTCCCCTGGGAAGCTTTAACTATTGGCTGCTCCCACATGGGTCTGGTTTCACATTCATACTTCCTGTAAGACTGCATGCTGGGTATGCTCAGTTGCTAAGTTGTGTCTGACCCTTTCACGACTCCATGGACTGTACCCCACTAGGCTCCTCTGTCCAGAGGGTTTCCCAGGCAAGAATAAAGAAACCTCAAAAAGAGGAACTAAATCAAAGTGGTCCTCAAATTTTGAAAATCAGTGTAATTCACCATGTTAAAAGAATGTGCTCAGTCGCTCTGCTGTGTTTGATCCTTTTGTGACCCCAAGGATGGTAGCCTGCCAAGCTCCTCTGTCCAAGGTATTTTCCAGGCAAGAATACTGGAGTGGGTTGCCATTCCTTCCTCCAAGGGATCTTCCTGATCCTGGGATTGGACCCACACCTCCTGAGATTCCTGCATTGCCAGATGGAATTTTTTTTTTTACCACTGCATCACGTGAGAAGCCCCCTTTAAAAGAATCATACGATAATCTCAACAAATGCAGGAAAAGCATTTGATGAAATGGTCATCCTTTCTACATATATACAAATTGAATATTACTCAGCCATAAAAGTCTTCCCTGGTAGCTCAGATGGTAAATAATCTGTCTGCAATGAGGAAGACTAGGGTTGGGAAGTCCATGGGGTTGCAAAGAGTCAGGCATGACTGAGCAACTAACACACACACAATCATAAAAAAGAATGAAATAATGCCATGTGCAGCCACATGGAAGGACCGAGAGACTGTCATACTGAGTGAAGTAAGTCAGAGAAAGACAAATATCATATGGTTTTGCTTACAGGTGAAATTTGAAAAATGGTACAAGTGAACTTGTTTACAAAAAAAAAAAAGAAAGTCACAGATTTATAAAACAAACATGGTTACCAGAGGGAGAGATGGTGAGAAATAAACTGGGAGATTGGAATTGAAATACAGACACCACTATATATAAAATAGATATCTAATAAGGACTTACTGTATAGCATGGGGAGCACTACTCAATACTCTGTAATGACTTACATGGGAATAGAATCTAAAAAGAATGGATGTGTACATATGCTTAACTGATTCACTTTGCTGTATACCTGAAACTAACACAACGTTGTAAATCTGCTATATTCTGGTAAAAATTTAAATATTTTTCATCCTTTCAAGAAAGCACTCTCAGCAACCTAGGAATAGTAGAGAAATTACAAAAGATGATAAGAAACATAACCCCCCAAAAGGACGTCTAACATCACCATTAATGATGCAAGACTGAATACTTCCACAATAAGATAACAAGTTAAGAATGTTCTCTTTCTTAACTCCTATTCAGTATTGTACTGGAAAACCCACCCAGTGCAATGCCGGGCTGTTCTTAGTCATTCAGTCATATCCAACTCTTTGTGACCCCATGGACTGTAGCCCGCCAGGCTCCTCTGTCCATGAGGATTCTCCAGGCAAGAATACTGCAGTGAGTCACCATTTCCTTCTCCAGGGGACCTTTCCAACCCAGAGAATGAACCCAGGTCTCCTACATTCCTGGTGGATTCATTACTGTCTGAGGTACCAGAGAAGCCCAAGTATACTGGAGTGAGTAGCCTATCCCTTCTCCAGGGAATCTTTCTGACCCAGGAATGGAATTAGGGGCATTGCAGGTGAATTTTTTACCAGCTCAGCTACCAAGGAAGACCTACCCAGTGCAATAGGACATGACAAAAAGGCATCCATATTCAAACGGAAGAAATGAAAAACATCTTTATTCACACATGATGAATGTAGAAAATCCCAAATAATCTACACAAAGCTGTTAAAAGTAATAAGTGACTTATCAAGTTCTCAAGACAAAAGATGAATATTTTAAAATCTATTATAATTCTATTAGTGGCAAAACAATAGAATTTGAAATTTTTAAAGTACCACTTAAATGTCAGCAAAAAGGAAAATCCTCAGGTAAAAATACAACAAAATATGTGTGAAACATGCAAGTTGAAAACTATAAAACAGCATTAGAGAAATAAAATACACAAAAGATCTACCATGTTCACGAGATGGATGACTCAATACTGTTAAGAAATTAAGTCTTTCCAAATTGATCTATAGATTAAATGCAATAAAATATACATGTAGACATTTTTGTAAATAAAACAATTCTAAAATTCCTGTAAAAAGGAAAAGAAACCAGAATATCCAATACAATTTGAAAATATAAGGACAGAATTGGCAGACTCATGCTTCCTCATTTCAAAATTTACTATAAAACTACAGTAGTCAAGACACTGTGATATTGGCAAATGAAAAGACACATAGATCAGTAGAACAGAAAGTTCAGAAATAGACTCACATCTAGTCAACTGAGTTTTTACAAAAATAATAAAGATTGGACAGTCTTTTCAACAAGTGATACTGGAAAAACTGGATGTTCATACACACAAAAAAGAAATCAACCTTCACTAATACACTGTATAATTAACTCAAAACTGACCAAATGTAAAACAAAAAATTGTATTTTAGAAGAAAATTTTAGAAAAAAATCTTTGTGTAAACAATGCAGCGATGATGCATTGTTTACAATAGCCAGGACATGGAAGCAACCTAGATGCCCATCAACTGACGAATGGATAAGAAAGCTGTGGTACATATACACAATGGAATATTACTCAGCATTAAACAAATATTCATTTGAAGCAGTTCTACTCAGATGGACGAAACTGGAGCCCATTATCCAGAGTGAAGTAAGCCAGAAGCAAAAACAACAATACAGTATATTAACGCATATATATGGAATTTAGAAAGACGGTAACGAGAACCCAACATGCAAGACAGCAAAAGGAACGCAGATGTATAGAACAGACTCGTGGACTCTGTGGATGAGGGTAAGGGTGGGATGATATGGGAGAATGGCATTGAAGCATGTTAATTATCATATGTCTAATCAATCGCCAGCCCAGGATTGATGCTTGGGGCTGGTGCATCGAGATTTCCCGGGAGGGAGGGAGGAGGGAGGGAGGGAGGAGGGAGGGGGGTTCTGGAGGGGGAGCATATGTAAACCCACGGTGATATCATGGCATTGTATGGCAAAAACAATAAAAAAAAAAAACAATGCAGCGATGAACATTGGGGTACACGTGTCTCTTTCAATTCTGGTTTCCTTGGTGTGTATGCCCAGCAGTGGGATTGCTGGGTCATATGGCAGTTTAGAAAGATGGTAATGATAACCCTGTATGCGAGACAGCAAAAGAGACGCAGATGTATAGAACAGTCTTTTGGACTCTATGGGAGAGGGCAAGGGCGGGATGATATGGGAGAACGGCATTGAAACATGTAAATTATCATATGTGAAGTCAATCGCCAGCCCAGGTTTGATGCTACATACAGGGTGCTCAGGGCTGGTGCACCAGGATGACTCAGAGAGATGGAAGCTGGAGGGAGGTGGGAGGGGGGTTCTGGAAGGGGAACACATGTATACCCATGGCGGATTCATGTCAATGTATGGCAAAACCAACCTGATAATGTAAAGAAAAAAAAAAGGCACTTGAAAAAAGAAAAAAAAATCTTTGTGATCTTGTGTTTGGCAAAGAGTTTTTAGGTATCACACCTAAAGAATGAAAGAAAGTGAAGTCGCTCAGTCGTGTCCGACTCTTTGCGACCCCATGGACTGTAGCCTGCCAGGCTCCTCCATCCATGGGATTCTCCAGGGAAGAATACTGGAGTGGATTGCCATTTCCTACAGCAGGGGATCTTCCTGACTCAGGGATCGAACTCAGGTCTCCCACATTGCAGGCAGACGCTTTACCTTCTGTAATACCTTGGGAGCCATCTATAAAAAAAGAAAAAATGTGCTAGAACTTTTTCTCAGGGTTGAGACTGAAAAATCAAGCTACAGATGGGAAGGGCATTGCAAATTCTATTTCTGACAAAGGACTTATAGCCAGAATACATAAAGGACTGTCAAAAGTCAACAATAAGATACCAAGCAATCTTTTTTTTTTTTGAAGTTGATTTCTGTTTTAAGCCAAGATGGGGAGGGAGGGTGGGAAGGAGGATGATAGATATTTAGATATTGAGACCTAGATAGTTAGATCTCAGCAATTCCTAAGCAATGAAAAACAAAATGAGCCCTATAATTGTTCAGGCTACTACTTTGTTTTCTGGCAGTATTGCAGGTAGGAGGAGCCCTAGGTGGAGCCCATATGACTAAGTTTGGAGAGACAATAGAAAATCCAAAGAGCAGTTAAAGAAGTTAAAGGGTTTGCAGGACAGAGTTGCCTCCATAAAGAAAGAGCTGCACAGAGAGGAACTGCAAAGCTCTGCATAATGTCCCTCTTGAGTATTCTTCAGAGTATTAATTAGCTCATGTGTGCAAGGACATTCCTATAGGCTGACACATCTACAAGTATGAGAGGAAACAGTAGTCATAACTCACAGAAGACTTGGCTAAAATAGTGCCTGTTCCCACCAGCCAGATTGGAAAACCTAAAATAATTCACAGGGCACTGGGTATAGTATGCAGGTGAGCATTGTCTCCATAGTGGAGAATTAGCTTTAGACTAAATTAGCTGATAAGGTCCCATCCAACAAATCTTCAAAACAAGACCCAAAAGGATGAAGCTGTTTCCAAGTAATTTAACTGCAACCCAGATCAATGTACAAAACTATTTATAGGAATGCAAAAATAACAGCTCCTAACAAAATAAAAATCTCAGTGTTTTCATCCAATTAAACATTATCAAGTATGAAAGAGTCAAATTATGACCTGCAATGAGGAGAAAAATGAATAAATAGAAACCAACCCAGAACTGACATAGATGTTAGAATTTTCTATAAGGACAATAAAATATAATTATAACTATATTTCATATGTTCAAAGAAGATAAAATGCATAAAAAATAGCATTAGAAATACAAAAACAGACAAAAATACACATACAGCAAAGGTGATAAAGATAATAAAAATATATAATGAAAAACATTATGTGAAAAATTTGAAAACAGACAAATTTCTAAGTAAGACTATGACTTCTAAAACTGAATTAAGAAGAAACAGAATACTCTTGTTTAGTATATCATAGTAGTTAAATGTGTAGGCTCTGGACAGGACTATCTGAGTTCAAATCCTGACTGTTATTTGCATCTGTGTGCAAGTCACTTAAATTATGGTGAGTAGAATTTCAATCACAAAATGTAGGCAGTGAATTGTTCCTACTTCCTGGACTTATTCTGAAAGGTCACATGATTCTGTATCAGTTAAGTATTTAGAATAGTGCCTAGCACACAGTAAGAACTCTGTAAGCACTATTTCCTTAATAATATTGCTATTGAAGGTCATCGTGTCTGTTGCAAGTAATTCTACTTCTTGGTACAAAACCTAGAGAAACTTTCATAGGAGACATGAGAATGAATATTCATTACAGCATTATTTATATTTGTGAACATTTGAGAAATACCTAAATGTCCATCAACATAAAAATGGATAAATTGGGATAAATTTACATAACAGAATGAGACAACACCTTAAAAGTATAAAAGAGAGCTCATTAAAATATATAAAAGAGAACTGCAGTTATCACCATAGCAAAGTCTCAAAAATATAATGGAAACTGAAAAAAGATTCAGAAATATAGATACAATATGATTCCATACATTTAAAATGAAAATCTGCAAAATATTTTTGAACTCATGTATATAACAGTATAGAGACATTTGTAAGAAAGATGAGCACAAAATTTAGAAGTGTTTACATTTAGATTGAAATGGAAAATGGGGTAGTGGAAGGATTGCAAGAAGTTTCAACTATAGGTACAAGATTTAATTTACTACAGATTATTTGTAGCATATGTAGCAAACTAATATGATTTACTAAAACTGTGGTAAAATATGGACATGCATTATAAAGATGTTATTCACTCTTCCATGTGTTTTAAATATTTCATAATAAAACGAACATTCAGACTGAAAAGGACACTTGATCATTAAAAAGGAAAGGGATCAAGAATTACTGACAAAACTAATGAGAGAAGACAAACATCTAGACATAGTTTGTTAACATTTTTAAATTTCAACAATAAAAATTATTAAAACCATTCAGGCAGGAAAAAAGCTATTTACCAAGAAAAAATCTTAGAACACAAACATCTCTGTACCACTAAATGGCAAAAGTTACAAGGCAAGGTCTACAGAATTGTAAAGGGAAACTGAGAACAAGAATTTCATGCTCAAATCAGTGGTGATTATATATGAAGACAACAAAGATATACTTGGCCATGTAAGAACCTAGAAATCATACCAACCATGAACTCTTCCTGAAATATCTAGTGAAATACATTTTGGCTGGGCAACAGAGTAAGTTCAAATAAAAAAATTTTTTATGGCTGAAAATATTATTCAGCCACAAAAAGGAATTACAGCTTGTCACTTGTGACAAAATGGACTTTGAGGACACTATGGTAAGTGAAGTAATGAATCACTTTAAAAAGAATTGCACATGCAACAGTACAATGGAGGTGTCACAAGAACTAACAGGAAGCATTTCAAATGGCCAAATCTGGAATGATTAAGCAACAAATAAGATTAGTATTGGATTATAAGCCAAAATACAAAATAAATATTTATGCATCCATACTGATATAAATGATTAAATCAGAGATAATAGACAAAGCACTAATAGTGAAGAATTCAAGATGATTTACGTAACTACTCACTTAAGGAGTTACAACATAGTTTCCCATTCCTAAAATGTGGCCTGTGCATAGTGACCTCTTTCTAGAGTATAGCAAGGCAAAGCAAAAAGAAGAGTTAACTTCATGGTGGAAAAAAACCAGATAAACCATATTTGAAACCAGATGATCAAGGTTAACCTCAATAGTGATAAGTCACACTGATAGTACATATCCTTTATATGATGTGATGACAATAGCAATTTACTTCTAAGATCTTCCTCCCCCACGTTACTCCAGCCTAATCAAAAGAAAAACATCAAATAAATCCCAACTGAAGGACATGCTACAAAATACCAGTACTTCTAAAAACTATCAAATGTCATTAAAAACGAGGAAAGTCAGAGAAACTGTCACAACCGAGAGAAGCCTAAAGAAATACATCTAACAAATATAAGCCTGGATGGGATCCTGGGACAGAAAATGGACACTAGGAAAAGCTGAGGGAATCTGAATAAAGAATGGACTTCAATTTATTATTATTAATAATGTGTCAATATTGATTTGCTAATTGTGGCAAGTGTACCATGCTAATTAAAATGTAAATAATAGAGAAAAGTAGGTACAGGATAAATGGGAAGTCTCTGCACTACCTAAAATAATTCTATAAATCTAAAATTATTCCAAAATTAACTGCTTATTTTAAAGATAGAAAAATCAGTAACTTTTATTTCAATAATACAAGTGTGTTTTTTGTGTTGGTTTTAAAAAGATTGGTAATATTCAGTCTTGGTGAGGAACGTGCATACTTTGCTTGTGGAAATGAAAAATGATACAATCACTTGACACAGTGATTTTACATAGGCATCTTTTTTCCAGAAGTGGTGAAAACATATGACTACTAAAAGGCTTGTACAATAAATGTTCATAGCAGCCCTAATCATGATAGCCATCAGCCAAAAAACAGTCAAACATCCATGAACAGGAACATAAATAAATGAGCTGTGGGATCTTCATACAACAGGAGGTATTCAGCATTAAAAGGGAGGGAACTAATATTCTCAACCACATCAATGACTCTTAAGACATGTATTGAGCAAAACAAGCCAGGCACAAGAGAGGACACGCTACACTATGCTATTTCCATGGAAAAGTCTAAAACAAGTGAAAGAAGTCCACATTGAAATGATGCAGGAAGTTTTTGTCTCTGAAAGAGCAGAGGTTGATTAAAAAAGCCCTGGGGGAAAATTTCTTGGGTAATAATAATGTTCTATACCTTAATGGGATATAGGAGTACATACAATATGGATTATAGGAGTACATTCATTTGTCAAAATTCATTGACCTGTGCACAGAAGATCTGCACATTTCATTGCACATTTCAATGTTATCTCTAGAAGGAACTGCCAACAAAGAAAAAGCAATGTCAATACACTCGTTTTGGTTCAGTCCTCTAAATAATTACCCTCAAACTACAGTTTGATGATAGCATTAACATCATTTGCTTCCAAACATGATTTGTGATTTACAATATGTTGCAGATCAAAAGTACAATTTAAAATTCAATAATTAGCAAACAAATTGGACCTATGAACATGCTCTTAGAACTCATTTGAATGTAAGGGACTTACTTTAATTGAATAGAGAATCCAGCTCTTAGTTCTCAGGAACCCAGGGCAAAAGGGACCTCAAAGTTAGTTGTGCTATTTTAATGATAGATATCAGGAATTATACCAGCTCACTAGAAGAAAAAAAGCATTTTTCTGACTCTAAATTCAAAGAAGAATATAGAACTTAGGCCTTGAGTAAGAGCTATGGAACAGTATCATGCATAATGTATTAACAGCAGTTCTATAGAATGTGCTTTCAAGTTCTTAACCTGACCTCATCCCGAGGTTCAATAAAAATTGAACACCTGCTACAGGTGCCTTGCTCAGCTAACAACCCTACTTTGATATGGGTTTCCTAGGAGCTCAGTTCCAACACATCGATTTCATTTATTGCAGCCTGCATGGACCAGCCTATTAGTAGTCATGCTAACTGAACTATTTGTTGTGAGTTCAATCTGATCTGCTACTTAGGAAAATAAACATCTTGGTTTATCCATGACATGTGTTCTCAAGAAGTGCTTTGCTTAGCACCCAGCTGTATATCTGAATAAAATTGAGGAGAGAAATTTCCATAGACGAATGTTTTGGCTAACTGTCTCTTTTGGCATTTCAACTGAAATCTTCTCTTTAAAAAATATAGCTGCCATTTGAACCAAGATTTCTTTAGTTTATTCCATTTCCAATTAGTGGCTCAGCTTTACACTGGCATTTCTGTTTTAGCAGCTGCAGTGGAATCACTGGGCCAAACGCTGCCTCCCTCTTTTGCCTACACGCCACTCTTACTGCGGTACACAGGCAGAGCACAAGTACCAGGGGGCAACTTGGCCCCCAAATAGCTCCATCCTATTCACTACTGCCTCAGTGAGTTAATGACATCAGTATAAATCTGAAGAACACAGAGAACTCTGCAATGGAAGTTCTTGCCTCCAAGCAAACGTATTTTTTTAACTTTTCATTTTATATTAGAGTTAATCCCATGGACGGAGGAGCCTTGTAGGCTGCAGTCCATGGGGTCTCTAGGAGTTGGACACAACTGAGCGACTTCAGTTTCACTTTTCACTTTCATGCATTGGAGAAGGAAATGGCAACCCACTCCAGTGTTCTTGCCTGGAGAATCCCAGGTTTGGGGGAGGCTGGTGGGCTGCCATGTATGGCGTCGCACAGAGTCAGACACGACTGAAGCGACTTAGCAGCAGCAGCATAGCCGATTAACAGTGTCATGATCATTTCAGGTGAACAGCAAAAGTACTCAGCCATACCGATACACGTATCCTTTCTCCCCTAAACTCCCCTCCTATCCAGGCTGCCACATAACATTGAGCAGAGTTCCCTGTGCTTTACAGTAGGACCGTGTTGGTTACCCATTTTAAATATAGCAGTGTGGAAATCTCGATCCCAAACTCTTAACTGTCCCTTCCCCAAATTCTTCCCCCTGGCAACTGTAAGTAAATTGATTCTCTGAGTTTGTGAGTCTGTTTCTGTTTTGTAAATAAATTCATTTATGTCATTTCTTTTTAGATTCTGCAGATAAGGGATGTCATACGATATTTCTCCTTCTCTATCTGACTGCCTTCACTCTATATGACAATCTCTAGGTCCATTCAATGTTGCTGCAAATGACATTTCATTCTTTTTAATGACTGAATAATATTCTACTTTATATATGCACAGCATCTTTTTTACTCATAAATACTCTAAAATCTATTTTATCCAAAAGCATTTTAGAGCAATCATACATTTGCAATTAAAGGAGAAAAAATATCCTTTCTCTACTCTCAGCATTGGGAAACCACTATATATCATGGTATAAGCAAATCTGAAGATTCCCTTTTAGAATATATGTCAAATCTACTTAGTAAGCATCTTGTAACTAGAGACTCAGCACTGTGCTGGTCCTTTAGGTGTTAATCAAGAGAAGACATCATTCTTTCCCTTTCTGCGGTGATGCTAGAAATATTGGCAAGGACTAGATTTTGATTTAGAAATAATTCAAAGCCTAAAGAATAGCATTCATGGCTCTAACCCAAGTGCCTAAAGTATTCTGTCCCTTGGACACCTTCCTCTCTCATTTGAGCATGAGGTTCATTTCAGAGGATTCAGTTAATGACTTCAGAGTAGCTCTCCTCTAATCTTGGGGGATGGTGTGGTTGTACTTTTCTCTCTTACGATATGACAGTACATAAATACCTAGAGGGGTAACTTCAGCCCTCCACTGTCCTATCCACTATGGTAAGCCACCAGCCACATGTGGCTTAATTAAAATTTTAAAAGTAAAAACCACACTTCAAATGCTTTGGTTTTTGCAGGGAGTAGAACATTTTCATCATCAGTTGTATTGGACAATCCTAGGTCACCTAAGAGAAAAAACTCCTGAAGACCTACAGCAACAATTGTGGTGGTGGTGAATTCAAGCTTCTCTCATTATAGAAGACTCTGACAGAACAGTCATCATTAAAACATCTGCAAATAACAAATGCTGGAGAGGGTGTGGAGAAAGAGAACCCTCTACACTATCAGTGGGAATGTAAGTTGATGCAGCCACTATCCAGAGCAATATGAAGGTTCCTCAGAAAACTAAACATAGAACTACCATATGACCCAACATTCCCACTCCTGGGTGTATATCCAGACAAAACTATAATTCAGAAAGATAATATGCACACCTACATTCATAGCAGCACTATTCACAATAGCCAAGTCATGGAAACAACCTAAATGTCCACTGACAGGCTACTGGATAAAGAAGATGTGGTACATATATATAATAGAATACCATTTTCAGCAACATGCATGCAACTAGAGATTATCGTGCTAAGTGAAGCAGTCAGAAAGACAAATACCATATGATATCACTTGTATGTGGAATCTAGAATATGACACAGATGAACCTATCTAGAAAACAGAAGCAGAATCACAGATATAGAGAACAGGCTGGTGGTTGCTAAGGGGGAGGATTTGGGGGAAGGGAAATGGAGTGGAAGGTTCAGGTTAGCAGCTACAAGATATTACATACAGAATGGATAAACAACAAGGTCCTACTGTATAGCACCGGGAACTATGTTCAGTATCCAGTGATAAACCATAATGGAGAAGAATATGAAAAACAATGTATTATATTTATATATATATATATATATGCATACCTGAGTCACTTGACTGTACAGTAGTAATTAACATTGTAGATCAACTAAACTTCGATTTTCAAAAGCACATAAAAGACTTTGATACATGATATAAGCTTTGGTCCTACTGTAAAATCACTAATGCTCAGTTGGGGTAGGTTCTTACTCGCCACTGTATCAGTGTGATCACATGTACCATAATGTTTAAAAGCAGAATGCTGGAAATTTGAACCTTGACCTCAGGAAGCTAACAACTCAAGGTACTTCTCTACCTCTTCCCTCTCTTCTCTATTCTCTCTGTCCGTGTATCTCTCTTTCTGACCGTCCCTCTAACTCTAATTATCTTTTTCCTTGCCTCCTCACCACTGAAAGCACTCCATGCTCGTTTATATCCCCATAAGGAAATGATCCAATCTGAAAAGACTTGTTGCCAGGTTTGAAGACAAAAGTTTTGACACCATAAGCCTGCTCCCAAATGACTTCTTTGCATATTGTTATAAAATTTTTTCTGTTTCCGTTCTGGGAGCTAATGGCATCCACCAAGACACAGTGAAATCTTTGGGTCTGCTGCACTGTCTTGCCAGACTGATGAACTGGTAACTCTCCAAGCTTATCAAAACACTATTGTGATGTCAAGACAGCTGCAAGACAGTTTCCGGGGAGCCTAATTACAGTGGCTGGGAGATGAGTTTGAAAGGATAAAATGCTGTTTCTAAATAAGATAAGCAAGTGGAACTTTACAAATGTACATTCCCGTCCTCCTTGTCTCCTCCGTTGCCAACAGGCAGCCAAAAAGCCAGCAGGGTTCTTTCTAAGGCTGTCTTTCCATTAGGACTTGCGTGGCGTTGGCACAGAAAGGTGAGACAGAAGGGCATGCAAAATGGAGCTGAACGCCACCCTGGAACCACGTTTCTTATGCTGAGAGCATACTTGTTGCTATGCTAATGGGACAGGATCATCTTTCTCTGACTGGTTAAATTTTTCCAGCACAAATGAGGCAGAGTAGTGGGGCTGTTACATCATGTAGCTTTCTGAAAGGGCTGGTGGCTCCGCTCCATTTACACCTCCTCCTCTTGCACATGGCCCCTTTCCTGGTGAGAAGATGCTTTTGCTTTTTTACAAAGTGGTCTTGTCTGCTTGGGAAACATTATGAAACTCGATTAGGGTGTATAATAACCAGATTTCTCTGGACTCCTTCAAGATAAAGATGTCTTGGCCATTTTCCCAAAATGTCTTTTAAGTACCATCCCATCCCCCCTCCACCTCTCACTGCCCCAGAGCTGCTCCGCCAACAGTAGGGGGGAATACACTGCACTGTTCAACTGAAAAGAAGAATCCGAGTCAAAAGGTTTGGTTTAGGCTTCCCCCTACCCCCCAAGTTAATTGCAGTTCCACTGTGTGGAAAAGACAACAGCAGAGGAAGATGAAGCTGGAGAAAAGAGAAGAGGAAGGAGAGACTTGAGTGTGGGAAGTTTATTGAGGATAAAGTTTAAAATAAATGAATATAAAGTGCCTGATACAAGCAAGAATGCAAAATCAACCCATACAGCTTTTGTGCCTCTAAAGTTCATCCACTTTTCTTAAGGATTACTGCTATCTTAATCTAGCTAGCATCTTCTTACAACTGAGTTCTAGAGTCTTCTTCCCAACTGGCTGGCTGGTCCTGGACTAGTCCAATTCTGCTTCAAAATTAATTTAATCATTTTCCTGTCTGCAGACAAAGTCACATTTTAACTTCCGATTAACTTTCAATAGTCTATACAGCTCTTAAGACCAAAAAAAAAAAAAAAACCAAAACACCTCAACACAATTTATAGGCTTTATAAATTCCAGCCTCTCCCTACCTCTCTGAGAAGGTTCAACTCACACTATCCCAGGCTTTCTCAGCTCTGGTCTCTTAGTCTCTCTTAAGCATCACTCTCAATTCACTTTCAAGATATTTGGATGTGCCTTTCTCCTCTACCTGGAATCCCTTTTCTTTCTCTTTGCTTTTTAATTCTGTATATCTCAGTTCAATAGATACTTCAGAGAGTCTTCCTTAATCTAACTAGGCAAGAATCCTATTATATTCTGTTTTATTTGTATCCTGTCCTCACCTTTCTGTTATCGAGATATTGTTTTCATATTCATTATGTGAATATTCAAACAATGCCTTTTTCCCCCAGTAGCTTCGTAAGGTCAAGGACTATGGCCTTCTGGTTTATAATTATATCCTTAGGGTCTACTTAGCACCTGGCACTTAGCAGCATTTCAGAAACACTTAAGTATGAAAGAAAAGGAAAAGAGGAGGCAGGGAGGGACTTGCACAGGCATAATACAATGTATTCCCTGAAAGCACAGGACCTGGTCTGTGATTCTATAAGTCCTCCATAAATAATTGCTGCTTTATTGAAAGCAGTCAGAAAAGGTTAATTGTCACAGGAAAATGGTGAGTAGAGTCAGAAAGTCGTCTTGGGTAGAGCAAAAGGTGCATCTAGGAGGAGAAAAGGATGCCTGTGAAATTCATCAGTGCCCGGATGTGGCTTTCCTTCTTTTGGTGGATTTTAGAAAGATAAGCCAGACTCAGTGTGTTCTGAGAAAGGAAGATCGTTCCACTGAGGAAGTAGACCTTGCTTTCATCAGACATGAGGAGGATAAGGATGGACTTCATGTCCTCCACCAAGCCCTGAGGTCTCCAAATAAATTATGCAAATACTACAAGTGAACTTACTGAAGAGGCAGTTGGAGAGTGTTAAAAAACAAAAACAAAAACCTTCCAAAAATTAGACAAAGTATAATTCTTACTGTATTGTTATTCTCCCCAGAAGGGGAAAATTTAGGTCACCAAATAAGGTAATTGGCATATTAAACAGTCTAATACTTTATCTGATATATTATTATATGGTAATTATTTTATCAGTGTTTAACCTAGTGCATGTTATACAGTGGTATTCTGTGTGGCATTTGCTGAACTGAAATGACAGCAGCTCCCAGAACATTGGTGATCTGAAACAGTGCCACTTTGCAGCACTCAACCTGTATTTTGGAGATGCATGCTCTAGTGTATAGTTCCTTGGTGGCTATAGTGACTCTGGCCTCCTAATAAGTTGGATGGCACCTTGCTCTGCCGAGATACTATCCTGAATGATACATTTTTGCATTGTCAAGTTGTTGTTTCCCAAGTGTATGAGCTCTACAAAGACCAATAAAATCAACTCACAATACTAACTTATGTCCATGGCTAAGGTAAAACAAATAAACATAAAAACTTTTATTTAACAAAATTAGTGGCTGTATGTTCCATGTAAATTTTGGCATTCAGATTAAACCATAAACTTAGATTTAATGAATTTTGCAAGCAAACTTGTCTAAGCTAAGAAGGACTCATGTATTATACTCTTGAAATTTACGTGGTCATTTAAAAAAAAGGGGGGGAAGTAAAGAGATGTTCAAATGTATTTACATCATTCTTAATTATGGTATAAACACCATGATTTTATATACTGAATTAGACAAAAAAATCCTTAGAGACATGTTTAATCATTTGGATCTAGTCTTTCAGTGTTTATTCATTCATTTTTAGTCCATTAGAGTGCAAATTAGATTTGATTTGCTTGCTCTGATTGGATTAATTGCCCCAGTTACAGCTGAAGTACAAATAAAATTGTAATAAATTGAACAGATGTTTAACCTACTCTACCAAGATCTTAAATAGTCAATTTCAATTGCAATTTACATTCAGCAATTTAACAAGACCCCTAGGAAACGTATTTGATTATTAAAACAAGCTGTTTGTTTCTGTGTGTGATGAAAACAAGACCACTGTGTCATGTGTTTTGGCCTAGTACAATTTTTTTTTGTATTTAATTTTGCTTCTTTCTTTTTAGGGAACACACACACACACACTCTGAATGTCTGCCTAAAGAAGTTTCTTGGCCAGTTCTTTTTTAAAAAGTGTACATCACAAAAAATGGTGAGAGAAGGGAAATATTTCAGAATTATGAAATATTTTATTAAAAAACAAACAAATTCTATTACATTTTCCATAAGCATCTTCACTGAGAGCCTTTTTATAGTCAAAGGGAACTCATCTTAATAAAATCATCAATTAGAAAACAACCAATTCCATTATTCAGGTTCTAAATGTCTTTCACCCATAGCCCATATGGAAATAAAAAACATTCTTACAAAGCATGGCACTGCCTTCTATAATCTTTTCACTTTAATTTAATGTGGCTGTTAAGACAGTGCATAACTTGTGTGTGATCTGTTCCTAAGGATGCTTGGCAGAAATTGGCACATTACAGCTCTTGTATTTCCTCAGGAAGGAATTTAAGATGGATTTTATGTCTAGTTCCATAAATTTATAATGTGAATCTCCAGATACCCAGTTATTATATACTGAGGGCATGTTTAGGTAATAGGAAAGTTAGCTTACTAAAAAGATAAGCTTGTTCTATGGATGTAGAATCACCAAATTGAAAACCAAATAAACATTAAGAACCAGTTAAACTACTGTGGGTAAAATAGATGGCTGGTGGGAAGCTGCCCTATAGTACAGGGAGCTCAGCCCAGTTCTCTTGGACAACCTGGCAGGTGGTGGCTGGGGGGGGATTGGGGAGGGTGTCAGGGAGGCTCAAGTGGGAGGGGATATATATACTTATGGCTGATTCGCGTTGTTGTATGGCAGGAACCAACACAGCCATCATTACAAAGCAATTATCCTCTAATTAAAAAAAAAACAAAACAGCTAATCCTGAAGCCAAAACTCAAATGTCTACAAGAAATCAGGGACATGACCTGAACAAGTATGGACAGTTATGAATTAGAGAATGCCATCTTCTTTAAAGGGAGAGACCCAATCAGCTCCAGCCAATCATGACCATTATAGAATGCAGGCCAGGGATGAGAGATTCTGAGTTTCCATGAAAAGCTCAGAATCCAGGTTTTTGTAAGTTCTCTTGATTTAAAAAATGTTAGCACCTACTTCAAAAAAAAATAGTATTTTTCATGTTAAACAGCAATAAAAAATGAACGAAGTATATCCCAAGTTTACAGACTGCTGTTTACTCACTCATCTATCCAATCCCAACATTTTATAGTTGATGATACCAAGTCCCCAACAATTCAAAACCGTAAGTTAAAACCCCTGCTCCAGAAAGTTAAAGCCATTCACTTTGGGTTCAAAGCACAATTATGGTCCAATGTAACTATACAATCTTGAGCAAGCTATTTGTCCAGTCTTCTGTTTCACAACTACTAAAATAGAAATAGCATTAGCATCTACATCGTAAGCTTGTTGAGAGGATAATGTGAGAAAATCTGTATAGAGTCCTTAGCAAAATGCCTAGTACCTGGTAAGAAGCAGAAATTATATTCAATAAGTAGAAATTATGCTAATGTGTCATCAGCATTATCATTTCAGATCTTTCTGAACACAATGGAAATAATCTTGATAATAAATCCCAATCTTATTGATATATTTTATTAAAAGTATATTTCAGACCAAATACCTTAAAATTCCTAGAAGAAAATGACAGGGGGGCGGGGGGTGGAGGGAGGGAAAAGCCCTTTGATATGGGTTTTGACAATGACTTTTTTGGATATTACACTTAAAGCACAAGCAATAAAATAAAAAGTAAACAACTGGGACTGTATCAAACTGAAATGCTTCTGCACAGAAAAGGAAATCATCAAAAAAAAGAGAAGAATGCTACACAGGAAAATAATTACAGATCATATTATCTGACAAAACACTAATATTCAAAATATGTAAAGATTTCATGCACTTCAACAGCATAAAAACAAATTAAACTTGGGCAAAGACATTTTTCTAAAGAAGATATATAAATGTCCTAAAGGTATTCAACATCAATAACCATAGAGGAAAAGCAAATAAAAGCCACAAGGAGATATTACTTCATCCCTGTTAGAATGGCTACTATTAGAAAGACAAGCAATAACAAATGCTAGCAAGAGTGTGAAGGAAAGGGAATCCTTGTACACTGTTGGTGGGAATGTAAATCAGTACATCCAGTATGGAACAATGAAACATGTATATTACCTTATGTGAAACAGATCGCTAGTTCAGGTTCAATGCATGAGACAGGGTGCTAAGGGCCAGTGCACTGGGACAGCCGTGAGGGATGGGATGGGGAGGGAAGATGGGGGAGTTCAGGATTGGGGACAAGAAAAGCCAAAAAAAAAAATGTATGGCTGTTCATCAAAAAGTAAAAAACAGAACACCCCCATGATCGAGCATTTCCACCTATGGGAAAATACCTGAAGGAAATGAAAACTCTATGGCAAATATACCTCTGTTTCCCTTGTTCATAACACCGTTAACCACAACAGCCAAGCTATGGAAACACCCACAGTGTTCATCAACAGATGAAAGGATAAAGAAGAGGTAGTATTTATACATACAAGAGAATACTATTTAAAAAAAAGAAGGAATTCTTGCCCTTTGTGACAACGTGGATGGACCTTGAGGGCATCACGATAAGTGAGGTAAGTCAGGCGGAGAGAGATAAATACTGTATGATCTCACTCGCATGTGGCATCTTAAAATAAAAGCAAACAACAACAAAAATTCCAAACTCATAGAAAAAGAGTTCATATTGGTGGTTACCAAAGGCAAGACTGGGAAAGGGAATTAGATGAAGGTAGTCAGCAAGTACCAACTTCCTGTTTGTACTGCTGGGGATGTAATTAATGTATAACATGAAGACTATAGTTAACACTTCTCTGCAGCTTATTTGATAATTAAGAAAGTAGACCTCAAGAGGTCTCATCACAAGGACAAAAACATATTTTCTTTTTATTTCTTTTGTATTTATACATTAAATGATTGTTGTAACTAAACTTATTGTGGTAATCATTTTGTAACATTTGTGAGCTAAATCATTATGCTGGACACCTTAAATGTATATATTACTGTATGTCAATTGTATCTCAATAAAATTGGGAAAATGTATTTTAAATTGTTATGAGAGGTTATACTGAGGAAATGCCCCCATGTTTCTCCAGTGCAGAGTCAGAAGTTAAAGATTGACTGGAAAAAAAATAAAGGGGAAAAAGGGGCCACAGAATAAATAACACTATTTCCAGAAGACTATTTTAAAAGCCTCACTTGCAGTAAATTAGGGAGCCTTGGTTAAACAAACCCCCTCCCTCAACCCTAAACACCTTTGAAAGAGACAATATGAAGGTCCACTATCCAAGGGGAAAGTAGGTGTTCGTGGCACATTTTGAGGCAACATGAAAAATAAAATACCAATAAAAACTTTTAAACTAACTGTGCATTTGGAAACTGTTTCAGTCATGTCCTTGTGTTTCCTTTGAGTTCATGGTGACATAGTCCTTACTCAACCTGCCTTTACTATGCAGGACAGGTTTTCACTATGTAAATATGATGCAACATCTCTTGTCACATTTATATCATTCCAGTTAAAGGAATGAAAAAACTAAATGGTTGTAACTGGCATATCAAGTATGATACTTTGTTATTTTTCAAATGGTCAAAAACTAGGGGGTTTGAATAATGGTGAACCAACCTTGCAAACAGAGAGAAATGAAGAGATTAGGGTTTATACAGTGAAATTCTCCCTATTAAATATTCCTCTGAGCATAAATTATGGTACACCATAGTTAAAATGAACTAAAATTCTATAACAATTTAAATCTGTGGGAGTTTAAGAGAGACGTTGATGCTTTCTCATTAAAAATGAATTATTTCTAAAAATAGAAGTAGTTTTGAAAATAACATCTAAACTTTTTTAAAGAAAAAGAAAATATTTTCTATGATTTTGTAAGTAATTCTTTTGAGTTTCATGGTGCAGTAAAATGAACCAACACCATCATGTAAACAATGACATTTGAGATTAGATTCAGAGCATTATGTGTGGCGGGTAACTTCAAAGGAAGGTTCTATTAACTTGTATTAAAAGGAAGTTCTCATGGGATCCCATAAGAAATAATCAAAATAAAAATCAATAGAAGATCCATCCATCTCTATCAATGAACTGATTTGGTTCCTATTAAGACTGAGTAATATTCTATTGTATATATGTACAATATTCTATTGTATATATATAGCTGCTTCAGAGAGTGTCATACTCTCTGAAGTAAGTCAGAAAGTAAGTGAAGTAAGAAAGAGCAAAACAAATACATTAACACATATACATGGAATCTAGAAAAAAAATGGTATAGATGATCTCATTTGTAAACCAGAAATAGAGACACAGATGTACAGAGCAAACATAAGAATATTAAGGGAGAAAATGGTGATGGGAAAAACTGGGAGATTGGGATCGACATATATACATTATTGATCAGTTCAGTCACTCAGTCGTGTCCGACTCCTTGTGACACCACGAACCACAGCACGTCAGGCCTCCCTGTCCATCACCAACTCCCAGAGTCCACCCAAACCCATGTCCATTGAGTCAGTGATGCCATCCAACCGTCTCATCCTCTGTCGTCCCCTTCTCCTCTTGCCCTCAATCTTTCCCAGCATCAGGGTCTTTTCTAATGAGTAAGTTCTTCACATCAGGTAGCCAAAGTATCGGAGTTTCAGCTTCAACATCAGTCCTTCCAGTGAACACCCAGGACTGATCTCCTTTAGGATGGACTGGTTGGATCTCCTTGCAGTCCAAGGGACTCTCAAGAGTCTTCTCCACACCACAGTTCAAAAGTATCAATTCTTTGTGCTCAGCTTTCTTTATAGTCCAACTCTCACATCCATACATGACTATTGGAAAAAAGATAGCTTTGACTAAACTGACCTTTATTGGCAAAGGAATGTCTCTGCTTTTCAATATGCTATCTAGGTTGATCACAACTTTCCTTCCAAGGAATAAGCGTCTTTTAATTTCATGGCTGCAACCACCATCTGCAGTGATTTTGGAGTCTCCCAAAATAAAGTCTGGCACTGTTTCCACTGTTTCCCCATCTATTACTTGCCATGAAGTGATGGGACCAGATGCCATGATCTTTGTTTTCTAAATGTTGAGCTTTAAGCCAACTTTTTCACTCTCCCCTTTCACTTTCATCAAGAGGCTCTTTAGTTCTTCTTCACTTTCTGCCATAAGGGTGGTGTCATCTGCATATCTGAGGTTATTGATATTTCTCCCAGCAATCTTGATTCCAGCTTGTGCTCCCTCCAGCCCAGCATTTCTCATGATGTACTCTGCATATAAGTTAAATAAGCAGAGTAACAATATACAGCCTTGACGTACTCCTTTTCCTATTTGATACTATGTGTAAAATAAATAACCAGCAAGAACCTACTATATAGCACAGGGAACTCTACTCAGTGCTCTGTGTAACCTAAATGGGAAGGAAATTCAAAAGGGAATGGATATATATATGTGTGTGTGTGTGCGTGTGTGTGTGTGTGTAACTGATTCACTCTGCTGTACAGTAGAAACAAATACGACATTGTAAAGCAATTATACAGGGAACTCTACTCAGTGCTCTGTGTAACCTAAATGGGAAGGAAATTCAAAAGGGAATGGATATATATATGTGTGTGTGCGTGCGTGCGTGTGTGTGTGTGTGTGTGTGTGTGTGTGTAACTGATTCACTCTGCTGTACAGTGGAAACAAATACAACATTGTAAAGCAATTATACTCCAATAAAAATTAATTTAAAACAGGAAAGAGAATTAAATCACACCCTGAGGGCTTCCCTAGTGGCTCAGCAGTAAAGAATTCACCTGCCAATGCAGGAGACACGGGCTCAATCCTTGGTCCAGGAAGATCCCACGTGTGGCAGAGCAACGAAGCCTGTGTGCCACAACTACTGAGCCTGTGCTCTAGACCCCACGCTCTGCAACAAAAGAAGCCGCTGCAATGAGAAGCCTGCACAACGCAACACAGAGCAGCCCTTGCTCATCACAACTAGAGAACGCCTGCAAGAAGCAATGGAGACCAAGCTCAGATAAAAATAAATAACTAAAATTATTTTTTTTTTCTTTTTTTTTTTTTTTTATTATTTTTTTTATTTATTATTGTTTTAGCCATACATTGTTATGATATCACCATGGGTTTACATATGCTTCCCCTCCGGGTCCCCCCTCCCTCCTCCCTCCCCTCCGGGAAATCTCGCTGCACCAGTCCCGAGCATCAATCCTGGGCTGGCGATTGATTAGACACATGACAATTAACATGCTTCAATGCCCTTCTCCCATCTCATCCCACCCTTACCCTCATCCACAAAGTCCACAAGTCTATTCTATACATCTGCGTTCCTTTTGTTGTCTCCCATGTTGGGTTCTCATTACTGTCTTTCTAAATTCCATATATATGTGTTAATATACTGTATTGTTGTTTTTGCTTCTGGCTTACTTCACTCTGGATAATGGGCTCCAGTTTCGTCCATCTGAGTAGAATTGCTTCAAATGAATTTTTTTTTAATGCTGAGTAATATTCCATTGTGTATATATACCACAGCTTTCTTATCCATTCGTCAGTTGATGGGCATCTAGGTTGCTTCCATGTCCTGGCTATTGTAAACAATGCAGCGATGAACATTGGGGTGCACGTGGCTCTTTCAATTCTGGTTTCCTCGGTGTATATGCCCAGCAGTGGGATATTTACAAACAACTCCTGCAGCTCCATTCTAGAAAAATAAACAACCCAATTAAAAAGTGGGCCAAAGAACTTAACAGACATTTCTCCAAGGAAGATATAAAAATGGCTAACAAACACATGAAAAGATGCTCAACATCACTCATTATCAGAGAAATGCAAATCAAAACCACAATGAGGTACCACTTTACACCAGTCAGAATGGCTGCCATCCAAAAGTCCACAAGCAATAAATGCTGGAGAGGATGTGGAGAAAAGGGAACCCTTTTACACTGTTGGTGGGAATGCAAACTAGTACAGCCACTATGGAAAACAGTGTGGAGGTTCCTTAAAAAGCTGCAAATAGACCTGCCATATGACCCGGCAATCCCACTAAAATTATTTTTAAAAAATCACACCCTGAGCAACTAAGTCACAAAATCATGGAACTTTCCCTCACCCCCACATAAAAACTCCTTTGGGTAAAACTTGAATTATGGATGCTATCTTTATTTTACAATATCAAGGGGTGGAATTCTGGTGAAATGGCTGAATTGGACTCTTTTGGAAAAATGTGTTGAGAATCCCATCATACCTAAAACTCCATATTAGTGAAAATACTGCCAAGCACCTTACAATTTTATTCAGTATTTTTGGCACTTTTTGATTACAGAATACCCTATGTAGGACAGACCCAGAGACTGTGTTTTTCTAAAAGGATCCCACAAGGTATTCTCTTGGGATTCAGGGCAAAACAGTCTGACTCCTCCATATTTTCCACCAAATTCTTCCATATTTCCACCAAAGTAGCTAAAGAATCCATATCAAACAGAGTGACTATTCTTCTCAGGGTTCCATTAACCAAATATATATCTAGAAACCATCAGTAAGTCTTTTAAAAAGAGTTCTCTATCTTTTTGTCACAAAGGAGCTCTCATTCAACCTACTTCCATTCCTCTTATTTGGACACTGCTTTCTGCTGTCGCTCAAGAGTGACAAAGCATTTTGTCTCTGTGGCGAAGGAGCCCATTTGAAAATTTCCAAATATCCTTGACCTTCACACTGAGCTACAGCATCCCTGCTACTCTAAAGGCCCAACCAGATAGTCAAGCCAAGCTGGAACCCAACCAAGTCAAAATCTTCTATAACTGTCCTCCAATTAAAAATTAAACTTAAAAAGTATCTCCTAAGCCTAGAGTCCAATGAAAAAGCCAATAGGGGCAATTGTCAAGGTCCCCACCTGGTGAGCTACAGTCTATGGGGTTGCAAAGAGTTAGACATGACTGAGTGACTAACACTTTCCCTTTCTACCTGAATTATGGAGTCATCACCTGTTTATCAGAAACAAATCCTAAATGTTCAGTTCCTCACAAAAGAAGGAGCTGCTTGCATTCTCCTTCAAACTTAGGAGTGTTAACAAAAATCTGAAGTGAATGTTGGCAAGTAAAAATTCCTGAGCCATCTTAGAGTGGAAATTGGTAGTGGCCAGCGTGTGTATGTGTGTGTGGAAGTACATAAGCATTCACAAGATAGAGCGGGTAGGGCAGCTGGGTCTAACATTTATTCTTTAGTTCATGTGGGCATGCCCTATGTCACAACATTTATTAGTGATGAATCTGCCTCAAAGAAAGAAAGCAGGCTTTAAGATGGATGAAAAGGTTGTGTTCATTTTCCTACTGTAGCTGTAACCAACGACCTCAAAATTAAAACTCCATAAATTTATTATCTTCCAAATTATACTGCCAAAAGTCTCACTGTGATGAAGTCAAGTAGTCAGCAGGGCTGAATTCCTTCTGAATTCCTTCTGGGTAGGGATGTTACCCACTGATTTCTGTTCACGGGCAAATACTTATGGTGAAGCCCTAAACCCACACCCTACCATGTTCCTGTATTTGGAGATACAGATTCTTGAAAAGTAATTAAAGTTAAACAGGGTCACAAGGATGGGGCCCTCATCTGATAGGCCTGGTGACTTTATAAGAGGAAGAGGTGCCACACATGCACAAAGGAAAGGTCTTATAAAGACAAAGTGAGAAATTTGCCAACTACAAGCTGAGCAGAAAGAAATACCTCAAACTCTGCCATCCCCTTGAACTTGAACTTGTAGCCTCCAAAACTGTGAGAAATACTCTTTTATTTAAGCCACCAACCTGTGGTATTCTGTTATGGCAACCTAAGCAGACAAACACAACAGGGAATACCTTTAGAATGGAATGGAACACATTTCCTTCTCTTTTCCAGCCTCAGGAGGCTGCCTTCATTCTTGTCTAATGGCTTTTTCCAACATGTTCAAAGCCAACACCACGGTATCTTCAAATCTCTCTCCCTGACACTGACAATACTCTAAGAATCCTTGTGATCTCACTAGCCCCACCTAAATAATCCAAGGTAATCTATTCTTTTCAAGGTTTTTAACTTAATCACATCTTCAATGTCTCTTTTATGGTGGAAAGTCAAAAATCACAGATGTTGAAGTTTAGGAGAAGGTCATCTTTAAGGATTTCACAATTTTGTATGTTAAAATATACAAAACTACCAACTCTGCAAGTCAGAAGGCTTCTTTCTGGTACAGATGCCTAACTAGTGATAGCAAGCATGGCTCTGAAACCATTCTATCAAGAAGAGAATGGAATGAGCATAAATCCAAGGCCAGTTCGCCTCAGGCTGAACTGGAGGCTGGGATCGAGATAAACTCCTTCAGGATATGAACTGAAAAAAACCCAAGTTTTGCTTGGCCTTGAGAAGACTAGATTATGTCAACAGTGGTTCCATCCACCCACAGCCTTGCTGAAGGAAAAGGATAGCTGCTTTTTTTTTTTTTTTTTAAGATTTTTTCCGGGTGTGAACCATTTCTAAAGTCTTTATTGAATTTGTTACAATATCCGTTTTATGGTTTGGTTTTTTGACCCTGAGGCATGTGGGATCCTAGCTCCCCGCCCAGGGATTGAACCCACACGTCCTGTGTTAGAAGGTGAAAGTCTTAACCACTAGACTGTCAGGAAAGTTCCTGGAAAAGGAGAACTTCTTAAGAAAAAGATCTTCTGTGTACTTAGGACATTCAGTATTGAGAGTGAGGTAATATAGTAAGTACTGACTCTAGTACTAGGATTGGACTATAACCAACCCAGTCAAATGACAAAGCCAATGACTTTCTGTTTCTGAAAATGTCTTGGTGTTGCTGCTTCACAATGTTTTTGAAGGCATGTGAACCAGGATGTTTACTGCTTTAGGAGCTAAATACAACTCTCCTATAGTCTAGATAACTGTATTTTCTTTAATATTTCTCCCAAAGCCCTATATTCTAATTCAATTGTACATTTTTCATAATCTCCTTTGAGTTACTCTATTTCCTTGCAACTCTTCTTTATAAATTGCACAAAATAGGAACCATAGTATGCTGTCATACTATTGAAATTATTTCACTGAGCTTTTTTCACCAAGAATTATTTCTATGAGAGGATGAATTTGTAATACATCCATGCCTCCATTTTTCAATCTCCATATTTGCTTACTAGAGATAGAGATGGACTTAATGTCCATGCGACAAAAGCTTGTAAGTCTAAACTATGACTTTGAGCCTCCTGCAAAATGCTTCACCCTTCTGGATCACAATGCTGTATGGTTAGCTTTCAAATAGCCTAAAACGACATTACAGTTATTAATGAGTTCCATCATTAATGCAGTGTATATATTCAGATGAACAGCAGAGGCTCTTTGAGAGGAAACTAGTTTTAACAGATAAGACTTTAATAATCATGTGACTAGGACATAGAGGACAGACTTGTGGTTGCCAAGAGTGAGGGTTTTGGGGGAGGGATGGAGTGGGAGGTTGGAGTTAGCAGATGTAATGGAAACAAGATCCTATTGTATAGCACAGGGCACTAAATTCAATATCCTGTGATAAACTATAGTGGAAAAGAATATGGAAAAAAAAGTTTATATGTGTGTAACTGAATCACTTTGTTTTATAGCAGAAATTAATACACTGTACATTAACTATACTCTAATAAAAGGATAAAATGACTATATATGCAAAAAGTCATGTGAAGAATTTTTAAAAGGGTATTTCTGATCATTCTGTGCTATGGAAAAGCTTTCCAGTATATATTTTGAGTGAAATAAATATGCACAGGATAAAATGGAGACATTAGACAGTTAATAACAATTCAAAATAGATTTCTTCTTTAAGTTATCTAGATTTTCAATTTTAAATTTCATTGTATGTCTTGCTAGAGACATTGTTCCTAGAGCTTTATTCTTCAGGATGCCAATTTTCAATTTAAAAAAAAAAATTCATTTGAATCAGTTCTACTCAGGTGGACAGAACTGGAGCCCATTATCCAGAGTGAAGTAAGCCAGAAGGAAAAACAACAATACAGTATACTAATGCATATATATGGAATTTAGAAAGATGGTAACAAGAACCCTGCATGCGAGACAGCAAAAGAAACACAGATGTATAGAACAGTCTCGTGGACTCTGTGGAAGAGGGCAAGGGTGGGATCATATGGGAGAATGGCATTGAAACATGTTAATTACCATATGTGAAATTGATGCTCAGGGCTGGTGCACCGAGATGTCCCGGCGGGGGGGGGGGGGGGGGGGGGGGGGGAGGGAGGGGGGGGCTGGGGGGGGAGCATTTGTAAACCCAGGGCAGTTTCATGTCATTGTATGGCAAAACCAACACAATAAAGTAAAGAAAATTAAAAAAAAAAATTTTCCGATACATTTCCTATTTTTCTCATAGTTTGTGTATATACTTGTTAGTTCTATAGCAACTTTATTGAAATATAATTCAAATATTGTACACTCATTTAAGAGTATAACTCAACAGTCTAGGTATATTGACAAAATTGTGCCGCCATCACCTAAGTTTATATGATTTCACTGCCTCAAAAGAAAACACATACCTTTGAGAGTCACTCCCTAATCCCTCAAGCCCAAGGCACCATTAACCTATTTTTTACCTATAAATTTAAACTGTTTTGGGCATTTTACAGAAATGCAGTCATGCAAAATGTGGTATATTATGACTGCCTTATTTCACTTACCATAAAGTTTTCAAGGTTCTTCAGTGCTATAGGATATATTAGTACTCCATCTCTTTTCATTGCTAACTAATATAATTGACTCTGGAACAAGGCAGAGTTAATGTGAGCATCATTTATAGTCAACCCTCCATATCTATGATATCTCTGCATCAGTAAGTTCAACCAATCATTGATCCTATAGTAAACTAGTATTTACTACTGAAAAATATCCATGTGTAAGTGGAGCCACGCAATTCAAATCTATGTTTTTCAGAGGTCAACTGTATTCCATTCTATGGATAAGCCACATTTCATTTATTTACTAATCAGTAGATGGACATTTTGAGTTTATTTTTACTTTTGAGCTGTATCAACAATGCTTAGAGAAATATTCGTGTGCACATTTTAAATGTGGACATTTGTTTTTACTTGTATTGGCCATATAACCAGGAGTGAAATCACTGGATTATATGATAACTTTTAAAATTTTTATTGGAACACAGTTGTTTTACAGTGTTTCTGCTGTACAGCAAAGTGATTCAACTATATGTATATGTATATCCTGGCTTTTTTGGACTTCCTTCTCATTTAGGTCACCATAGGGCACTGAGTAGAGTTCCTTGTGCTATATAGTAGGTTCTCATTAATTATCTATTTTATATATCATATTGTGTATATGTCAATATATGCTTAACCTGTCACTAAACTGTCAGACTCTTTTCCAAAGTGTCTGCATCATATTATGTTCTCAATAATGTTCAGAAGTTCCACTTTCTCATGAAAACTTATTAATATTATCTGTCTTAAGAAATAATTTTATTTATTTATGGCTGTGCTGGGTTTTTATTGCTGCATGGGCTTTTCTCTAGCTGCTCTGAGTGGGGTCTACTCTTCTTTGCATTGTAGTGGCTTCTCTTGTTGCAGAGGATGGGCTCAAGGGCACATGGACTTCAGTAGCTGGGGTGCATAATCTTAGTTGCCCCTTGGTATATGGAATCTTCCCAGACCAGGGATCGAACCCATGCCTCCTGCATTAGCAGGCAGATTCTTTACCACTGAGCCACCAGGGAACCCCTATTATCTTTCTGATTATGGCTATCCTAGTATCTCACTGTGGCTATGATTTACATTCCTTAATGGATAATGATGTTCATTTTCCCCACGTGCTTACTGACCATATGCATTCAGCAATTTGCCTCATTTTAAAAGGAGGTCATTTGTCTTGGTATTGTCATGAGCTTTTTCATATATTTTAGATACAAGTCCCTAATTTGATTTATAACTTACGAACATTTTCTTCCATTCTGTGGACTGTTTTTCCACTTTTATAACAGTGTCCTTTAAAGCAGAAAAGTTTTCAATTTTGATGAAGTCGAATGTATCTGTTTCTCTTTTGTTCTTGTGCTTTTGGTGTCACCTGGAGAAACCATTGCCTAATCCAAGATCATGAATATGTATGCGTACTTTCAAAAAGCTTTCATAGTTGGAGCTATCATATTTTAGTGTTTGATCATTAGTAATTAATTTTGGTAGAGGATATGATGTAAGAGTTCAACTTCATTCTCTTATCTGTGAATATCCAGTTATCCCAGGACCATTTGCTAAAAAGACTACTCGTCCTCCCATTGAATTTGTCCTGACACCCTTCTTAAAAATTAATTGATTTTAAAGATAAGAGTTTGCTTCTTTACTCAATTCTATTCCATGGATCTATATATCTATTCTTATGCCATTGTGTTTATTAAAAAGTATCTCTTCCACACAAATTAAATTTCATGGAACCATTAGGTATTATAAACTAAAAACACCACCAAAATGAAACAAAACCAGCCAGAATGTTCATCCCTATCTCTATGCTAGTGAGCCATAAATGACTTGGAAATGTTAAGTGACTGTATACTGAAAACAGTGACACTAATGTAAAAACAGACTCAGTAAATGCTACATCTAGGCTATATGATCTCAAGATAATGAACTATTTGCCTACATGTGAAGTATTTTTAGCTAATTATCATTGCAAATGCTCTTATTAAAATCAGTGCTTATGGTAAATTAGGCAGAAATATTACAACAAATACAAAATCTAAATTCAAATACATAGGGAATAGTACAAATTCAAGAGCATATTGTACTCCAAGAATCAATCAAAACCAATAGCATTTCTTATGATCCAGCCATTTCACTTGCATTGCTACTTTTTTTTTCCATTTATTTATTCATTGTCAAGTGAGTATATCAGAAAGGCTTCCCAGTTGGGGCTAGCAGTAAAGAACCCACTTGCCAATGCAGGAGACATAAGAGACACGAGTTTAAACCCTGGGTCCAAGAGATCCCCTGGAGAAAGACTTAGCAATGCAAATGCCTACTAGTGATATATATAAATTTAGAATCAAATATAAAGGTTATCAAAAAACACTTCACAACATTTCTTTATCAAGTCACAAAAATACCAGAAAAATCCAAACTCTTCATCATTTCTACCTTCCTTGTAAACATAGTTAACAGTGTTTTTTTTTTTATTTTAATCATCAACTTTTTGGTGCAGAAATTATTTTAATTAAGTCTCTTGTATCAGAGTAAAAACACAGGGCATACAACTAGGTAGTCATTTACATTTTCCAATGCCTTTTCAAACTCTGCCTACTTTATTTCACGGTCTTCTGCATGCCAGGTGATACCACTTTACAAAGAAGGGAGCATTTTATTAAAGTGAGATTCCTACACATGGGGAGCAACACGGAAAGCTGTGATCTGCAACGACAGTTGGTTTACTCTTACCATTTGATCACAAGATTTCAATGCCATCTGTGGGAAGCCACACAGGCAAATGTGTCATCGCATCTAATAATGAAAAGAAAAAACAGACAGAACGTGCTGGAAAAACAGACCGCTTTAATTACCTCCTCCCAGTGCTCCTGGAGACTTGGGAAGAGAGGCATTGTGCACCAAGATATTTACACAAAGAAGGCAACCAGGGCTGAAGATTTTTTTTTTTTTAACATCAGGGTAAATGCCGTTTAATTCTAACCTGTCCAGTTGAGAGCAGAAAACAGACATATGGTAAAGGTTGAGGCAGAAATCTTGTCAAAAGACAGACTCAGTAGGAAAATAACTAGCATAGTTATTATCTATATAGTCCTCTGCTGATATCATGAAATCTCAAAATTATTATATTTCTTCAATTAGAATGTAACCTTATGATAGGAGCACAAGAAGAGGCCAGAGGTACATGGACAGCTCCAAGACACAGGGGCTTCAGTTGACCAACAGTGACTGGTGAAATAGTGATTGGAGCCTGATAATTACCTTTATTTCAAGACTGACCAGTGACTCATGTTACAACTGTTTAAAATCTCCCTAACACAGGTGTTCTCAGAAAGAATTCAAGAGTGACAAGGTTCTCTGCTGTACACATGAAACTAACACAACATTGTTAATCAACTATATTCTGATATAAAATAAAAATTAAAAAAATTAAATTGTAGCTCAATTTAAAAAAAGAAGAATATGAGTTGTGTCCTGGGCAGGTAAACAAAGTAGAATGGACCCAGTAAGTCAGTCATGGTTTAACCCTCATCTGTGTAACTACAATGATGTAGGACAATTATAATTATAATCACTTTTTCCCATTCACCCTGAGATCAGTACCACTTGTATAATTTCATGAACCAAAAAAGTACCACTCCATTTCTGTCCACTTTGCATTTAATTTCTGTTCATTTTCCATTTTATTTCTGTTCACATTTATCCCAGCTGTATTTCTACCTTGAATAAACACCACTTAGTAATGGGCAAATCTAATGACCACATCTCTAATGGATCTTGGGACTGCAGTGGTTGAAGTGAACAAGAAGATGAAACAGGAGATCAGGAAGTGACTAATGATCTCTAGGCATAGTAACAGATATGCTAAGACATCAAAGCTTACAGCAAAGCTATTGCAACATGGTCCCATGTATGTGGGTCCTCGGAATCCATTCTCATACTAACTTGCCCTGGCCTCCCTCTGAGACTTTACCACGAATTCATCTCATAAATACTTTTTTTCCCTTCTTTTTTTATCTTCCAGAATTATGTATTTATTTATATTGAAATATGGCTTGTTTGTTATATATATATAGTTAAAAATTTATTTTTTAATTGAAGGATAAATACTTTTGAGTACCAACTATGAGCTAAGTTCTAGCAGCACTAGAAAAAAACGAATGAATATCACTGAACATGGAAACTCACTCCATTGTGTCCAACTCTTTGCAACCCCATAGACTATACAGTTCATGGAATTCTCCAGTCCAGATTACTGGAATGGGTAGCCTTTTCCTTCTCCAGGGGATCTTCCCAACCCAGGGATCAAATCCAGGTCTCCAGCACTGCAGGTTGATTCTTTATCAGCTCATCCATAAGGGAAGCTCAAGAATACTGGAATGGGCAGCCTATCCCTTCTCCAGCATATCTTCCCAACCCAGGAATTGAACTGGGGTCTCCTGCATTGCAGGCAGATTCTTTACCAACTGAAATATCAGGAAAGCACCCTCCCCCAACACACACATACACAAAAAAGGAAACTCACCATCTAGTTAAAGACAATCACCCATCACTACACAATCCTTCAACTGAAAATGTTGCATAGGGGCATTTTTAAGATTACACAACAGATTTGTATCTCTCTCAGATCCTTGGAGTGTGTCCATTTTGATTAAAGACCTATCTGGGGCCCAGGATATGAAACAATTTTCTCAAAATACCTAGACTAACTTTTGGCTAAGTCAGAGAAAGGCGAAAATCATACAATACCACTTATTCTTGGAATCTACAAAACAAACAATACAAATGAATTTATTTACAAAATAGAAACACTCAGACTTAGAGAAACAACTTATGGTTACCATGGGGGAAGACTGAAGGGGGGTAGGGATAGATTGGGAGTTTGGGATTGACATGTACATATCACTATATTTAGAATAGATAACCAACAAGGACCTACTGTACAGAACAGGGAACTCAACACGATATTCTGTAAACATCTAAATGGAAAAAGAATTTTAAAAAGAACAGATACTTGCATGGATATAACTGAATCACTTGGCTGTACACTTGAAACTAACAGAACATTGTTAACCAACTATAGTCTAATATTAAACAAATCTTTTTAGAAACTAAAAAAAAAATAACAAAAACAAATGAACCATCACCACACAGCACTTTTTCAGCATTTTTCTCATTCAGTACACTCTGAGAAAAGTCCACAAACAACCAGTGCTGGAGAGAGTGTGGAGAAGAGGGAACTCTCTTGCTCTGCTGGTGGGAATTTAAATTGGTACAACCACTATGGAAGACAGTATGGAGATTCCTTAAAAAACTAGGAATAAAACCACCATGCATGCATACATGCTAAGTCGTGTCTAACTCTGTGACCCTACTGACTAGCCCACCAGGCTCCTATATCCATGGGATTCTTTAGGCAAGAATACTGGAGTGGATTCCCACGCCCTCCTCCAGGAGATGTTCCCAACCCAGGGACCAAACCCAAGTCTCATGTCTCCTGCATTGGCAGTTGGGTTCTTTACCACTAGCACCATTTGGGAAGCCCCAAACCACCATACGACCAAGCAATACCACTTCTAGGCATATACCTTGATGAAACCAAAACTGAAAAGAACATGTGTATCCCAGTGTTCATTACAGCACTATTTACACTAGCTAGGATATGGAAGCAACCTAGATGTCCATCAGCAGAGGAATGGATAGGGAAGTTGTGCTTCCTATACACAATGGACTATCACTCGGCTATAAAAAGGAACACATCTGCATCAGTTCTAATGGGGTGGATGAAGCTAGAGCCTATTATACACAGTGAAGTAAGTCAGAAAGAGAAAAATATCATATATTAATGTATATATATGAGATCTAGAAATATGGTACTGATGAACCTATTTGCAGGGAAGCAGTGGAGCAGACTTACGGGACAAGGGCAAGGGGGAGGAAGGAGAGGGTGAGATGAATGGAGAGAGTAGCATGGAAGCACATACACTACTATATGTAAAATAGATAGCCAATGGAAATTTTCCCTATGACTCAGGGAATTCAAACTGGGGTTCTGCAACAACCTAGAAAGGTGGGGAAGGGTGGGAGGTGAGAGAGAGGGTCAAGAACAAAGAGACATATGTATACCTATAGCTAATTCATGTTGATGTATGGCAGGAATCACATCCAATATTGTAAAGCAATTATCCTTCGATTAAAAATAAATAAATTTTAAAAAAGAAACAGGAATGAAATACCAAAAAAAATACACTTTGAAAAGTGAAAGTGTTCATCACTCAGTCATCTCTGACTCTTTGCCACTCCATGGATTGTAGCCCACCAGACTCCTCTGTTCATGGAATTCTCCAGGCAAGAATACTGGAGTGGGTCACCATGCCCTTCTCCAGTGGATTTTCCTGACCCAGGGATCAAACCTAGGTCTCATGCACTGCAAGCAAATTCTTCACTGACTGAGCCACCAGGGAAGCAAACCCCCATGAAAATGATAAAGTATGAAGTATATGTAAAGATATTAAAAATGGCAAATTATATACAAATATATTTGAGTAGAAAATCTTTTCCTTTAGCTTGGTACATTTAAAAGGTTTTTAATTACGATTTCTTTATCTTTCCATTTCAGCCTTCATCTCTGATTCATAGATTTTTTTATGGCAATTACATTAAATAGGGGAAACATATATAAAATGACTAGTATGACTTTTGACACTCACTACATATTAAAAGCAATCAAAAAATATGTTCACAAAAATTTATTATAAAGTTATCTTAGAATTCTTTTTTTTCCCCAAAAAATGTTTACTGAGCACCTGCCAAAGGCATGGTGCCAGGCACTATGATTATAGCAGTATATATTGCAGACAAGATCCCTGCCTGCCTGGAGCTTACATTCCAATGAGGGAGATGGAGGAAAAAAATACAAATTTTTTAAAAAGTAAAATTGATAGTATTTAAGAAAGAGAAAATTGCTAAAGAGAAATCAAACCACAGAAGGAAGATAAAGAGGGGGAGGATGACAGGGAATGTCTTGCTCTTTCTGAGTGGCCAGGAAAAGCCTTACTGCAAATGTGACTTGAGTAAAAACCCAAATGGCAACCATGAATCATGCAGCTATCTGGAGAAAGAGCATTATTAATATTCAAACTAGTTAAGGAGTTGGGGACTGAAATGTACACATGGCTACATTTAAAATGGATAACCAGGGGCTTCCCTGGTGGTCCAGTGGTTAGGAATCTGCCTTGTAATGCAAGGGATATCGCTTCGATCCCTGGTCTGGCAAAATCTCACATGTCACTCAATAATTAAGCCCATGGATGACAACTGCTGAGCCCTCACTCTAGGGCCCGTGAACTGAAACTGCTGAGCCCACTTGCTGCAACTAGTAAACCTCGTGTGCATAGAGCCCGTCCTCTGCAACAAGGGAAGCCATCGCAATAAGCCTACGCACTGCAGCTAGAGAGCAGGCCCTGCTAGTCACAACTAGAGAAAGTCCACATCAGCAACAAAGACCCATCACCGCCAAAAAGTAAATATTTTTTAAATAATAATACATAAAAATGTTTAAAAAAAAAGGATAACCAACAAGGACCTACTGGATAGCACAGGGAACTCTGCTCAATATCCAAGTGGGAAAGAAATATGATAAAGAAGAGAGATGTATACATAAAACTGAATCACTTTGTTGTACACCTGAAGCTATCACAACACTGTTAATCAACTATACTCCAATATAAAATAAAAACTTTAAATAAAAAGTAATATTCAAACTAAGTACAGATACATTTTGACTTGTTTTCCATTTAACACATGCTGCAAATATTTCACTTTAAATTTCACAAGAAAGAACAATCTGTCAACATATAAAATTAATTGTGACATGTTTGGTTAGATAATGAAATATATATTAAAATGTACTGCAGAATTTAACTACAGTTTAAATACTATTTTAAAAGGAAAAACTGTTTCCAGGATCTAATACTCATTTTGCATTTTTGTGCTTTTAAAAAAAAATCAACAGGTTTCAGACTCCTGTTTGCAAGTACATTTCTGTAAATAACATATTGTGAGTGGGGAGAGTCTTAATTCCCCAAAAGTAAAAAATAAAATTGGAAATAACCATCATTACAGCTTCTTTTCAACATTTGATTTTGAAGTATCAGTTTTATCTTGAAGTTCAGCCTAAAGACATCTGATCACAAATGTGAATACTGGCTTTTATGAAGTTCATGTTGAATTAGTAGACACAGCATCATTTGTATCTCCCTATTAATTTACTGAATTTCAAAACCAGATTTCTTTGTATTGCACAGAATTTATCAAGCCAGATATAGAGTTAATTAAATAATATACGGCCTGGAAGGAGGTTCTAGAGGGAGGGAATATATATACACATCTATGACTGATTCATCTTGATGTTTGACAGAAAACAAAATTCTGTAAAGCAATTATCCTTCTATTAAAAAATAAATAAATTTTAGAGATTGTTTGTCTGTTGCTTCATTGGCTATTATTTTCTCCCATTCTGAAGGCTGTCTTTTCACCTTGCTTATAGTTTCCTTTGTTGTGCAGAAGCTTTTAATTTTAATTAGGTCCCATTTGTTTATTCGTGTTTTTATTTCCAATATTCTGGGAGGTGGGTCATGGAGTATCCTGCTTTGGGTTATGGCAGAGAGTGTTTTGCCTATGTTATCCTCTAGGAGTTTTATAGTTTCTGGTCTTATGCTTAGATCTTTGATCCATTTTGAGTTTATCTTTGTGTATGGTGTTAGAAAGTGATCTAGTTTCATTCTTTTACAAGTGGCTGTCCAGTTTTCCCAGCACCACTTGTTAAAGAGGTTGTCTTTTCTCCATTGTATATTCTTGCCTCCTTTGTCAAAGATAAGGTGTCCATAGATGCGTGGATTTATCTCTGGGCTTTCTATTCTGTTCCATTGATCTATATTTCTGTCTTTGTGCCAGTACCATACTGTCTTAATGACTGTGGATTTGTAGTATAGCCTAAAGTCAGGTAGGTTGATTCCGCCAATTCCATTCTTCTTTCTCAAGATTGCTTTGGCTATACGAGGTTTTTTGTATTTCCATACAAATTGAGAAATTATTTGTTCTAATTCTTTGAAAAAGACCTCTGGTAGCTTGATAGGAATTGCATTGAATCTATAGATTGCTTTGGGTAGTATACTCATTTTCACTATGTTGATTCTTCCAATCCACGAACACGGCACATTTCTCCATCTGTTTGTGTCCTCCTTGATTTCTTTCATCAGTGTTTTATAGTTTTCTATATACAAGTCTTTTGATTCTTTAGGTAGAAATACTCCTAAGTATTTTATCCTTTTTGTTTCGATGGTGAATGGAATTGTCTCAAAAATATACAAACAACTCCTGCAGCTCCATTCTAGAAAAATAAACAACCCAATTAAAAAGTGGGCCAAAGAACTTAACAGACATTTCTCCAAAGAAGATATAAAAACGGCTAACACACACATGAAAAGATGCTCAACATCACTCATTATCAGAGAAATGCAAATCAAAACCACAATGAGGTACCACTTTACACCAGTCAGAATGGCTGCCATCCAAAAGTCTACAAGCAATAAATGCTGGAGAGGATGTGGAGAAAAGGGAACCCTCTTACACTGTTGGTGGGAATGCAAACTAGTACAGCCACTATGGAAAACAGTGTGGAGGTTCCTTAAAAAGCTGCAAATAGACCTGCCATATGACCCGGCAATCCCACTGCTGGGCATATACACCGAGGAAACCAGAATGGAAAGAGCCACGTGTACCCCAATGTTCATCGCTGCATTCTTTACAATAGCCAGGACATGGAAGCAACCTAGATGCCCATCAACTGACGAATGGATAAGAAAGCTGTGGTACATATACACAATGGAATATTACTCAGCATAAAAAAAAAATTCATTTGAAGCAATTCTACTCAGATGGACGAAACTGGAGCCCATTATCCAGAGTGAAGTAAGCCAGAAGCAAAAACAACAATACAGTATATTAACGCATATATATGGAATTTAGAAAGACGGTAACGAGAACCCAACATGGGAGACAACAAAAGGAACGCAGATGTATAGAATACACTCGTGGACTTTGTGGATGAGGGTAAGGGTGGGATGATATGGGAGAAGGGCATTGAAGCATGTTAATTGTCATGTGTCTAATCAATCGCCAGCCCAGGATTGATGCTCGGGACTGGTGCAGCGAGATTTCCCGGGGGGGGAGGGAGGAGGGAGGGGGGTTCCGGAGGGGAAGCATATGTAAACCCATGGTGATATCATGACAATGTATGGCAAAAACAATAAAAAAATAAAAAATAAATAAATAAATAAATAAATTTTAAAAATTATATATGGCCTATAACAAAAGCACACAGATTAGAACTGTAGAATAGTCATTGCCCACAGACAGGTAGTAGGGTTTGGCTGAGAAATAAAACATTCAAATTACTATTGACTCTGGGTCATAGTTACTGTTCTTCAATAACTGCTTCACGTGATCATCAATCTATACTTGGAAAGTTTCCAATGAATAGGTTTTTAAAGAGAAGAAAAGGCTTTGATAATCATTTTACTGCTCAACAGCTTAAGTAATTATTTGATTGCTGAGTGGACACCATTCCTCCTTGAGGAAACTGTTAGCCCACCATGCTCAAAGCCAGGTAACTCACTGCGGAGACTGTGGGGTGGACAGCATGAGTCACGGGCCAGAGCAGAGATGCGGAAGTGACTCAAACCCTCGAAGGGCAAGCAGAGGTTGAGTCATCAAAGAGTTTTCTCAAATCCTCGGAACCTGAAAAACCTTACACCTGTACTGTGAGTTTACACAGAAGAGACTTCAATAACAGATATTCAGGTTATCCAGGGTCAGAACTGAGCAAGCTGAACTGCAAGGAAGCTAAGTTCACATCACCTATTACAGTCACCCAGACTCCCAGTTCCACAGAGTCCTGCCTCAGATTCCTGGTGGCCATCTTGGAAAAGAGTACCAGTAACAAGAGCATCTGAAACACTGAACGGTTGTCCAAAGAAGCCCATCAAACCTAAAGAAAAAGATACATGGGCTGCAACATAGACGGGCCTGGAGAATATCACACTAAGTGAAGTAAGTCAGACAGAGAAGGACAAATATATATCACTTATATGTGGAATCTAAAATAATGGCACAGACTAACTTATTTACAAAAGAGAAAACAAACTCATAGACATAGAAAACAAATTCATGGTTCCCAAAGGAGAAAGAGAGGGAAGGAATAATTCAGGAGACTAGGATTAACATATAACACTCTACTATATATAAAATAGATATTAAGGACCTACTGTATGACAACTTGTATAGGAAAAGAATCTAAAAAATAATGAATATATGTATAATTGAATCACTTTGCTGTATATCTGAAACTAATGCAACATTGCAATTCTACTCCAATAGAAATTATTTGAAAAGAAACAAAATTATTTTTGTCTCATTTTGCTTTATATCAGACTAGGCTAAGCTGCTTTGTGTATTTTGTTTTCTTCTCTATGCAACCAGGTGGACACTTGATGAGAAAGACCGTGTGAGTAAATTGGTGACCCTGCCACCTACTTTTCTGAGCTGTTCAAACACTTTTCCATGATTACTGGGGAAAGAAGCAGAAAGTGAAGGCTCACAGTGACAAAGGAACAATCTTGAGTTCTGCTTTTTTTAGGATTTCCAACTAAAATACTGTTACATATTTTCATAAAACATCAGCCATAGTAGCTTGAGAGTGCAAAGTTATAAAATTAAATAAAGAGGACTATGAGTAAGTTGGGCAAACTCCAGGAGATGGGGAGGGACAAGGAGACCTGGCTGAAGTCCATGGGGTTGCAAAGAGTCGGACATGACTTGGCTACTGAACAACAAATGAGTAGCTGTACCAATTGCCCATCAAAGCTGATCACTTTTTTTTTCTTAAATAGAGAATAACCAGGCTGAAGAGTTACGAGTGATGTTTTCCACAGAGCAGTATATAAAATCTTCATCTCTCAGTTGTTAGCATCAACCACATCCAAATCATTTCAATAAAAACTGGGTCTGACTTCTGAATGATGCAAAGCCTGACTCTTGGGGAAATGGCAAGGTTTGTAGTGATTTAGAACCTGGCTATTGGGAAACTTGATTACAAAGTAAAATATGCAGAAGTTCTAGGAAAGGCATAAAAAATGTCATGCAAATAGGGGAGCAGTCAGGAAAAGGCTGAGATCAAATCAGATTTTCTCATAAGGCGTGCCACTTTCTTGTGATGCACCAAGGGGCTGTCTATTGTGACAGTCAATGGCCCCAGTCCAGGAGCCAGGCTGCCTGGTCTTGAATCCTGCTCTGCCCTTTACTGACTTTCATTGCAGTCACTCAACCTGAAGGTACCTGGATGTTCTCACTTATAAATAGAAATAATCGTAACACTGTCTTCACTGGCTGTAGTGAATTGAATGTTCCAAGTGTATCAAGTACTTACAGAGTGCCTGGGATGCATGAAACATTCTATGAGTCTTAGTTGTTACTGTCTCTGCTGCTAGTCATACCATTATTATCAGGACCTACCACGAGTGTGTGTGTGAGGCACAGGTGACAGGCTGGGGAGCGGGATTACCATGACCCCTGCCCTCTGAAGGACGTCCCTCGTGGCTCAGTGGTAAAGGACCTGCCCGCCAATGCAGGAAACTCAACAAGATTCCCTGGAGAAGGAAATGGCAACTCACTCCAGTAATCTTGCCTGGGAAATCCCATGGACAGAGGAGCCTGGCAGAGAACAGCCCATGTGGTCACAAAGAGTTGGACACAACTTAGCAACTGAACAACAACCAACCGCCCTCTGAGGGTTTGCAGTCTAACAAATGGAAAAAATGAGACTGAACAGCCTTTAGTGTTTTCTGATTAAAAGATCAATAGGTTGTGACATAATTATGAATTGCATTTTAAATGCAAACTACAATGTATCTCAAGCAAATTAATAACTACAGGCTGTTTTCAGACTGGTTTCTGAGAAGCCCTGGGTTTTGAGTAGTGATTCTTCTGAGCAGGGGAAGGGGAGAGGAGGCAGAGAAAGAGGACACTGGGAGGAGACAATGGAGCTTATCGTAACTTTCCAAAGCTTAGCAACTGACAAATAAGATGTTTGAGAAAACAGCTTGCAAACGATGTATGTAACTAAAGCATCTAAACTGCTTGGAAAGGACTTCCCTCTTTGGTCTAGTGACTAAGACTGTGCTTCCAATGCAGGGGGTCTGGATTTGATTCCTGGTCAGGGAACTAGATCCCACATACCACAACTAAAGCCAAATAAATAGATATTTAAAGAAGAAAAAGAAGCTAAAGTGCTTAGAAAATAGGGTATCTTGAACAGGTTAAGAATTTCCCTTTCACTCTTGCTATTAACAACATTAATTAACCAAACATTTGGATCTTTAGCAAACCATTTAGATCCTAAGAAAAGGGTTATAAAATTCAAACCAACCTCCATATTATCATACACTCCTGAGGTCAAATTTTCTTATACTTGATCCAACAGCAATGGCTCCAAAATACACCCTCTGAGAGCTAGACTGTAATGTTCTGTTTTTGCAGAAAAATCAAGTAGTGGTAATCTGCTGATTCACAGAAGGAAAAAAAAATGTGTATAGAAAATTCTCACTTGAGTTTTTCTTTCATGAACTTTCTTCAGCTGTTGGTGCCCATGACCACTACTAATAACAAGTGGGAACAGAATTAAATCAGTAAATAAGCAGTGAAGGAAAGTTAACAAAAACCTTGGAGAAGGACCAGGTTCAACTTGTTATTTCATGGGTACTCGGGCAATGCTTTTATAGAACACACATGTCCTGTGGTTCTATTTTTGTTCCCATTCCTCTTGGCAGAACTACATGTCAATATTTTGCAGCCTCCCACACCCCGAAATTTTCAGGTGTTCAGATATTTGAAACAGTCTGAAACCACCAAAGTTTATGCTCTTAATGTTTTAATACAATGGAGCACAGAACCTATACGTGCTCAAGAGCTCACCTGCCAACTTTGCAGGCTATTTGAGAAGCCGCAGGGTGATACAAACCCATTAACATCAGCTGTGCTATTTGTGATCTGTGGCAACTCATCCATGGGGAGCTGAGGACACTGCCTCCCAGAACATTGCATCCTCAGTCCCGAAATGAACAGCAGTTTGATGTGATTGCAAAACACAGGGGGAGAATTTGGAAAAGCATATGGTAGCCCCAATTCCATGGGACCCGTCCACACGTTCCCAATGCCTTCTAACTGTTAGGAAGGATTTCCCAAAGTTGTAGGCCTGAGAGCCAGCCCATGGCACCTCAAGCAAGAAAGTTTGCCTTCCACGTCTGCGTCGTGACCTTGGGGAAATTACAAACTCCTGTTCAGTGAAATTCTAGAGGGCGTTGATAACGAAGTCCTCCCCAAATATACAGTAGAGGAATTTGGGGAAGAAGGAAATAATATCTAGACTAAAAATCTCCAGCCTCAATGGCCAGTGACAACAAAACAAAGTTACACCTCCTAATTTATAGAAATTTGCCCACCTTCAAAGCTCCAAAGCTCTCTGCTTCTCTTCCTAAGGAGCTTTTCTTGTGCTGCCCAGGAACCGCTCCTTCGAGGCTCTTCAATTTGAGTCTTGCTGTCCGCTTGCAGGATTATTGCCCCCACACCACTGCTGCTAGCCACGAAGGATCCAGCAACACAAACAAGACCATGTTAGAGTTTTCACTAAAATTTATGATAGGCAGGGAGGAAAACTGAAGAGTAACACAGGAACCAGCTACTAAGAGAGCATGCAAACCCAAACTGGCCTTAGGTATTCTGTGGATAGTACTCATTGGTTTCAGCTGTTCTCCTGCTTCTTCCTACCTTCTCCTTAATTGGGGGTTAACCAGCATCTCTTAAAGTGCCAGTGTGTAACTTACATCTCAGAAGTTCCAGAAATAAAGAAAACTTGAATATAAGTAGCATGAGGAAAAATAAATGGGATACGGTATTCCAAGAAGTGCATTTTGAAGTATGTTACAGAGAGAGAGAAAGAGAGGGAGGGAGGGAGATGGGGTGGGGGGGAGAAGGAGACAAAAAGAGAGGAGAGAGAGACTGAGAATTATGGGTCTGTACCTATGTCCAAATGGTATCTTACACATGGTTTGAACGTTCAGAAAACCTAGGAGATATCCACAGTCCTGCTAAGACTTCTCATAAGTTTCTGATCTTTAGCCTTTCAAAGGTTATAGCTGTGGAAACACAGATTTGTAGTTAGAAAGTGCCAGGAATCTCTGGGTCTCAAAATCAAAGCCAATTTCCATTAAATTACAAAATCTGCAGCTTGAGCTTCAGAGCACCATATGGAAATAATGAAAGAGTTCTACTATACTGATTTCATCTGTAGCACTTTTGCATTTTATAATTTTTAACATGTTTCTTGTTTATTATCTGCCTCTCTCCCATGGGACTATAAGTTCTGTGAGGACAGAAGACACAATTCTTTTGCTTATTAATTTATATTGTTGTTGTCATTTAGTCCCAGAGTCATGTCCGACTCTTTTTGAGGCCCCATGGGCTGTAGCCCACCAGGCTCAGAGGAGCCTGGGATTTTCTCCAGGAAAAAATACTGGAGTGGGTTGCTATTTCCTTCTCTAGGATATCTTCTTGCCCCAGGGATTGAACTTGTGTCTCCTGCATTGACAGGCAGGTGCTTTACCACTGAGCCACATTAATATCCTCAAATTAAGTCTACGACATAGTTGGATCTCAAAAAAAAATTACAAATGATTGACTGAGAGATCTGGAGAAAAGGAGAAAAACGAAAAACAAGTACAGCTAGGGAGTAACACGGCAGTGAATAAACCAGCTGGTGGACTGGCCAGCACAGGGCAGGCCCCCATTCTGTGACAAGTCCTCCCCAGTAACAGAGTAACACCAGATTTGTTGGGGAAAGAGATCTTGCTCCTGAGGAACAACTGGGAATTAGAGAATTTTCTAATTGAAAGGGCTAGGAGATAAGCTTAGTGACTTTGGGATGCTTCCAAAGCCAGGTTACTGCCAACCTAGGGGAGAATCCAGTCCTCCCAGCTCCTGGTTTTAAGTGCCATATTCTCTGAAGCAGTGGCTGCAAATAGAAAGATGTAAATGTTAAAATAATGGCAATTAAGAGAGGAATAGATAAAGAAGATGTGATCCATATATGTAATAGAATATTACTCAGTCATAAAAAAGAATGAAATAATGCCATCTGCAGCAACAAGGTTGGACCTAGAGACTGTCACAATGAATGAAGTCAGACAGAGAAAGACAAATATCATATGATATCACTTATGTGGAATCTAAAAAAAAAACACTTATGTACAAAACAGAAATAGAATTACAGATGTAGAAAATAAACTTATGGTTACTAGGGGTAAGGAGGGGGATAAATTTGGAGACTGGGATTGACATACACACTATTATATATAAAATATGTAATTAATAAGGACCTATTGTATGGTATGGGTAACTCTACTCAGAATTCTAAAATGACCTGTATGGAAAAAAAAAATCTTTAAAAAGTGAATATACTTGTATGTTTAACAGATTCAGTTTGCTGAACAGCAGAAAGTAACAACATTGTAAACCAACTATATACCAATAAAAGCTTTTAAAAAAGATGGGCTGGAAGTCCTGACAATTGACCCACCAGCCTTCTTCTAGCTCCATAAATACACACAGTGGCCTTCCACTCCAAAGGCTTGATTTAAAGGATGAGAAGAGGCAAAATTTGCAGAGTTGATCCGGGAGCTGAACAAGGATGGGGGAATACACTGTCAGGGTGGGGGTGGGGGTGAGATGTTGGCAGGTTGGCAAGGAGGAGGGTGAGGGAAGGTTCTGGGCTTGGAGAAAGAACATCCACAGAGAAGGAGGGCTGTGCTGTGTTGCTACAGCTGGGGAGCGTGGGCAGCATGAAAGAGATCACAGAGGGGGAGCTGTGGGAATGGCAGTGAGATGCCTGAGTACCCTGGGTCTCCGGTCTCGACTGAACAGCACAGTGGTCGCTGTGAGGGCCTGGAGCCCCCTGCCAGTTCCTGGTCAAGAGTTCCTGCCATCTTAGACCCTAGCCCCAGGACCTGGGGGCTCTGTGGTTGTCCCTGCCTTCTGCCCAGTCCCAAGCTGTGCCTCTCAGGGACTTCTCACCCCACTTCACTGGAAGAGTAGCTCAAGCACAGGTTCACATTATTTAATCTTTCACTCCGAAAGTTTAAAGGCTTCACAGCTGCTGTTGCTTATAATCTAACATTTGTTGCTTAATCTAAAGCCAGAAAACTCTGCCATAACAGGCATAGAAATTCCCGTAGGTTTAAAAAATAAAAATCCAACACAAAGTCTGTAAAATATAAGGGTGAGCAAAGAGGACGTGTCCACGAACTTGGCTTATACCTGCCCTATGAATGAATGATCCTGCTAATCTCACCTTTAAGCTGCGATTCACTTGCAGAGTGATTTGTAACCACCTTGGCAAACCTGATGGTGACAGTTGGGAGATGCGGCTGGATTCTGTGGTTATCCTCAGGTTACAAATAAGCTGTTTGTGTTCACGTGGCTGTATCCTATGGCATTTGCTCTGTTTTGTAAACTGTGTCAGCGCGAACTCTAATAGCATCTCAGATTTATTTGGCAATCTTCTTCAGAAAAACCTCAGGATACTTTTCACATATGCCATTCTTTTATTCCTTTAGGACTTCCATTGAAAAGATTCTTAGAGGCAGACATAAAATAGGAAATCCATTCTTTCCTTTGGGAGAGCTCTATTAAGTGTTTCCCAATTCAGTGAAATTCTCGTCACTTTTATAGATATTCTTCTTACCTTTTCTGTGCATGATTTTTCTTTCCAGTCTTCTACCTGCACCCTCTGTTCTAAGCATTTTTTCTTGTGGAACACTGTTTTTTTGGCTCCCTGGCTTTCACTATCACCCACTTGCCAGGCTTTCGCTTTTTTCCTTTGCCTGAGCTATACCAGGTGGAGATTTCAAGTTTTCTTTTTTTAAGTTTATTTATTTTAATTGGAGGATAATTACTTTACAATATTGTGATAGCTTTGCCATATATCAACATGACTCTGCCATAGGTATACATGAGTCCCCTCTCTCCTGAACCTGTCTTCCCTCCCCACCCCATCCCTCCAGACTGTCAGCACTAAAATAGAAAGCCTGGAGATAAATCTACACACCTATGGACACCTCATCTTTGACAAAGGAGGCAAAAATATACAATGGAGAAAAGATAGTCTTTTCAAAAAGTGGTGCTGGGAAAACTGGTTAACTACGTGTAAAAGAATGAATTAGAATACTTTCTAACACCATACACAAAAATAAACTCAAGATGCATTACAAATCTAAACCTGAGACCAGAAACTATCAACCTCTTAGAGGAAAACATAGGCAGAACACTCTCTGACATAAATCATAGCAAGGACCTTTATGACCCATCTCTTAGAGTAATGGCAATAAAAATAAACAAATAGGACCTAATAAAACTTAAAAGCTTTTTCATGATTTCAAGTATTCTTATCTTAGGACTTCCCTGGTAGTCCAATGGATAAGACTCTGAGCTTTCCTTGCCAGGGGGTGTGGGTTTAATCCTTGGTTGGGAAACTAAGATCCCACAAGCCATGCAGTGTGACCAAAAAGTAAAAAAAAAATTAAAAAGTACTTTTTTCTCTGTTTTCTGTTTGTTTTTCTCCTTTACTTCCTAACAACCAAAATGTGAAACTATAATTCCAAAGTGAGACGCTGGACGAATTTTCAGAGTTAGGGACTAAGAGTTAGCTGGTTCAACATTTGAAATGTATCACCTTATTTCAGGTGGGCTTCCCTGGTGGTTCAGCGGCAAAAAACCCACCTGCTATGCTGGAGATCACCTGCATTGCAGGAGGTGTGGGTTCAGTCCTTGAGTCAGGAAGATCCCCTGGAGAAGGAAATGGCAACCCACACCAGTATCCTTACCTGGGAAACACCGTAGACAGAGGAGTCTGGCGGGCTACAGACCACGGGGTCACAAGAGTCAGACACAGCTTGGTGACTAAACTACCACCACAACCTTATTTCAGAGAAGCGAACTTTATAACTTCAGCAGGGATGGCACATATTTAAAATAATTTTTTTTAAATTGGACTTAAAATTATTCAACATTGTACTTCATGGACTTGTGCTCTTTTTTTCTTTCTTATTTATACTCATCTCCAACTTAACAGAAATCCAGGCTCTGTGTAGCAAATGACCTAGTTAGTAACTTAGGCTTGAGGGCTTTCCTTGCCACAAGGACTTTATAACCTAGTCATCTATATCCAGTATCTATGGGAGTCCTATCACTTTTTTCCTACTACATTTACTTGCATTTTGAATTCATTTAGGAAAAAAAAAAAACTTTTTAGCACCTGCTATATTCAGTGCTAAAGTCTGGCATATGTGTGTGCTTAGTCACTCAGTCGTGTCTGACTCTTTGCAACCTCATGGACTGTAGCCTACCAGGCTCCTCTGTCCATGGGGATTCTCCAGGCAAGAATACTGGAGTGGGTTGCCATGCCCTCCTCCAGGGGATCTTCCCAACTCAGGGATCGAACCCAGGTCTCCCTCATTGCAGGCAGATTCTTTACCATCTGAGCCACCAGGGAAGCCTGTCTGGCAATATGGCAATCATCAAAAACAAATACTGTTTCCACAAAGGGACTAATCCTCTAGCCACATTTTCAAATCTAAAACTGCAAACTGAGAGAAGCACTGAAAAGGCTACTCGTTGGATCATGAAACAAGGGGACAAGACTTGAAATGGGAGCAGATGGGAATCAGAAAAAGTGTCACTAAAAAGTAACGTTGGGCATAATCACTTGGCTGTACATTAGATCTCCAGAACTTATTTATCTTCTAGTTGCAATTGGTACTCCAATTTCCCCACCCCTCAGCTCCTAGTAATCAGGTAATCACCTTCCCAGTCTCTTTTTTGGATTTCACATACAAGGGATATCATAAAATATTACTCTGTCTGGCTTATCTCACTAAGCATAATACCCTCAAAATTCATCTATTTTGCTGCAGATGTCAAGATTTTCTTTCTAATGGCTGAAAAAATAATACTCATAAATACATATATATTGTATCTCACATATTTATCTATCATCCTTTTATAGACATTTAGTTTGTTTCCACTGACTACTGTGAACAATGCTACAATAAACATGGGAATGAAGATAACTTTTTGATATCCTGTTTACATTTATTTTGTATATATACCCTGTAGTGGGATTGCCAGATCATACTGTAGTTATATTTCATTTTTTTGAGAAACCTTCATTCCGTTTTCCATAGTGGCTGCACCAATTTACATTCCCGCCCATGGTGCATGAGGGTTCCCTTTTCTCCAACACTTGTTATTGCTTGTCTTCTTTTCTTTTGGCTGTGCTGGGTTTTCCTTGCAGTGCACAGGATTTCTCTAATTGTGGGGTGCAAACCTCGTTGCCCTGAAGCATGTGGGATCTTAGTTCCCTGGCCAGGGATTGAACCTGTGTCCCCTGCATTGGAAGGCAGATTCTTAACCACTGAATCATGAGAGAAGTCCCTGACTTGTTTTCTTGATGATAGCCATTCTGACAGAGGTGAAGTGACATTTCAATGTGGATTTGATTTGTACCTCCCTGGCGATTAGTAATGTTGAGCCTCTTTTTATAGATTATTGACCATTTGTATTTCTTTGGGAAAGTGTCTATTCAAAATTTCTAGGGGACTAGATCATAAATGTTCCCACCACAGAAAAGAAATGGTAATTATGTCACATGATAGAGGTGTTAGTGAAAGCTATGATGGCAATCATATTGCAATAAATAAAATCAACACACTATACACCTTAAATTTACACAATGTTGTATGTAATTATTTCCCAATTAAAAAACAGAGAATACCATTTGATCTGAAATCTGTAGAGTGGGAAGACATTAAATGGACAAAGTAGGGATGGGAGTTTCAGACTGATAGAATGGCTTGCATCTACGTTCATGGTGTTAAGAGAAGGACTATGGCATTTTTTAAGATAAAAGGGAAAAGCCAGTTTGTCTATACATGGAGAGTAGGATGATCAAGTCTGAAGGGCCAATCCACAGAGCACTGGAGAAGATTTTATTTTTAGTTATTGGGAATGGGAGTTCGGGAGTTTTTACTGATAGTAGCAACTATTTTATTGGCAGGGTCAAGATTGTGTTTTGGAAATGCTGGCTGCTGAGTGGAGAGGAATATTGAGGTGGTCTAGAATAAATGAGTTGGGATCTGTGAGAAAACTACTAAGATTTAGAAGAGTATGAAAAGTCACATAATTAGGATGGTTTAAGTTGAGACAGAAAAAATGGATTACATTTAGAAATATGTAGGAGGTAACACTGAGAGATTGGTCATGACTAGACTTGAGAGTAAAAGAGAAGGAAATGTCAAGATGGCACTTAAGTTTTCAGCTTTCACAGCTAAATAGTGGCCCCAGACTAGGGAAATGAGAATGTCTAAAATGTGCTTTTGTTTGAAGATTTTGAATGTCTCTGTTCCTGAGAGAACTAATAGTAGACATAGAATTGGATAAGATGGTCTAGGTTTCACAGAAGTCTAAACAGATATGTGTGTGTGTATATATATTTGGGAATCAGCATATGGTCTGCTCTTGTTGATATTCCCCAGGAAAGAGTACTTAAGAAGAAGAGAAGATAAGCTAAGACAAAACTTTGAGGAAAAAAATCCTCAACATTTAAAAATACAAGAAAATCTTCTTAAAAAATTAATAAATGCTGAAAGGGGCTATGTGCATACTCAGGAGAAAATGAGAAGGATGTGGTTTCATGGAAGTCAAAGTGTGACATATTTTCAAGAATAATAGAGGGAAAAAAAGAAAAAAGAATAATAGAGTCCCTTATCTCACATCATGTTCAAAAATTAATTCAAAATAGACCAAATATCTAAACATAAAAGCCAAAATCATAAACCTCCAGAAGAAAACACAGGAATAAATCTTTGTTACCTTGAATTAGGCAATAATTTCTAGATATGGCATCAGAAGCATAAGCAACAACAAGTAAATTGCATGCTAACTTATTTCAGTCATATATGACTCTGTGTGACGCTATGGACTGTACCTACCAGGCTCCTCTGACCATGGGATTGGGCAGGCAAGAACACTGCAGAGGGTTGCCATGTCTTCCTCCAGGGGATCTTCCCAGTGCAAGGATCGAACCTGCATCCCCTATGTCTCTTGCATTTCTTTCGTCTCCTGCATTGGCAGGTGGTTTCTTTACCAACAGCATCACCTGGGAAGCCCATAAATAAACTGGACATCATCAAAATAAAAAATTTCTCTGCTGCAAAGTATACCACCCAGAAAGTAAAAGGCAATCTACAGAATGGGAGAAAGTTTTGCCTGTCACATATTTGATAGGGTTTCCCTGGTGGCTCAGTGGTAAAGAATCTGCCTGACAATGCAGGAGATGGGGTTCAATTCCTGGGCTGGGGAGATCCCCTGGAGAAATGGCAACCTATTCCAGTATTCTTGCCTGGGAAATACCATGGAGAGAGGAGCCTAGGGGGTTACAGTCCATGCAGTTACAAAGAGTCGGACATGACTTAACAACTAAAAAACTAACACGTATCTGGTAAGGATCTCGTAACTAGAATATATAAATAATTCCTATAACTCAAAAATGAAAACAATAAATAGCCCAAAATGTAGACAATCAGAATATACATTTCTTCAAAGGAGTTTTACAAGTGACCAATAAGCACATCTCTTTAAGAATTTTCCACGGTTTCTTGTGATCCACATAGTCAAAGGCTTTGACATAGTCAATAAAACATAAGTTTTTCTGAAACTCTCTTGCTTTTCCAATGATCCAACGGATGTTGGCAATTTGATCTCTGGTTCCTCTGCCTTTTCTAAATCCAGCTTTAACATCTGGAAGTTCACAGCTGACCTACTGTTGAGGCCTGGCTTGGAGAATTATGAGCATTAGTTTGCTAGCCTGTGAGATGAGTGCAATTGTGCAGTAGTTTGACAATTCTTTGGCATTGCCTTTCTTTGGGGTTGGAAAGAAAACCGACCTTTTCCAGTCCTGTGGCCATTGCTGAGTTTTCCAAATTTGCTGGCATATTGAGTGCAGCAATTTCACAGTATCATCTTTAGGATTTGGAATAGTTCAACTGGAATTCCATCACCTCCACTAGCTTTGTTCGTAGTGATGCTTTCTAAGACTCATTTGACTTCACATTCCAAGATGTCTGACACTAGGTGAGTGATCACACCATCATGATTATCTGCATCATGAAGATCTTTTTTGTACAGTTCTTCTGTGTATTCTTGCCACCTCTTCTTAATATCTTCTGCTTCTGTTAGGTCCCTACCATTTCTGTCCTTTATTGAGCCCATCTTTACATGAAATGTTCCCTTGGTATCTCTGATTTTCTTGAAGAGATCTCTAGTCTTTCCCATTCTGTTGTTTTCCTCTATTTCTTTGCATTGATCACTGAGGAAGGCTTTCTTATCTCTCCTTGCTCTTCTTTGGAACTCTGCATTCAAATGGGTCTATCTCTCCTTTTCTCCTTTGCTTTTGGCTTCTCTGCTTTTCACAGCTACTTGTAAGGCCTCCTCAGATGATCATTTTGCCTCCTTGCATTTCTTTTTTCTTGGGGATGGTCTTGATCCCAGCCACCTGTACAATGTCATGAACTTCTGTTCATAGTTCTTCAGGCACTCTGTCTGTCAAATCTAATCCCTTGAATCTATTTGTCACTTCCACTGTGTAAGTGTAAGGGATTTGATTTAGGTCATACCTGAATGGTCTAGTGGTTTTCCTCACTTTGTTCAATTTAAGTCTGAATTTGGCAATAAGGAGTTCATGAGCTGAGCCACAGTCAGCTTCTAGTCTTGTTTTTGCTGACTGTACAGAGCTTCTCCATCTTTGGCTGCAAACAATATAATCAATCTGATTTCGGTATTGACCATCTGGTAATGTTCATGTGTAGAGTCTTCTCTTGTGTTGGAAGACGGTGTTTGCTATGACCAGTGTATTCTTTTGGCAAAACTCTGTTAGCCTTTACCCTGCTTAAGTCTATGCTCCAAGGCCAAATTTGCCTTTTATTCCAGGTATCTCTTGACTTCCTGCTTTTGCATTCCAGTCCCCTATGATGAAAAGGACATCTTTTGGGGGTGTTAGTTCTAGAAGGTCTTAAAGGTCTTCATAGAACCATGCAACTTCAGTTTCTTCAGCATTACTGGTCAGGGCATAGACTTGGATTACTATGATATTGAATGGTTTGCCTTGGAAATGAACAGAGATCATTCTGTCATTTTTGAGATTGCATCCAAGTACTGTATTTTGGACTCTCTTGTTGACTATGGTGGCTACTCCATTTCTTCTAAGGGATTCTTGCCCACAGTTCAGTTCAGTCGCTCAGTCGTGTCTGACTCTGTGCAACCCCATAGACGGCAACCCCCATGCTCCCCCGTCCCTGGGATTCTCCAGGCAAGAACAATGGAGTGGGTTGCCATTTCCTCCTCCAATGCATGAAAGTGAAAAGGGAAAGTGAAGTCCCTCAGTCATGTCCAACTCTTAGCAACCCCGTGAACTGCAGCCTACCAGGCTCCGCCATCCAGGCAAGAGTACTGGAGTTGGTGGCCAGTGCCTTCTCCAATTCTTGCCGACAGTAGTAGATATAATGGTCATCTGAGTTAAATTCACCCATTCCAGTCCATTTTAGTTCGCTGATTCCTAAAATGTTGATGTTCACTCTTGCCATCTCCTGTTTGACCACTTCCAATTTGTCTTGATTCATGGACCTAACATTCCAGGTTCCTATGCAATATTGCTCTTTACGGCATTGGACTTTACTTCCATTACCAGTCACATCCACAACTGGGTCTTGTTTTTGCTTTGACTCCATCTCTTCATTCTTTCTGGAGTTATTTCTCTACTTATCTCCAGTAGCATATTGGGCACCTACAGACCTGGGGAGTTCATCTTCCAATGTCCTATCTTTTTGCTTTTTCATACTGTTCATGGGGTTCTCAAGGCCAAAACACTGAAGTGGTTTGCCATTCCCTTCTCCAGTGGACCACGTTTTGTCAGAATTCTCCTCCATGATGCATCCGTCTTGGGTGGCTCTACACAACACAGCTCATAGTTTCACTGAGTTAGAGAAGACTGTGGTTCATGTGATCAGATTGGTTAGTTTTCTGTGATTGTCGTTTTCTATCTGTCTGCCCTCTGATGGAGAAGGATAAGAGGAAGCTTATCCTTATGGAAGCTTGACCTACTTACAGTTTTCTCAGGAAAACTGTAAGTAAGGTCCTTTATGGAAGCTTCCTGATGGGAGAGACTGACTGAGAGGGAAACTGGATCTTATTCTGATGGGGAGGCCATGCTCAGTAAATCTTTAATCCAATTTTCTGTTGAAGGGCAGGGCTGTGTTGCCTCCCTGTTATTTGACCTAAGGCCAAACTATGATGGAGATAATGAAGATAAAGGTGACCATCTTCAAAAGGTCCCACGCACGCACTGCTACACTCAGTACCCCCAACCCTGCAGCAGGCCACCACCAACCCATAGCTCCACTGGAAACTCCTGGACACTCATGGGCAAGTCTGGGTCAGTCTCTTGTGTGGTCACTGCTCCTTTCTCCTGGGTCCTGGTGTGCACAAGGTTCTGTTTATGTCCTCTAAGAGTCTGTTTCCCCAGTCCTATATAAGATCTGGTGGCTCTATGCTGGAATTAATGATGACCTCCTCCAAGAGGGCTTATGTCATACCTAGGTCTGTTGCACCCAAAGCCCCTGCACCTGTGGCAGGCCACTGCTGACCTGTACTTCTGCAGGAGACACTGAAACATAGTTCTGTCTCAGTCTCTATGGGGTCTCTGGGTCCTGAGGGGCACAAGGTTTGTTTGAGCCCTCTGAGTGTCTCTGGCAGGTATGGGATTTGGTTGTAAATGTGACTTTGTGCCATTACCATCTTGTTGGGGCTTCTCCTTTGCCCCTGGATATGGGGTATCCCCTCAAAGTCACTCTAGCACCACATAGCCACCTCTCCACTGTCTTGCTGGGGCTTCTCTGCCCTTGGACATGGGGTACCAGATGACCTGACCTGTCTCCTGAGAAAACTGTAAGTAGGTCAAGAAATAGCAGTTAGAACTGAACGTGGAACAAAGATTGGTTCCAAATCGGGAAAGGAGTACATCAAGGCTGTCACCCTGCTTATTGTCACCTGCTATGTTTAACTTTTATGCAGAGTACATAATGAGAAACACTGGGCTGGAAGAAGCACAAGCTGGAATCAAGATTGCAGGGAGAAATATCAATAACCTCAGATATGCAGATGACACCACCCTTATGGCAGAAAGTGAAGAAGAACTAAAGAGCCTCTTGATGAAAGTGAAAGAGGAGAGTGAAAAAGTTGGCTTAAAACTCAACATTCAGAAAACTAAGATCATGGCATCTAGTCCCATCACTTCGTGGCAAATAGACAGGGAAACAGCAGAAACAGTGACAGACTTTATTTTGGGGGGACTCTAAAATCACTGCAGATGGTGACTGCAGTCATGAAACTAAAAGACACTTGCTCCTTGGAAGAAAGTTTATGACCAATCTAGACAGCATGTTAAAAAGCAGAGACATTACTTTGCCAACAAAGGTCTGTCTAGTCAAGGCAATAGTTTTTCCATGCTATAGTCATGTATGGATGTAACAATTGGACTATAAATAAAGCTGAGGGCTGAAGAATTGATGCTTTTGAACTGTGGTGTTGGAAAAGACTCTTGAGAGTCCCTTGGACTGAAAGGAGATCCAACCATCCATCCTAAAGGAAATAACTTCTGAATATTCATTGGAAAGACTGATGCTGAAGCTGAAACTGCCATACTTTGGCCACCTGATGGGAAGAACTGATTCACTTAAAAAGACCATTCCCTGATGCTGGGAATGATTGAAGGTGGGAGGAGAAGGGGACAACAGAGGATGAGGTGTTTGGATTGCATCACCAATTCAATGGACATTAGTTTGAGTAAACTCCAGGAGTTGGTGATAGACAGGGAGGCCTGGCATGCTGCGATCCATGGGGTTGCAAAGAGTCGGACATGACTGAGTGACTGAACATAAAGGATGCCCTAGTTTAGTCATCAAAGAAATGCAGATGAAAACCAAAATGTGGTACCACTTCATACCCACTATCCAAAAGTCAGATAATAATGCATGTGGTAGGAATATAAAATGGTGCAGCCCCTTTGGAAAACATTCTGCAGTCCTCAGAATTATCACATATGGTTTGATAATTCCACTCCTAGATATATATTCAAAAGAAATAAAAACATGTCTACAAAAAAACTTGTACAGAAATGTTCATCACAGCCAGGTCAGAGGGGGAAAATGTTCATCCAGAATTATTAGTAATAGCCAAAACAAAAATGGAAACAACTAGCCATCAACTGCTGAATGGACAAATAAGAGGTGTTATGTCCATGCAATGAAATATTATTCAACAATAAAAAGAAATGAAGGACTGATACATGCTGCACCATGGATTAATCTTTTTTTTAAGTTTTATTTTATTTTTTTTATTTTTTATTTCTTTAGAAAGATGGTAACGATAACCTTGTATGCAAGACAGCAAAAGAGACACAGATGTATAGAACATGGATTAATCTTGAAAATATTAACTGAAGGAAGCTAGCCACAAAGGGCCACAGATTATATGATTCTATTTAGATAAAATGCCCATAGGCAAATTCACAGGGACTGAGAGTAGGACGGTGATTACCTAGAACTAACAATTTCGGGAGAACTGGGAAGTGGCTGCTAAAGGGTGTGTCCTAGAATGAATTGTAGTGATGTTCACAAAACTCTGAATATGTCAAAAGCCATTGAATTTTACATTTTGAATGAATGAATCGTATGGTATGTGAATTAAGTATTAATAGATCTGTTATAATAGAATCATCAAAAAAGGCAAAGTTTGCTGAGGAGGCCAGCAGGTAAATATTGAAAACTGTTCATTGAACTTCAAGCACAGGCAACATATATGACAAGCCCACAGCTAAAATCATATTTGATGGATGAAAGCTAAAAGTGTTTCTTCTAAGATTGGGAACAAGACAATGCCCATTACTGACACTCCTTTTTAACATAGTACTTGAAGTTCTAGTCAGAGCAATTACAAAAAAAATAAAAAACATCAAAACGAAGTAAAATTGTCTCTATTTTCAGGTGATATAAACTAATATAGAAAATCTGAAAAACTTCACACACAAACAAACTGTTAGGATAAATAAACAACTTCAGGAAAGTTGCAAGATACAGGATCAACATACAAAAATCACTCATGTTTCTATTATATATACATACACACACACACACTAACAACAAACTGTCTGAAAAAATAAATTAATCCTTTCATTCACAAAGTGTCAAAAAGAATAAATACTTACAAGTAAATTTAATCATAGAGATTAAAGATCTTTACATGGAAAATGTATGACACTCATGAAAGAAATTAAAGACAGAAAAAAATGAAAAGATATTCCATTTTCATGGATTAGAAAAATTAATATTGCTAAACTATCCATACTACCCAAAACAATATACAGATTTAGTGTCAGCCCAATCAAAATTTCAGTGGCATTTTTCACGAAAAAGAAACAAACAATCTTAAAATTTGTGTGGAACCTCAGAAGACCACAAATAGTCAGAGAAACCTTGACCAAGAACAAAGGGGAAGGTATCACACTTCCTGATTTCAAAGGATATTACAAACTATAGTAAGCCATACATTTCTGGCATAAAAATGGATATGTAGGCATATGTAACAGAATAGACAGCCCAGAAATAAACGTGGTCCACTTACCTTTGACAATAGCTCCAAAAACACACAATGTAGAAATCATAGATCCTTCAATAAATAGTGTTTGAAAAATATCCACCTGAAGAAGAGATTGAGCCTTTATCTCAAATCATATTAAAAATGAGGTCAGACTAAAGACTTCAACATAAGAACTAAACAATAAAACTACTAGAAGAAAACAAAGCGAACAACTTTTTGATGTGGATTTTTTTTTGATAGGACCCCAAAACACAGACAACAAAAGCAAAAGTAGACAAGTGGGATTTCACCAAATTGAAAGGCTCCTGCACTGCAAAGGAAACTATCAACAAGATGAAAATATAGCCTCCAGAAAGGGAGAAAATAATTGAAAATCATATACCTGATAAGAAGCGAAACTCCAAAATAAATAAGGAACTCAACTCAGTAATAACAACAAAAGTGGGCAAAGGATCTGTACATATATTTCTCCAAAGAAGACATGTAAATGTCCAGAAACTGTATGCAAAGGTGCTCAATATCATTAATCATCAGAGAAATGCAAATCAAAACCACAAGACCTACCATCTCACAACTTTCAAAACTGCTATCATCGAAAAGAAAGAAGATAATAATTACTGGTTAGGATGTGGAGACATTGCACACTGTTCATAGGAATGAAAAATGGTACAGTATTTGGAAAACAGTATAAAGTCTCCTCAAAATAAAAACTAGAAGTATCTACCTAGAAATCCTCCTTCTGAGAATATATCCAAAGGAAATGATATCAGCATCTTGAAGATAAATTTGCACTGTCATTTCATTGCAGCATTATTCACAATGGTTAAAATACGGAAACGACCCAACTGTCCATTGACAGATGAAGAAATGTCAAAAGTCCAGCCCAGGCTGAAGGAGAGGGGAACTAGATTGCATCCTTCATTGGGAGAAAAGTAAAGTCACAGTGCAAAGAAGTTTGCCTTGCAGGGGTTATGGCATCCATCTTCACAAGCAACCTATCAGAGGCAAGCTGGACTTCAATGTCAAACTGTTAGATTTGATGTGCAGTTACTACCCTGGGTGGGCTTCTCTGGTGGCTCAGATGGTAAAAATCGACTGAAATGCAGGAGACCCAGGTTTATTCCTTGGGTCAGGAAGATCCCCTGGAGAAGGGAATGGCTACCCACTCCAGTATTCTTGCCTGGAAAATTCCATGGGCAAAAAAGCCTGGAGAGCTACAATTCATGGAGTAACAAGAGTCTGACATGACTAAGCAACTAACATACTTTCACATACATACTACCACCCTGGGCAGTCTAGGATTGTTCCAGATCATGTTTTCTCAGAATCTTCTTCATAGAGCCCTCTTTCTTTTTTTCAGAGTTCCTTTCTCAGTATGAAGTTATAGACTGGAAAGTGTGACCATTAGGTGAATATCTCTCCTCCCTGGGAACAGAGATTGGTTGTTTATTTTTATTCATTACTGTGTCATCAGCACTTAGAGCTGTGCATGTAACTTAACAGTCACACAATAGATTTTGTTGAATTATTGAATAAATGAATGAATAAGTGTCAGAGTGATGACAGAGGTAATATGTGAGCTGTGTCTTGAAGGATAAATTTGATTGCATTAGGCAGAGAAGAGTCAGATGAGTATATTAATTCATATGAAAGAATCAATATGCACAACACTAAATGGCTTTCAACATGAATCCAAAGACAAAGTCCTTTAAAAATGATAACAGGGTACAATTATTTAAATATATTAAAATAATATGCTAGAACTAACAGGAAGTTATGAAAATAGACAAAACTAAATAACCCCTTAAAATACACTATTTTAAAGCATTAATGATAACTGCAAACATAGAAAAAACATCAGCAATAATATACTGTTATGTAATATATAATATATAAAATGAACAAGCTGAAATATAAGTTTTTAAACTTTGGGCATCTATCAAAAGGAAATCTATCATACAAATAAAAAGGAATGAAAATTATTCTATTAAAATATGTATTACAGAAAAATATCTTTAGAAAATACATTAAATCAGCAGAAATTATACTATTCCATTCCAGTACATTTGTAACAGCTATATAAAAATCATCAGTGGCAGCACATAGCTAGGCAGGAACTTTGTTTCATAATTACTTTGCATGTAAACAGAGAAAATATTTGAGGTAGGATATATGGAAAAATAAAAATGCCCGTGTTTCATTTTTTAACTTACATTGGAGTATAAATAACCAACTAACAATGTGACAGTTTCAGATGAACAGCAAAGGGACTCAGTCATCTGTATCAGTTCAGTTCAGTCGAGTCCACCCAAACCCATGTCCATTGAGTTGGTGATGCCATCCAGCCATCTCATTCTCTGTCATCCCCTTCTCCTTCTGCCCCCAATTCTTCCCAGCATTAGGTCTTTTCCAATGAGTCAGCTCTTCGCATCAGGTGGCCAAAGTAATGGAGTTTCAGCAACAACATCTGTCCTTCCAGTGAATATTCAGGACTGATTTCCTTTAGGATGGACTGGTTGGATCTCCTTGCAGTCCAAGGGACTCTCAAGAGTCTTATCCAACACGACAGTTTAAAAGCATCAATTCTTCAGCACTCAGCTTTCTTCACCGTCCAACTCTCACATCCATACATGACTACTGGAAAAACCATAGCCTTGACTAGATGGACCTTTGTTGGCAAAGTAATGTCTCTGCTTTTCAATATGCTATCTAGGTTGGTCATAACTTTCCTTCTAAGGAGTAAGCATCTTTTAATTTCATGGCTGCAATCAACATCTGCAGTGATTTGGAGCCCAAAAAGATAAAGTCTGACACTGTTTTCACTGTTTCCCCAAGTACTTGCCATGAAGTGATGAGGCCAGATGCCCTGATCTTACTTTTCTGAATGTTGACCTTTAAGCCAGCTTTTTCACTCCCCTCTTTCACTTTCATCAAGAGGCTCTTTAGTTCTTCTTCACTTTCTGCCATAAGGGTGGTGTCATCTATATATCTGAGGTTATTGATATTTCTCCTGGCAATCTTGATTCCAGCTTGTGCTTCTTCCAGCCCAGCGTTTCTCATGGTGTACTCTCCATACAAGTTAAATAAGCAGGGTGACAATATACAGTTTGACGTACTCCTTTTCCTATTTGGAACCAGTCTGTTGTTTCATATCCAGTTCTAACTGTTGCTTCCTCATCTGCATACAGGTTTCTCAAGAGACAGGTCAGATGGTCTGGTATTCTCATATCTTTAAGAATTTTCCACAGTATATTGTGATCCACACAGTCAAAGGCTTTGGCATAGTCAATAAAGCAGAAATAGATGTTTTTCTGCAACTCTCTTGCTTTTTTGATGATCCAGAGGATGTTGGCAATTTGATCTCTGGTTCCTCTGCCTTTTCTAAAACCAACTTGAACATCTGGAAGTTCACGGTTCACGTATTGCTGAGGCCTGGCTTGGAGAATTTTGAGCATCACTTTACTAACATGTGAGATGAATGCAATTGTGCAGTAGTTTAAGCATTCTTTGGCATTGCCTTATTTTGGGATTCGAATGAAAATTGATCTTTTCCAGTCCTGTGGCCACTGCTGAGTTTTCCAAATTTGCTGGCATATTGATTGCAGCACTTTCACAGCATCATCTTTAGGATTTGAAATAGCTCATCTGGAATTCCATCACCTCCACTAGCTTTGTTCGTAGTGATGCTTTCTAAGGCCCACTTGACTTCACATTTCAAGATGTCTGGCTCTAGGTGAGTGATCACACCATCATGATTATCAGTGTTGTGAAGATCTTTTTTGTACCACTCTTCTGTGTATTCTTGCCACCTCTTCTTAATATCTTCTGCTTCTGTTAGGTCCATACCATTTCTGTCCTTTATCGAGCCCATCTTTACATGAAATGTTCCCTTGGTATCTCTGATTTTATTGAAGAGATATCTAGTCTTTCCCATTCTGTTGTTTTCCTCTATTTCTTTGCATTGATCACTGAGGAAGGCTTTCTTATCTCTCCTTGCTCTTCTTTGGAACTCTGCATTCAGATGGGTATATCTTTCCTTTTCTCCTTTGCTTTTCACTTCTCTTCTTTTCACAGCTATTTGTAAGACCTCCTCAGACAGCCATTTTGCTTTTTTGCATTTCTTTTCCTTAGAGATGGTCTTAACCCCTGTCTCTTGTACAATGTCATGAACTTCCGTCCATAGTTCATCAGGCACTCTATCAGATTTAGTCCCTTAAATCTATTTCTCACTTCCACTGTATGGTCATAAGCGATTTGATTTAGGTCATATCTGAAAGGTCTAATGGTTTTCTCCACTTTCTTCTATTTAAGTCTGAATTTGCCAGTAAGGAGTTCATGATCTGAGCCACAGTCAGCTCCTGGTCTTATTTTTGCTGACTGTATAGAAGTTCTCCACCTTTGGCTGCAAAGAATATCATCAATCTGATTTCGGTGTTGACCATCTGGTGATGTCCATGTGTAGAGTCTTTTCTTGTTTTGTTGGAAGAGGGTGTTTGCTAGAACCAGTGCATTCTCTTGGCAAAACTCTATTAGCCTTTGTCCTGCTTCATTCTATACTCCAAGCCCAAATTTGCCTGTTACTCCAGGTGTTTCTTGACTTCCTACTTTTGCATTCCAGTCCCCTATAATGAAAAGGACATCTATTTTGTGTGTTAGTTCCATAAGATCTTGTAGGTCTTCATAGAACCGTTCAACTTCATCTTCGTCAGCGTTACTGGTTGGGGCATAGGCTTGGATTACATGTATTGAACACATGTATCCATTTTCCCCAAACTCCCCTCCCACCCAGACTGCCACATAACATTAAGCAGAGTTCCCTGTTCTATACAGTAGGTCCTTGTTGGTTATCCAGTTTAAATATAGCAGTGTGTACACACTCATCCCAAACTCCCTAACTATCCCTTTCCCTGATCCTTGCCTTTGTCCTAAATGCCATAAGTTCCTTCTCTAAGTCTGTGAATTTCTGTTTTGTAAATAAGTTCATTTGTATTTTTTCTCTTTAGATTCTGCATAAAAGAGATAGTGCATGTACCTTTCTTTTAAAGAAACTCTGGGATTCTCCCAAAGGAATTCAAACAGAAATTCCCAGTATTATTAAGGATATTTTAAGCCACAAAATGTATTGTCATGCTGGAACCCAGGAATAGAGCTATATATATATATATGGGGATATTTATATTACACTATATTACACAAAAAAATACATATGACAATTTTATTTAAATTTGAACCTGTACACCTCCTAATGGAGAACAAAAGTTTTGTGTATATACACATACACACATATATATACACACACAGTTTTTTTCATTCTTTCCTGATAGAATAAAAATAAAATCAGAGAAATCCTGTCAGTATCACCTTGAAAAATCACCAAACACACACTTGTATGTGCCCTAACTTAATTAGAAGAGAAGAACTGGAAGCAAATTCATCCTTACCATTTGTGGGAACCAGGGCAAGATTAAATCTAGAGGCTTTATAACATATGTGGAAATATTTAAAAGTTACATATCATGACAACAAACTGTTAAATAGGCTATTGCTATTCCTTTACCACTAGCAAGATTCCATTGATTCTGGGCTTCCTGAGACCTGCAATCATAGCATGACCCACCTGCGGTCTGGATCCTTGACTTGTCACTGCCAGCTCCATCTGGCACCATGGGGTCCTCATGTCTGAGCATGAAAACACCAGAGCTCAAATGACCCCTGGTTTAATCCACCTCCTCTCAAAGAATTCCCCCTTGGCTGTCTCTTGCACTTGGAGTATGCACACCCACAAGACAGACCTGGGAACGAAGTCTGCAGTTTCTGAAACCAGCCATGGCAAAGATCAGGCCAAGAACAATCCAACAGGAGGGCTATGCTGGCTCAGAGTGAACACCTGCCCTCGGATCCCAGCCCTGGGTCCACAGACTCCTCCCCTCACTGGAAGGTCATCACGACAGCAGAGCTGGAGCAGGGCACTGTCTTACCTGATCTAAGGTAGAACTGAACAAAACAAAGACTGGGCTATCAATTAACATGGCGTCATGCACAGAAGGCTCTAGATCTTCACTACATCTGTCAGGGTTATCTCTCACTATTTAAACTTCATTTGAGGACTTAGAAGTTTCTGATGGGTAAAATTTTAATATGGAAATATCTGGTGACCTCCACTGGAAAAATATTTATGAAGGCCTTCTGTGGGCAGAAGATGATATTAGTTGCCAGAAATGAATATAAAATAATAAATATGAGTTCTGCTTCAAGGAGCATATAATCTGGCAGAGAGATAGTCATATACATTCACTGAACAATAATACAGTGTGATATGAGTAAAAGAAGTCATATAAAATAGTGACAGTACATGCTGTTGATACAGTTAACTTTAGGCAGGTTGATAAGTAGCCCAAGACCCCTTAGAGAAGAGGAACTCATTCTTTGTCTTAGCAGGCTCTGTGTTAATGATTATATAGCAACAACATATCATGCTTAAAGACATGGTTTCCTTCTTAACAGGAACTCTTTCCTTCTTAACAAGAACTAGTTCCTTCTGGCTAATCTTGTACTGATGCTATCTCAGGAGGTATGCCTTGGGAAAGGGTCTGGTAAAACTTTTACAACCTTGAGGTATTCCTTTAATCTATTCTTGGCAGCCAACTTAAAACTGTATCATGTTTCCTTCAAGTTAATAAAGTGGGTATTCTCCTACCTGCTTCTGATGCTCCTGTCAGAAGGCTTTCTGTTTCTTTTCAAAAAATTCTTTTTCCTTGCTACAAGTCTTGAGTGGTCACCGCTTACTGCCTGATTCGGTGAGGAAATCCCCCTTCCTCAGGCTGTGAACTTGGGTACGACACACACTCTGACCTCATCCCGTCCAGATTGATTTAAATGTCCCACCACATGAATGGAACCTCTCCTGGGTCAGAGATTTTATTTGTTTACTGCTTTATCTACCAGCCCCTATAATAATGTTTGCCCAGACTAAGTCATCAGTCAGTATTTGTTGAGTGAAGGAAGGAAGGGGAAATAGCTGGATATGAGCTGTATGTCAGGAACTAGAGTAAATGGACATGATGGCATCACCAACTCAATGGACATGAGTTTGAGCAAGCTCCAGGAGTTGGTGGTGCACAGGGAAGCCTGCTGTGCTGCACTCCACAGGATTGCAGAGTCATGACTGATGACTGAACTGACTGACTGCATAAGGTACAATGGCCCTGACAGGCCGACTACTATCTCCATTTTTCAGGAGAGGAAAAGGTGACATCAAGAAGTAACTTCCCTCAATTAAAGAATTGGTAAAAGGGGTGGGATAAATTGGAAGACATATACACTATTCATACTATGTATAAAACAGGCAACTAATGAGCACCTACTGTATAGCACAGGGAACTCTATTCAGTGCTCTTCCCCTAAAGGCAAGGAAATCAAAACAAGAGGGGATATATGTATAAGCATGGTTGATCCATTTTGTTGTACTGAAGAAACTAACACAACATTGTAAAGCAACTATACTCCAACTGGAAAAAAAAAAAACTAGTAAGTTAAAGAGATCAATCTAGAACCCAGACATGACCTCAAAGCTCACGCTCTCCACACCTCCACATCCCCACTAGATCCAATGCTTTCTATTACAAATATTTTTAAAATCTTTATTGTTCTGCAATGAAATTGACAGTGAGTATATATATTTCCATAAATAAATTCAGAAAAATCAATGTATTGTTCTGATTATAAAATGAAGTAATAAAAGCAAAGTAACGTATTAACACAAACATAAGTGCTCAGGTATAACTAAAGCAAAGACATGATGATACAGACACTTCCCTCAGTGCAGAGTCTCCATGACTATAAAAATCATCAGTGCATAACGAGACAGGCAACAGAAACTAGGGTTCAAACATAATAGGTAGTGCTACCGTTAATTCTTGGCAACATTCCAAGTAAAACAATACGCAGTCTTCTCTCAACTTATATGGTAGCTGAAATCCTATAAAATCCTTACAGAACTGAAATGTGTAAAGAAAAAAATAATAATATTTTCTTCCAAAAATTTTCAAATTTTACTTGATTAGAGTAAATCTCCCTTGATAATTTTATCAGATCAATTTCTGATTTTTTAAATAATATTTTCTTATAGAAAAAAAGGTGTCAAGAATCTTTAAAAAAGAAAAAAAAAGAGTGGATATATGTATCACAGATTCACTCTGTTGTAAACCTGAAATTAACACAACACTGTAAATCAACTGTACTTCAATAAAATTTTTTTAAATGTGTAAAAATACTGGACACACATTCTTTATTCTATAAAACTAGATCCTTCCCACTAAATGCCAGAACTGCATTTTCTCATTCAATGAACAAAAACCCTCACGAATTTCCAAAATGTCCTACAGAGGGCAGTGCCACTGCTTGGGGAGCCACTTCCTTAGGGGTCCTCAGTAAAAAGCTGTGAATCTCCAAGGAGAAAACTGTAATTCAACCCTACCCAGTCTGGAAGTCAGCAAAGGCTCTCCTGGTGGCTCGGGAGTAAAAACCCAGCTTGCCAATGCAGGAGATACAGGTTTGATCTTTGGGTCAGAAAGATCCCCTGGAGAAGGAAATGGCAACCCCCTCCAGTACTCTTGCCTGGAGAATCCCATGGACAGTGGAGCCTGGTGGGCTACAGTCCATGGGGTCGCACAGTCAGACATGACTGAGCGCCAAAGCAACAACAAAAGGCTTCCCAGTGAAGGCAGACTGATTGGGACTTGTCACCTCCATGCTCAGTCCCTGGGATCACTTTCCCTAAAGAAGTCCTGCAGGCAAAGGTCTAGACAGACCTTCTCCACACCTAACCTCACTGATCAAAACTAGAATAGGTCATAAGGCTCCAAGCTATTGTCAAATTTGTGTGGAGAAAACGTAATTATTGACTTGAATAAATTTCAATGACCTCAACAGGAACTGGCAACCCACTCCAGTTCCCTTGCCTGGAAAATCCCATGGACAGAGAAGACTGGTAGGCTACAGTCCACGGGGTCGCAAAGAGTCTGACATGACTGAGTGACTTCACTTTCACTTTTCACTTTTCAACAGGAACTAGGGAAGTCAAATGCTCACACCAGATCTCTGCCAGGATTTTAGCAAGTTATTCTATATACACTGGTGTTGTTTTCTTAACGTCTCCTCATAAAGCTGTATTCAGTGATATGGTTTGTCAGTGGCATTTGGAACTTCAAGCATATTTGTTGTTGCTCAGTTGCTAAGTTGTGTACGACTCTGCAACCCCATGGACTTCAGCATGCCCAGGCTCCTCTGTCTTCTACTATCTCCCAGAGTTTGCTCAAATTGATGTCCATTGAGTCAGTGATGCTATCTAACCATCTCATCCTCTGACACCTACTTATCCTTTCACCTTCACTCTTTGCCAGGATCAAGGTATTTTCCACTGAGTCAGCTCTTCGCATCAGATGGCCAGAGTATTGAAATTTCAGCTTCATTATCAGTCCTTCCAGTAAATATTCAAGGTTGATTTCTTTTAGTACTGAGTGTTCAGATCTCCTTGCAGTCCAAACGTATTAGGTTACAGAGTTAGAAGTGGAAATATAACTGACTATCCATATGAACAGTGGTTTTTAGCCATGAGCTGGATCCTGTCTCACTCCTATTTCTTGAACAGAATTTCCTTTCTCTGATACCTTGGGCATCTCTTAATCATGAGGCTATGCTTAATAAATGTCTCTGTTTTATTTGAAGTCTCATCTACTCTATTGAATCAACATAGCCCTGCATTTGTGCCTGCATGTGTTGGAGATGCTGTTCAAGCATCTGTGCAAATTAGCGCTTAGCTTCATTTCCTTCCTTGGGGGAATCCTGTGATTTTTCTTATCCTAGAGTTTTTAAGACGCCCCAATTGTTAATATTTTTGTTATGAATGTCTCCCTTGGAACTGTAACAAATGACTCATAATAAGCTGGACTAGATGATCTTTAAAATTTCTTCCCTATTCCACCACTCTATGATTTTATAAGTGGTACATTAATATCCCTAATTTCTAGAGAACTCAAGTATCACAAGCAGATACAGTGAACATAAAGCAGTTCTTGGTGAACTGTCACATCCTTGCATGATGTGACTATGAGGAGCACTAGGAAGCATGTAAAGGAAGGGAGGGACCGCTCAAGGGTAGAGATTATTAGACTTGGGTCGTGTCTAAAAAGGTTTTACCGGATAGGATTATCTTTTAAAAGTTTGTAGCAGGAGGAATATCCTGTTTCGGCAAAGAGACTTAAGGAAGTTCTACTGAAAAAGAAGAATAATCCAAAAGAGGAAAAAACAGCAAAAACAAAGATGTGTAAGAGGTCAAGTTACAGAGTTCTGTGATGGATAATGGCAACTAAACTCCAAAAGTAAGTTCCTTTTTTTTTTTTTTTTTTTGGTGGATTTTTTTGGTGGGCAATTTTAAATGTTAAAAAAAAAAAGGAAAACACTTCAGATTGGTCGCAAGGATACCAAAATGGACTAGCTGCCGCTAAATTCATCAACAAATCTATCACTGTCACCTTCAGAGGATTTGGCCGCTGGGCTACGAGAAGAAGATGTTGATGCTTGCAGGGCGAGACCACTGTTTCATAATGCTGCCATTTTCAATTTTCATGAAGCGTGTATACTGACCTGGGTTACTATGATTTTTGTTCTTGTTACTGGAAAGTGGAAGGAATGAGTTTTACCTTTTTTGCCTTAATACATCTATTTTGCTATATATATATATATATATATATATTATATATATATATATATATATATAGCTGGTTTCACCAAGCTATCTACCCTCATTTCTGAGATGTTGGTTTATGCCGGATCTTTCATTCCAAGGCAAATGAATAATGAAAATCCATATTTGTTCTTCTAATTAGGGCACTCCTGTCTAGTCCACTTTGCTAGCCTTTACTGGATTTCTATATCAGCTTCATTTCTAGCAGTATTTCCAATTTCCTTTTTACTACGTTCATCTTCTGTCCTGTGTATTTCCGAGATTCCCTTAAATGAATATGGACTCCATCTGCTTCTTACTTTGTCATTCACCTGAAACAATCTTTTTCATTCCTTCCTTACTGTGATAAGTTTTCAGTGTGGGAAGTCTGTTCTGTTGCTGATACCGCTGGCTACTTCAGGATCTGTCACACTTCTCCATCTTTCTGTGTCACACTACTTTTCTCATGGATTTTTCACCTCATATGGGTTTATTCTGTTGATTTACCTTTTTTTTTTTCTTTTTAACTTGGCCACACCACTTGGCATGTGGGATCTTAGTTCCCCAACCTGGGATCAACCCACGGACAGCTCCTGGATTGGAAGCTCAGAGTCTTAAGCACTGGACATCCAGGGAAGTTCCTATTCTGTTGATTTCTTTTCAAGACCCCTTTGCTGTTATCTTTCCACACAGACACATACACACAGAACCACCATCACCTCCATATTTCTCTTTGTCATTTTGTCAGTCAGTTTCTTTACATCCTAGCATCGAATACATAAATCCTTCATTCTGACTCCAGTTCTTCAATTCAACTTTCTTCTCTCCTCTTGTCCCCTAATCCAAACCTGTGCCATTTTATGCCTCATTCTTATCTCTCCCCTGCCAGGAGAATGTTTCAGTCCTGTTTATAAGAACAGACTGTTTATTTACCACCTCAGTGAAAACAAAACCCCCTCAAACTACAATTCAAATATGAAGATCCAGAATTGACTAGACCCTACTTCTTTAACAAATATTTGTTGAGTGGAACATTGAACTCTAATTCTATATTTGGAAGAAGAAAACTATCAGGCTTGACACCTACCCTCAAGGAACTCTCTGCTTCTTAGAAACCATAAAGTCACAAATTAAATGTGATTGCTCCAATGTGTCTGAAATTGAGGGGGCTTACTTATCAAGAGGGCTGAGATTTCTGTCTTAATTTGCCCTTTTAATGTTAAAATAGTTAGGACAAAGGGAATTTCCCTGGGCAACTTGGAGTTTTCATTAAAGATGAAACATGTTATGGATCCCTGCATGAAGTCTCTGTAGACTGAAAAGGAAAGAAGTAAAATGTATCCAAGTAGAATGCTATGGAGAGATAATACAGCTTTTAGAATAACGAAAAAATAAAAATTAAAAAAAAAAAACTAAAACCTACTTGCAGGGTAGGAATAGAGATGCAGACATAGAGAATGGACTTACGGACATGGAAGGAGAAAGAGAAGAAGAAGGTGGGACAAATTAAGAGAGTAGTACTGACATACATATACTACCATAAAATAGCTAGCTAGTGGGAAGCTGCTATAGAACATAGCGGGTGGGAGGGAGGTGTAAGTAGGAAGGGATATATGTATACGTATAGTGGATTGGGCTTCCCTGGTGGCTCAGACAATTAAGAATCTGCCTGCAATGCAGGAGACCTGGGTTCCATCCCTGGGTCGGGAAGATCCTCTAGAAAAGGTAATGGCAACCCACTCCAGTATTCTTGCCTAGAGAATTCCACAGAGAGAGAAGCCTGGCAGGCTGTAGCTAATTCACACTGTTGAATAGCAGAAACCAACACAACATTGTAAAGAAATTATACTCCAATAAAAAAGAAATTTTAAAAGCATTTTTAAAAGAGAAAGCCGAAAAATTAAAAGCAGACCAGAGAGCTGTAGAAAAGAGAGCAACATACCCAGAATCTACTGATTTAGGACATAGAAGGCTCAAGATTTATAAGTGTACAGGCTTTGGGCAACTCTATTTGATGAAACCAGAGCACCTGGTCATAATTTCTGAATGCCACTCATCCCAAGTCTTCAGAGGCTCTATCAGGGAGAGTGAGTGTTCACTGTAATTAGCTTGTAGGGGCCACTAGGACCTATTATATCATAACTTGCCCTTATAAATTCCCTTCTTCCTACATGATTTCAATACAAGCAAAAATTGAAGTTTTAATAGTGATCCAGTTTTTGGAAAAGGAGATGACACAATTATTCAAAGTAATAACTGCGGAGTAGTTACTTGAGGGAGAGTCTGGACTTAAATTCTAAAGACTGTGGAGATGGAATTTCCTAAGAATGAGAACTCTGAGCTGCTCACAGATTAATGGGATATCTTGGAAAGTAAAATGCTCCCTGTTAGTGGAAGTTTTCAAGGGCTTGTGACATGATTGCTTGACGTGAATGTTACGGAAGAGATACATGCCTGCCTTGGCAAGTAAGATTTCTCTAGGAAATTCAAGAACTAAATTCAGTTTTTCCTGCTTTTACAGATAAAATCTAGGTTAGTTGCCACGGTATGGTAATTAGTCGCTCAGTTGTGTCCAACTATCTGTGATCCCATGGACTATAGCCAGTCTCCTCTGTCCATGGAATTCTCCAGGCAAGAATACTGGAGTGGGTAGCCATTCCCTTCTCCAAGGGATCTTCCTGACCCAGGGATGGAACCTGGGTATCCTGCATTGCAGGCAGATTCTTTACCATCTGAGTCTGGGTCAGGAAGATCCTATAAGTCAGTATATTAAGAACTTATTCTTTTATCTTCTTAAATATCCATTGTCTTATCTGTGGACTGGGAATATAATACTTATCTCACAGGTTATTATATGGATTAATGAGAAAGTGCTTAGAACAGAGTCAGTTATGAATAATAATTGTTGGCCACAGTAGGTACCATTTCACACCTGACAGAATGGCTATTATTAGAAAGATAAGAAAGAACTTTTGGTGAGGATGTGGAAAAGTGGACCACTGTGCACTGTTGGTAGGAATACAGAGTGGTACTGTCAATATGGAAAACAGAATGGAAGTTTCTCAAAAAATTAAAAATAGAACTATCAGATGACCCAGAAATTCAACTTCTGTGTATTTATCCAAAAAAAATCCCCAAATACTAACTTGAAAATGCAACATTATTTACAACAGCCAAGATATGGCAACAACCTAAGTGTTATCAGTAGATAAATTGATAAAGAAATCATGGTACATGTGCACACTGGAATATTATTCAGCCATAAAAAAGAAGGCAGTCTTGCCATTTGTAACAACATGAATGGACCTTGAAGGTATTATGCTAAGTGAAATAAGTCAGAGAGAAAAAGACAAATACCCTATGACCTATTCTATGTGTGCAATCTAAAACAAAAAGTCAGGCTCATATATACAGAGAAGAAACTGGTAGTTGCCAGAGACAAGGATCAGGGAAATGGATGGAAACAATTTTAGTTGACTTTCCTTGACTCTTATGTTTGTATAGTAGTAATTTTTAACAGATATGACGTAAAAGATTATCCATGGGATAAAACTCTTCAGTGCTTCAAAAGAACTCTTATTAGGACTTCTTTGGTTGGACATAGTTATACTTCATACCTAGCATGGAAACCAGGCAAAACTGAAAACTGGTACAAAAAGGGGATTTCTAGCAAAACACAAAACAAATGCTACAAACACTAAGTTTTCTTTTCCAGAATTCCCATAGCTTAGCTCTGGATCTTCCCCAGTTTTTTTGTTTTTTCCTTCTGTTATTGAAAATGTGTCTCAGTATGTCATCAGCTATAAGCTCTTTTACGAAGTCTGACAATTAGAAACAATCTGTGAGCAGTAATACTCTGTTTATAGTCTTCCATTGCAATTGAGAAAACAGAAAAAATGGAATTAATGAAAAGAATCTGTGATATCAAAAAATTAGAACAGTGCACTGAGAGGAAAAGAAAAAAAGACATTCAAAGATTTATGATTTGGAAGCAACCAGCATTTAATGTGTCCCTTCAAGAGAAAAAGCAATGACTGTAAAATACGAGAAATGAATACAATTATAATATAATAGTAGAGGGTAAGGGGGATAATACTTATGAAGCAGGTAGAAATTAAAAGGAAGCAGAATCAAACAAGAATGTGATATGAAGAATGAGCTTAAGTCAAAGGCAAAAACGCAGAAAAAAACACTGAACTTTATGACTGAATCAATATCACACCTACAATTATTTTGTTGACTAAAAAGTCTGTTTAAGTTTTTCCATAAGGCATTACAGATATTATGACTTTAGAATAAGCTTTAATATCTGGTTGAGTTATTCATCTTTCAATGTTATTTTTTTGACACTTAAAGATATTTTCATATTATCTTCCTTTGATAAAATGCTTTAAGATCAAACCAAAACACCACTAGTAATTTTATATTAGCAAAATATTGATTATTAAATTTGAAGAGAACTTCTATATTTATTTGCCACTAGGCATGTATTTCAATTTAAGCCTCATTTTTTGTCCATGGACTAAATTGTATCCCCTTTTCATGTAGCCCTGACACATTTCAAAGGCATTTATCCAATGTACTACAGGTGTTTACCTTTTATTTAGGACCCTAAAACATAACTCCCTTAAGGTGAAACATTAGGATTATTCATGTTAATGTCATGATGACCTCACCACGTTTATAGTGCACTTTGTATTAGAAATATTATCTAATAAGACTTCTATAAAGCAGCATAAACACAAATATTTAAAATGATAAAGTAAATGTATAATGATGAGCAGATTCTTAGAATACTACCTTAAAGAAAATCAACCTAAACTTATACCTAATACAAGAGTTTTGCAGGGTGGTAAAATGCAGTAGGATTATATAAGATTATGGATGTAAAATACTTGGAACAAATGGCAATGCTCAATGTTTATCAGTTTTGAATGTTATCTCCTTAGCTACTAAGATGCGTGTTCACTGCTGCCATAGGGCTCGTTTGGGGAATGCCTCTACGTGGCTGGAGGCATTGATGGGCCAGAGGCCACCATACATTTTCAATTTTACCAAATATTGCCAAATGGTTTGTTGATTAACATTCTTCTTTTATTTTATTTTATTTTTTTAATTAGTTTTGCCATACAATGACATGAAACCGCCATGGGTTTACATATGCTCCCCGTCCAGAACCCCTCTCCCTCCTCCCTCCCGACTCCCTCCCACCGGGAAATCTCGATGCACCAGCCCCGAGCATCAATCCTGGGCTGGCGATTGATGACACATATGATAATTAACATGTTTCAATGCCATTCTCCCATATCATCCCACCCTTGCCCTCATCCACAGAGTCCACGAGTCTGTTCTATACATCTGCGTTCCTTTTGCTGTCTCGCATGCTGGGTTCTCGTTACCGTCTTTCTAAATTCCATATATATGCGTTAGTATACTGTATTGTTTTTCCTTCTGGCTTACTTCACTCTGGATAATGGGCTCCAGTTTCGTCCATCTGAGTAGAATTGCTTCAAATGAATTTTTTTTAATGCTGAGTAATATTCCATTGTGTATATGTACCACTGCTTTCTTATCCATTCGTCAGTTGATGGGCATCTAGGTTGCTTCCATGTCCTGGCTATTGTAAACAATGCAGCGATGAACATTGGGGTACACGTGGCTCTTTCAATTCTGGTTTCCTCGGTGTATATGCCCAGCTGTGGGATTGCTGAGTCATATGGCAGGTCTATTTGCTCAAACACTAATTTTCAAGATTACTTCAAAAAGTGAGAAACAGTTTGTGCTATGCTAGCAGTTAAAAAATGCTATAATGAAATCCTCTATTTAAACATAGTTTTTGAACAGAGAAAGACTGTTCTTTTCTATCAGAGATGAAAATATGTCAGTGTCCAGCATAACTCAACTGAACAAGAATAACTGAAAAATACTAAAACCCACATATTTTCTTGCTGAATATGCCACAACTTATTAATATCAGAACTCACTGACTACTATATATATTACATATATTTCTACATGTATGGGACTAAAGTAGTATTCCTGCATTATGCACTTTACTCTTACATTTAACAAAAACTGAAGACAAAAGCTCAAAATTTCCATAACAATTGTGTGGGGAGAGAAAATATATGAACAAATAGGAACGAATCCTTATAAGACAACCAAGAAGGGAGAGTAATTCCCGTCAGTACTTCAGTAAAGAAAACAAAAATACCAGAGTCAATTTGCAAATACAACATGGCAAGTTCTAACCCAGCAGTTGATTTAACTTCTGGCTAATAAGTCCAAAATTTTGCATGTAATTTAAGGAAATTCATAGTCCACTCAGCTAAAGCACAGCAGGTGGTAATCCTCTTTCCTGAAAATGAGGGAAACTGAAGGAAATTTTCTTTCATAAGAATTTCAAGTTTTACTAACGGGCATCTCAGGATTAGAACTGAGTAAAATGAAATTGTGCCTGTGCACTTACAGAGCGGCTGTCCTGCAAACTGCCCACACTTGAGTAATGCTTTTCTGAGCCCTAGAACAGCAATGTGCTAGTCTAACAGAAGGCATGGGTAGTCAGCAGGGAAGGACAGAGTCTGGCAGAAATAGACCCGGAATCCACAGTTCATCTGTCTATAGCAGAGGTTCCTAGTTATTAGAAACAGGGTCCAGATTCAAACCTGTCCCCAGCTTCCATCATAGTGCTGTTCCAGTCACACCTTTGAAGTCGGGTTTAGTGAATGGTTGGATATGGACTCTGTGAAGAAAGAACAATCAAAGATAACTCTGAGACTTGAGACTAGAAAAAAGGATAGTATTGCTGTCGTAATTACGAACGTCAGGAAGTAGTCCTTGGAGCTCCTTGGTGAGAAGGTTTCACTTTCCTTAGGGAATAAGCAGCTCAGACCTCAGAAAAGTGATTTGTCTGTGCCAGGGGCAAGCTAGTCTTGGACAGTCAAGCTTAAAAGTTCACATATCAGAGTGTAGGGATTGCTGGAATGTCTGTGTACAAGCCTGTGCAGGTAGTAGGGAGCCCACAGGACAAAGGATACACAGGAACAATTAGACTTTTCTGTAATGAGTTAAGCCTGTGAAGAATCAGTGAAAAGTGCTGCTGAGAACATGATGGCATGTGTACAGTATGTAACAAGGATGGTTCTGTGTCATTTGTGGGACATAAAGCAATACTTTGGAAATTTTTGTACCAGCAAATTAAACATTTTGCTATTAAAACATACTTCTGGATCATTAGCAGAAATCAATTCTTGTCATGGCAAGGGTAACAAGGTAAGATGATCAACACAGGCAAGATATGATCCCATAAGGGCAGGCAGATAAGAACTGAAGGAGTTTGAATAGGTATGAGGTCCTTTCCCATCAACTGCACTGTATCTACTAAATTATTAAAATCCTCCACCAAAAATGGTTCAAAGCATAACTGAGAAAGACAGGAAGGCTCTGGGGGTGGGGTGGGTTAAGGAGGAAGACAAGGTGATGATAAGGGAGTAATTAGAAGGTAGCATAGTGGTAAAGAACCCACCTGCCAATGCAGGAGACATGGGTTTGATCCCTGGGTCAGGAAGATCCCCTGGAGGGGGAAATGGCAGCCCACTTCCCTACAGTCAGAGGAGGAGGCTGGTGGGCTACAGTCCAGGGGATTCACAAAGAGTCAGATACGAATGAGCCACTGAGCACACAAGGTCTGTAATAGATATGGGTTCTAAATCCAAAAAATGTCCTGGACATAACTCTGCAATTCAAGGACTCAGAAAGCAGAAAAATTCCCTAAACTGTAGGAATCCAGTGAAACTGTCAACACCAATTGGATAAGTCAAGAATCTATGGTCAGTCCAAGCTGGGCTGTCTCAGCATTCAGAGACTTGAACAAAACACCTCTACCACCCTGTGCAAAGTGCTTCATCCTCTCTGTGGACTCGTGCTGACCCCTTCTGTAAGAAGAAACAGGGCAGGGTGAATAGATCTGAGCATTTACAGACAACTATGATTAGGAGTGTATATATGGAAACCAATTAAAAGACTTATGCAATCTCTCAAAATTCTGAAGGACTGAAGAGAATTACGCTTTGTGAGTAATTACCCAACATGCGAGACATCAAAAGGAACGCAGATGTATAGAACAGACTCGTACACTTTGTGGATGAGGGTAAGGGTGGGATGATATGGGAGAAGGGCATTGAAACAAGTTAATTACCATATGTCTAATCAATCGCCAGCCCAGGATTGATGCTCGGGGCTGGTGTAACGAGATTTCCCGGGGGGGGGGGGGGGGGGGAGGGGGGTTCTGGGGGGGGAGCATATGTAAACCCATGGTGATATCATGACATTGTATGGCAAAAACAATAAAAAAAAATACCTATGAATCTAGTTATCTGTGACAAATCCAAAAGCAAAATTAGATTAAATGATACCTCATAGTTTGAAAATTAAAATAGAGATCAAAGAAGTGGAAGAATTAAATCTTAGGTCCCTGGGAGGAAAATAAATATAAAAGTGTGATTTCCCTGGAATTCAATGCCCATTTCATAAATGTGTTAGAAAAATACCACTAATTTCGAGAAAAAAATGGTAAACTCAAGAAGGAAGACTAAAAACAAATAGATCTTTGGTAAACAGTAAAATAGATCTTAAAATACCATAATTTCTTATTTCTTAAAACCTATGGTAACAGATTAAAAAACAGATTAAAGTAACAAATAAGGGAAACCCTAACTTCTACTTGTATAGGAGAAGAATTCACAAAACCAAGCCACCCACTAGTTGCTTGTAAAAAAAACATTCTAGAATATTACCAGCCTTGAAATACTAGAGCTCTTAACCACACAGCACAAACGTCAGAAATTTTACCATGTTGTACTGCTTTGAGTCTGTTTAAATTAATACCATTCAGACATATTTTAGGGAACAGAAAATCTTCACAGCCAATGAAATTGATAAAGAGATTTTGGAAATCTCTGTACACATTTCTTTTTCAAAAAAGACATAATTCAACACCTGATTCCAATGACAGTCACCTGTGGCAAAAAATAAATAAAATTATGCTAAAATAAGACAGTGAATAAACAGGAATTTCATGAAATGTTTTTCAGGTTTTCTTTAGACATTGAAACTAGCTAGTCCCCACCTATGCAGGCGTGCATATGTTCCTATTGAAAGGGTGCTTGTCATAATATTTCATAGTAAGCTTTTTTAAGATAGAAACCTGCATAAGCACCTGTATTTAAGAATACAAGACAAAGTGTGATTTCAAATATAGTAAAATCTTTCTGAACTGTTCAGAACCTAAGTGCTCACCAAATTATACAGTCACATGGTTTTCTTGGAGCAGTCAAGACATTTGGTCATTTATGTGCCTTCACCCATCAGAGTACTCTACAGAAGAATTTAGCTCATTGGCTCTTTTGCAAGTTATGGTAAAAATAAGTATGATTCAAATGAAACTGTTTTATGGACAAGGGCTCAGTGGAAATAGCTATTTGGGTGGTGATCATAAGACCTGAAACTAAATTAGAGAGTTTAGTGGTGGTCCAGTGGCTGGGACTCTGCCCTTCCAGAATGAGGAGCTAAGATCTCATAAGCTGTGTACCATTACTCCCAATTTTTTTTTAATTTTAATTTTTTTTAAAAAAAATTTAAAAATAGGGACTTCCCCTGGCAGTCCAGTGGTTAAGACTCCATGCTTTCAAAGCAGAGAGCACGGGTTCAATCCTTGGTTGGGAAATAAAGATCCTGCATACTGCATGGTGTGGCCAAAAATTTTAAAAATAATAATAATAGAGTAACTTTTAAAATAAAAATAAAAATGGTATACTAATTCCATTGGTCAAAAAAAAATTAAGTCATTTCAATTCAGCAAACCTATTTGGGGAGATAGAGATGAAAAAGATGAATTTGTTTCTGTCAAAGTCTTCACAGACTAGAAGTAAAACCCGGAAGGTAAATGCCATAACAAAGGTATAAACCACAGTGCTATGGATTTGTACTTCTCCAGAGAAAATTCTCAGTGACTGGGAACCCTTGGGGAGAAGACTTCCAGAGGAGAGAGCAGTTGAAGAAGTCCCTTGATGGAAAACGAAGGGAGAGAGAGCAAAGAAAACAGAAAGTGTGAGTGTGTTCTTGGAACTGCAGGGAATGAAATGGGAGGGACACAGAGGGGCCCGGTGGGAAATAAGTCTGGGAAGAACATGCGGGGCTCATTGTGTAGGGCCATCAAGCTCTAAAAGCCAGGGGCTGGCACTCTGTTCTGTGGGCAACAAGGGGACAGCTCAGGCTTTCCAGAAGAAGAGCAATGTGATTAGATCTGTATATCAGGCCAAGCATTCAGGAAGCCATATGTGGGGTGGATGGCAGCCAGGAGTGACTTGCCTCGGGAGGCCAGTTACAGAAATTGCTACAAGAGTCTAGGTAAGAGGATACGAGAGCAGCAGGAACAGGAAGTGGGGTATGGCCAGAGGGAAATGAAATGAGGCAATGGGTACAGAGTCAGATGACCAGAGAAACAACAGGGCTTGGAGACCTTGTTACTATAGGAATAAGAGGATGGGGTGGAAGTGAAGATGCCTGAATTTATTCTCTTTATGTCGTATTTGGAAATGACTATAGACTTACAGAAAAGTTTTTTAAAAAATAGTGTAAAGAATTCCTAGGACTTCCCCAGTGGTCCAGTGCTTTAAGACTGCATGCTCCCAATGCAGGGGGCCTGCATTTGACTCAGGCTAAAACTAAGAGATTACATCCTGCATGCTGTAACTAAGACCCAGCATGTACTGTGCTCAGTCGTGTCTGATTCTTTGTGACCCATAGACTGTAGCCCACCAAGCTCCTCTATCCATGGAATTTTCCAGGCAAGAATACTGGAGTAGGGTGCCATTTCCTATCAGGGGCTCTTTTTGACCCAGGGATTGAATTCATGTCTCCTACATTGGCAGGCAAATCTTTTACCACCGAGCCACCTGGGAAGCCCAATAGTCAAATAAATTAATTTAAAAAAATTCCTAAGGCTCCTCACACAGAATTCCCAAATGCTGCATTTTATCATTCACTCTCTCCCTCTTTATCTCCTTAATCATATCATTTGTTTTCCTGAAAAAAAAAATGCCTAGCTTCCCTTGTGGCTCACTGGTAAAGAATCCACCTGCCAGTGTAGGAGACATGGGTTCAACCCCTGGTCCTGGAAGATCCTACATGTCACAGGCATATGGACTACAGCTATTGAGCCTGTGCTGTGGAGCCCAGAAGCTGCAACAACTGAGCCCATACGCTACAACTACTAAAGCTCACATTCCTAGAGCCTGTGCTGCACAGTGAGAAGCCACCGAAAGAAGAAGCCAGTGCACAGCAACAAAAGAGCAGTGCTGCTCACTGCAACTTGGCAAAGCCTGCACAGCAACCAAGACCCAGCACAGCCAAAAATAGATAAATTAATTTCTTTAAAAATCCTGACCTCTAAATACCAAAGTTCTGAGCTTTCTGGTATTCTGAACCTTGTGACAAAAAGTCAGCTAGAGTGTGAGTACGAAAAAGGAAAGGGAGGGTGTGCTGGGGATCACACAATGCAAAGAAATGAACACAACAGAGCCCTGCAAGCCCTTTCCTTGTGTTTACCTCACCATTAGGTATTCCTCTCTGATGATAAAGGCTATCCCTTTCTATCAAGTGTACAATTTCGACAGGGCCATGGGCAGAGCGGTGACTTGGATGAAGCAGCACTCATCTCTCCAACTGGTTCAGCCAACTGCATTCTGGTGGTCAGATGCTGCAGCACATGAAAACAGACACTAAACTAGATATTATTCTCTCTCTCTCTCTCTCTCCCTGTTTCAAATCTTTCATTCATTTTTTTTTCACTCAACAAGTAGTAAGGAGAGACTTCCCTGGTGGTCCAGTGGTTAAGAATCTGACTTCCAATATAGGGGACAAGGGTTCAATCCTTGATCAGGGAACTAAGATGCCACAGGGCAACCAGTTCTCTGGTTGACTGTGGGTTGTACACACTACAACCAGAGAACTCACACACCATATTGAAAACCCCACACATTGCAACTACTGAAACCACGTACCACAAATACTGAGCCCATACGCTACAACTACTGAACCCGTACGCCTCAACTACAGAAGCTCCTGCACCCCACAACTAGGAAAAGTCTGCACACTGCAATGAAGGCTCAATGAGCCAAAACAAAAAACAAACAAAAAAAACCACACGCACAAAAAAATAGTAATGGCTCAATATATCAGGCACTTTTCTACATTCTGGAAATTCAACAGTGAGCTAAACAAAGTCACATGCTTTAGTGAAACAAGCACAATGAGGAGAGTTCAGTTCAGATCAGTCGCTCAGTCGTATCTGACTCATTGTGATCCCATGAACCTTAGTACGCCAGGCCTCCCTGTACATCACCAACTCTCGGAGTTCACCCAAACGCATGTTCATTGAGTCAGTCGGTGATGCCATCCAACCATCTCATCCTCTGTCATCCCCTTCTCCTCCTGCCCTCAATCTTTCCCAGCATCAGAGTCGTCTCCAATGAGTCAGCTCTTTGCATCAGGTGGCTAAAGTTTTGGAGTTTCAGCTTCAGCATCAGCCCTTCCAGTGAATATTCAGGACTGATTTCCTTTAGGATGGACTGGTTGGATCTCCTTGCAGTCCAAGGGACTCTCAAGAGTCTTTTCCAACACCAGAGTTCAAAAGCATCAATTCTTCAGTGCTCAGCTTTCTTAAGTCCAACTCTCACATCCATACATGACTACTGGAAAAACCATAGCCTTGACTACATGGACCTTTGTTGGCAAAGTGATGTCTCTGCTTTTCAATATGCTGTCTAGGTTGGCCATAACTTTCCTCCCAAGGAGTAAGGGTCTTTTAATTTCATGGCTTCAGTCACCATCTGCAGTGATTTTGGAGCCCCAAAAATAAAGTCAGCCACTGTTTCCACTGTTTCCCCATCTATTTGCCATGAAGTGATAAGACTGAATGCCATGATCTTAGTTTTCTGAATGTTGAGCTTTAAGCCAACTTTTTCACTCTCCTCTTTCACTCTCATCAAGAGGCTCTTTAGGTCTTCATTTTCTTCCATAAGGGTGGTGTCATCTGTATATCTGAGGTTACTGATATTTCTCTCCACAATCTTCATTCCAGCTTGTGCTTCCTTCAGCCCAGCGTTTCTCATGAGGTACTCTGCATATAAGTTAAATAAGGAGGGTGACAATATACAGACATGATGTATTCCTTTTCCTATTTTAAACCAGCCTGTTGTTTCATATCCAGTTCTAACTATTGCTTCCTGACCTTCATACAGATTTCTCAAGGGGCAGGTCAGATGGTCTGGTATTCCCACTTCTTTCAGAATTTTCCACAGTTTATTGTGATCCACACAGTCAAAGGCTTTGGCATAGCAAATAAAGCAGAAATAGATGTTTTTCTGGAACTCTCTTACTTTTTCAATGATCCAGCAGATGTTGGCAATTTGATCTCTGGTTCCTCTGCCTTTTCTAAAACCAGCTTGAACATATGGAAGTTCACGGTTCATGTATTGCTGAAGCCTGGCTTGGAGAATTTTAAGCATTACTTTGCTAGCATGTGAGATGAATGCAATGGTGTGGCAGTTTGAGAATTTTGGGCATTGCCTTTCTTTGGGGTTGGAAAGAAAACTGATCTTTTCCAGTCCTGTGGCCACTGCTGAGTTTTCCAAATTTGCTGGCATATTGAGTGCAGCACTTTCACAGCATCATCTTTCAGGATTTGAAATAGCTCAACTGGAATTCCATCACCTCCACTAGCTTTATTCGTAGTGATGCTTCCTAAGGCACATTTGACTTCACCTTCCAGGATGTCTGGCTCTAGGTGAGTGATCACACCATCGTGATTATCTGGGTCATGAAGATCTTTTTTGTACAGTTCTTCTGTGTATTCTTCCACCTCTTCTTAATATCTTCTGCTTCTGTTAGGTCTCTACTATTTCTGTCCTTTACTGAGCCCCTCTTTGCATGAAATGTTCCCTTGGTATCTCTAATTTTCTTGAAGAGATCTCTAGTCTTTCCCATTCTATTGTTTTCCTCTATCTCTTTGCATTTATTGCTGAGAAAGGCTTTCTTATCTCTACTTGCTTCTTTGGTACTCTGCATTCAAATAGGTATATCTTCCCTTTTCTCCTTTGCTTTTAGCTTCCCTTCTTTCCTTAGCTATTTGTAAGTCCTCCTCAGACAGCCATTTTGCCTTTTTGCATTTCTTTTCCTTGGGGATGGTCTTGATTCCTGTCTCCTGTACAATGTCAGGAACCTCCATCCCTAGTTCATCAGGCACTCTGTCTATCAGATCTAGGCTGCAACGGCTGTGCAGAAGCGTGGCAGAAAGGAACTATCCTACGTCCAAGGTACGGAGCAGTGACTGTGCTTTGCTGGAGCAGCCGTGAAGAGATACCTCATGTCCAAGGTAAGAGAAACCCAAGAGGCACTGAGAGAGGGCATCAGAGGGCAGACAGACTGAAACCACAATCACAGACAACTAGCCAATCTGATTACATGGACCACAGCCTTGTCTAACTCAGTGAAACTAAGCCATGCCATGTGGAGCCACCCAAGACAGACGGGTCATGGTGGAGAGGTCTGACAGAATGTGATCCACTGGAGAAGGGAATGGCAAACCACTTCAGCACTCTTGCCTTGAGAACCCATGAACAGTATGAAAAGGCAAAAAGATACGACACTGAAACATGAACTCCCCAGGTTGGTAGGTGCCCAATATGCTACTGGAGATCAGTGGAGAAGTAACTCCAGAAAGAATGAAGGGATGGAGCCAAAGCAAAAACAACACCCAGTTGGGGATGGGACTGGTGATAGAAGCAAGGTTCGATGCTGTAAAGAGTAATATTGCATAGGAACCTGGAATGTTAGGTCCATGAATCAAGGCAAATTGGAAGCAGTCAAACAGGAGATGACAAGAGTGAACATCGACATTCTAGGAATCAGCGAACTAAGATGAACTGGAATGGGTGAATTTAACTCAGATGACCATTATATCTACTTCTGTGGGCAAGAATCCCTTAGAAGAAATGGAGTAGCCATCATAGTCAACAAAATATTCCGAAATGCAGTACTTGGATGCAATCTCAAAAACGACAGAATGATCTCTGTTTCCAAGGCAAACCATTCAATATCATGATAATCCAAGTCTATGCCCCGAGAAGTAACACTGAAGAAGCTGAAGTTGAAGAGTTCTGTGAAGACCTACAAGACCTTCTAGAACTAACACCCTAAAAAGATGTCCTTTTCATTATAGGGGACTGGAATGCAAAAGTAGGAAGTCAAGAGATACCTGGAATAACAGGCAAAGTTGGGCTTGGAGTATAGAATGAAGCAGGGCAAAGGCTAACAGAGTTCTGCCAAGAGAACACACTGGCGATAGCAAACATCCTCTTCCAACAACACAAGAGAAGACTCTACACATGGACATCACCAGATAGTTGACACTGAAATCAGATTGATTATATTCTTTGCAGCCAAAGATGGAGAAGCTCTATACAGTCAGCAAAAACAAGACCGGCAGCTGACTGTGGCTCTGATCATGAACTCCTTATTGCCAAATTCAGGCTTAAATTGAAAAAAGTGGAGAAAGCCACTAGACCATTCCAGTATGACTATATCAAATCCCTTATGACTATACAGTGAGGAGAAAGAGACAATAAACAATCAAATATGCATCATGAGATGATATGTGCTTGAAGAAAACCTGAGCAAGATTAAAAGGTAAAGTGTCAGACTAGGATTAGGGATCTGCCTTAGATTAGGAGGTCAGGAAGGGCTTCTCTGATGAAGTGGTGTTTGACCAGATTGCAAGTGAAATGGGGGAGTAAGCCTTGGAGTTTCCTGTATAAGGATAATATTTCCAGCAGAAGAACCAGAGAGAACAAACACACTGAACTGGTAGCATGGTTAGTGGTCTGGGCAATACCAAGGAGGCATATAAATTGGATAATACTTAAAGCAACCACCAAAACAGAAAAACAAAGAATCTAGTTAATAAGCCAACAGAGCAGAAAAAATGGAATCATAAAAAATGTGCAAATCCAAAAAAGTCAAATGAGAGTAAAATAGGAACCAAGAAAAATGATACAAACAGACAGCAAATACAATATCCCTGCTTTTCACAATTTTATTTTATGCCCCTTCACTTTTTTGAAGACCTATATTAGTATTCCTTTTTGCTAACCAAAAGAAATCCAAAAAGGATTTTCAGTTTTACAAAGAAAGGTAGTTGCTTCCTTGCTTCATATCATTTTGGTTTACAAAAGTTTTCACACGAGTGCTATACTTTTGGATCATAGAGAAAACCTGCAGCAAGATAAGAAACTCAAACATAATCATATCAGTAATCACATTAAGTATAAATGGTCTAAACACTGGATTAAAAGGCAGGGATATTCATATTGAACAAGATACAACAATCAGTTCAGTTCAGTCACTCAATCGTGTCTGACTCTTTGTGACCCCATGAACAGCAGCATGCCAGGCCTCCATGTCAATAACCAACTTCCAGAGTCTACCCAAACCCATGTCCATCAAGTCAGTGATGCCATCCAGCCATCTCATTCTCTGTTGTCCTCTTCTCCTCCTGCCCTCAAACCTTCCCAGCGTCAGGGTCTTTTCAAATAAGTCAGCTCTTCACATGAGGTGGCCAAAGTATCGGAGTTTCAGCTTCAACATCAGTCCTTCCAATCAACACCCAGGACTGATCTCCTTTAGGATGGACTGGTTGGATCTCCTTGCAGTCCAAGGGACTCTCAAGAGTCTTCTCCAACACCACAGTTCAAAAGCATCAATTCTTCGGGGCTCAGCTTTCTTTATAGTCCAACTCTCACATGCATATATGACTACTAGAAAAACCATAGCCTTGACTAGACAGACCTTTATTGGCAAAGTAATGTCTCTGCTTTTTAATATGCTGTCTAGGTTGGTCACAACTTTCCTTCCAAGGAGTAAGCATCTTTTAATTGCATGGCTGCAATCACCATCTGCAGTGATATAACAACAGTCTGCCTACAAGAAACACATTTTAAATATAAAGATGAAAATTGATGAAAAGCAAACAAATGGGAAAAGATATAGTCTGAAATCTAATAAAAAGAAAGCTGGAATGTCTACATTATTATCAGATGAAGTACATTCCAGAACAAAGATTATTTTGCAGGACAAAAACTGTCATTTCATAAAGAGTAAAGAATAAGAGATCTGTTCATCAGGAAGACATAGTAACCTTGACTTAAACCTCTAATAACAGAGCTTCAAAATCCATGAAACAAAAACAAATTGATAATAAAACTGCAGGAATATAGAGAGAGATCCACAGTGTAATCAAATATTTTAATCTCTTTCTCACAAAAGCTGTTGGAAAAAGTACAAATTGAGTAAAAATCCAGTAGCGTAGGATAATGTCAACTAACTTGACCTAGTTGACATTGAGAGATGCTCTATATGAAAACAACAGAATCCACATTCTTCTTAATTACATACAGAACAATTATCAACACTGGTTATATACCTCACTTGCATTACTTGCAAAAGCATTCAGGAATCAATGGCACCCTTTCAACTCTGGTCCACCGTGAGCCACCTGCCTTCTGACATCCTTGTTTCTTTTTAGTTTCATGGTAAAAATAACCATAAAATTTCTGTTCTGCTAAGAAAAATCCATGGATCAGACCAGCAAAACTTAGCTTACTCGGCTTCTCTACTCTAAGGTATTCCGTTCACTCTTAAATCAACTCCCACGTCAAACCCTGAGTCTGCACCAAATTGCTACACTTGAAGAATTTTTAGTATTCACTACATGGGGTTGCAGTAGATACCACCCATTTGAAATAATCATATTTACATCATTAAGGTAATGAAAATTCCATCTAGTTATAGGACTGCCAGATTTAGCACAAGAAAACAGAACAGAAACCCAGTTAAATTTTAATTCAGAGAAACACATAATTTCTTAGTGTAGGCATGTCCAAATGTTGCATGGGATGTATATATTTTACATCACCTGGAAACAGCAATTCAGGAGCACATGGTAAATTCTTGTACTGAGGATTAGAAGGCTATAGTGCCTATATGTAGTGGGAAGTGAATTAGCTATGGGATCTGAGCAAAAAGAAAACAGAACAGAGGAACCGCAAGAAACATAGAATCAGTGAAACCAATGTCTGATACAGGAATAAAATCTGTATTTTCCCCAAGAGGTGTCTGTTTGGCCCTAGCATGAACACGAGTGCAATTAGGCAGAGTGCAGCCCTTGAAACCTACAAGCTACCGTGCCATATTTGTCTGAAATCTTTCTTCGGCTTCTGCATACAATTATTAAAATAATGCTGCTACTGCTATTTTTGTAACTGTATATTGCTCTGACTTTCAAAATGCAAGCTTTCATCTATAATCGCACACCAAGTCTCTTGAGAAAAGGATATAGTCTTTATTCATAAAACCATTCCCTCAAGTAACCACTCTGCATGGGTTAGATTAAGGGGTGGGGGGGCAGAGGAGGAGGAAGCCAGCAAGGAAATATGAATAAAATTGCTCTTGCTAATAATGAACTCGTAGTTATATGCAGTGAGGAAAATGGATATGCTTTAAAAATTCCTCAGGGCTAAGGCAATCGTTATTTTTACATTTTCAACCTCTAATTTGAGATCTTTCTTATAACAAGAAGAAAGCCATAGGGTCAGAATGGTGGTAGGCTTATATAGCATTGAGCATAGTACACAGACTGCAACAACCAATCCTGCTGAAAACAGAGACATCAAAGCATCAGGGGTTCCCTGTCTTCAAAGATGATGATGCCTGTCTCCCTCAGGCATGGGAGAATTGATTCTAATTTGGGGGGAGGGACAGGAAAAATTCTTAGGGGAATGAGATTATATATCTTCTTTGCTAAATTATTTTCGTATTTCCTTCCAAAGTAAGTAGGATGTTCTCTCTTATAACTCACCCTGATAACTCCTATTGTAGTTCAGGTTGACATCTTTTGAGATCTGTTAATACAGTCCATGGAGAGAAAGAAGAGTTAGTTATTCTCTTATGGACAGTCCTCATTCAGGCACTGAAACATCCTAACCAAAGAACTCCATCAGTCTTCTTGCAGATTTAATCACTTCAGGTCTTGTAACCTTTATTAATAAGTTCCATTTTTCAAGCCTTTGTTCATTTTTTAATCATTAGTTACACCACTGCATAAGGATCACTGCATAAACCCTTTGAAAGAGTGAAAAACTCAAATAATTCATTCCAACAAATGAAATGCTAATGCTGTTGCTATGTAGCAACGCTAGGTTCATTAGATGCCTTTGCTCGCTGTACCATCTGCAAATCTCCTCCTTTTATCCCACCAGCTTTGGAACATTTTAAAGGGTGGAATGTGTCATAACCCATTTATTTGGACTAAATACCACATCACATCTCTGTTTTCTATAAGACAAAATGAAGCTTGTCACACTCAGACTAATAGTTCTTAATGAGGATTATGTTCTTTACGCTTTTTTTTTTAAACGTTCCCCTAAGAGACATATTCTCAATTTGAGTAATGGTTTAATTAATGACTATAAAGCAATTTGGTGAAACACAAATAGCATTTAGCACTCATTCTAAATAATCATGACTGTTACTCTGAGCCAAATGCGCTGAATGTTCACGGTAGGAGGCATGTCAATAAAATAATTACTGGAAAGCTTCAGGAAGACTCTGGGAAAACTTGTAACATAAAGCAAGCAGGTAAATAGCTCCTTTAGACTCTTATTACCCACCTATATGTTCTCCCTCACCCCATGAACTGTGCCCTCCAACCCATAATAGGCACTCAGAGTTTACTTGCTCCTTCTGGCTACCTGGGTGCCCCTCTAACGGCATCATCAATCTCCAATCTATTACCCATCAAACTCTGGGACAGTGACTCAGATATCTGCCCCAAATCAACCTTTCCTAAAATCTTTTCTCCCAAGCTCTTCTCTACCAGGTGCTGAAGTACTAGTCTAATAAATTCACCAGCTCCAAGGATGTTTATTTTCTTTTTCTAAATTTTATTTATTTATTTTTGACTGTGCTGGTCTTGGTTGCTATGCAGGCTCTTCTCTAGTTGCAGCAAGTGTGGGCTAGTCCCTAGTTGTGGTGTGCAGGCTTCTCACTGTGGTGCCTTCTCTTCTCTCAGAGCACAAACTCTAGGGTGTGTGGGCTCAGTAGTTGTGGCTTCTGGGCTCTCGAGCACTGACTTGAAAGTTGTGGCACAGAGGCTTAGCTGCCCCACAGTATGTGGGATCTTCCTGGACCAGGATCAAACCCATGTCACCTACACTGGCAGGTGTATTCTGTACCAGTGAGCCACCAAAGAAGCCCTCCAATGACTTTTAAATGCTTCAGGAGAAAATACAATAATCTGAGAGAGTAATTTTAATGATGGGGGGCATCCTTTGATCATTAAAAGGAATATTGGGTGCTTCAGTTCAGTGGCTCAGTCATGTCCAACTCTTTGCAACCCCATGAACCGCAGTACACCAGGCCTCCAAGTCCCTCACCTACTCCCAGAGTCCACCCAAACCCATATCCATTGAGTCAGTGATGCCATCCAACCATCTTATCCTCTGTTGTCCCCTTCTCCTCATGCTCTCAATCTTTCCCAACATCAGGGTCTTTTCCAATGAGTCAACCCTTCGCATCAGGTGGCCAAAGTATTGGAGTTTCAGTTTTAACATCAGTCCTACCAATGAACTGATTGGATTTCCTTGCAGTCCAAGGGACTCTCAAAAGTCTTCTCCAACACCACAGTTCAAAAGCATAAATTCTTCGGGGATCAGTTTTCTTTATAGTCCAACTCTCACATCCATACATGACCACTGGAAAAACCATAGCCTTGACTAGATAGACCTTTGTTGACAAAGTATTGGGTGCTAGAGTTTTTAAAACTTATCTCATGAATCCACAAATTTATCTGCATGCCCATCTTCTCCATGGCTTCATCACCCATTATGGGCATCACCTAACACTGTCCAGAGTGGACTTACATACAGATAGGAAAATTTCCTCTTCCTTCTGCTGAGCGTTTTGTATTATTTATTCATTAACCTTAAAGTCACAAAAGCATGATAAAACTTGCCTCCAAATAGACCACCAAAAAAAACACTTGTTTATTTTATGAGAGCTGAAACAGGAAGGGAGAGTATTGCCTTGCTCAGTCTCAGCTGAGAGGGGACAGGCACATTGGACAACTCACATTATTTGTAGTTCTACAACCTCAAAATCTCACAAGCAGACTCCCCTGGTGGTGCAGTGGATAAGAATCAGCCTGCCCAATGTAGGGGACATGGGTTACATCTTCGGTCTGGAAAGATTCCACATACCAAGAGCAACTAGGCCCACATGCCACAACTACTGAGCATAAGCTCTAGAGCTCATGAGCTGCAACTACTGAAGCCCATGTGCCTAGAGCCTGTGCCACACAAGAGAAGCCACTGCAATGAGAAGCCTGCAGACTACAAAGAAGAGTAGCCCCTATTTGCTACAACTAGAGAAAGCTCACACAAAGTAACAAAGAGCTACCACAGGCAAAAAACAAATAAAAACACCTTACAAGCATTGATTCTGGTAATACAAATCAAAAATGACAAAATGTTTAGGTAAAAATTTAACCCAATAGGTAAAAGAGATGTACATCAAAAACTATGAAACACTGAGGAAACAAATTAAAACAGATACAAATATACAGAATGATACTCAGTGTGCATGGATTAAAAGAGTTAACAGTGTTAAAATGTCCATACTATGCAAAGTGATCTGTAAAGCTAGTACAATCCCTATCAAAATTCCAATGGCATTTTTCACAGAAATAGAAAAAGCAATCCTCAAACAATCTTGACCAAGAAGAACAAATCTCAAGGCATTATAGCTCCTGGTTTCAAATTATATTACAAAGCTATAGGAATCAAAACAGTATGGTACTGGCACACAAACAGACATGTAGACTTATGGAACAAAATAGAGAGCCCAAAACAAACCTATGCACATATGGTCATCTAATTTTTGACAAGAGTGCAAGAGTACCAAGAATGCCCAATGGGGAAAGGATAGTTAGTGTCTTCAACAAAACTGGATATGCACTTGATGAGAATGAAGTGGATCTTTATCTTACACTAAACACAAAAATCAACTCAAAATGGATCAAAGACTTAAAACCCGAACTATGAAATTCTTTTTTAAAAAAAAATTCTTAGAATAAAACATAAGGGGAAAGCTCTTTGGTATTGGTCTTACCTTTGGATGTGTCACCAATGGCACAGGAGACAAAAGCAAAACCAAACAATCAGAATTACATCAAACTAAAAAGTTTCTGCATACCAAAAGAAACAGTCAACAAAAAGCACAGGGAATTCACAGAATGGGAGCAAATATTTGCAAACTGTATATCTGATAAGAGGTTACTATCCAAATCATGCAAGGAACTCATGCAACTCAACAGCAAAAGACATAAATAATCTGATTTTAAAATAGACAAAAGACCTGAACAGACATTTCTCCAAAGAATATATTAAAAAGCCAACGAGTATACAAAAACGTGCTCAATGTCAATAATCACCCAGAAAATGTAAATCAAAACCACAATAAGATATTACCTTATACCTGTTAAGATGGCCATTATCTAAAAACACAAGCAAAAAACAAGAGATGACTAGTGTTGACAAGGATACGGAGAAAAGGGAGCTCTAAGGGACTATTGGTAGGAATGTAAACTGATACAGCCATCATGAAAAATGGTATGGAGTTGCCTCAATAAATTAAAAACAGAAATATTGTATGATCGAGCAATCCCACTTCTGGGTATATATATCCAAAGGAATGAAAACATGGTCTTAAAGAGATATCTACACTCCCATGTCCTTTGAAGTATTATTCAAAATAGTCGAAGATATAGAAAGTATACATCAATAGATGAATAAAGAAGTAGTATATACATGCAATGGAGTATTTCTCAGTCATGAGAAAGAAAGAAATCTTGCCATCTGCAACAACATGGATAAATGTGGAGAGCATTATGTAAAGTAAACAAATTAGAAATAAAGTATGATCTCACTCAAATATGGAATGTAAAAGAGACATTCATAGAAGCAGAGAAAAGAATCAGTGGTTGCCAAGGGCTGGGGTGAATGGGCAATGGGGAGGTAATGGATGAAGGGTACAGAGTTTCACTTATACAAGATCAGTTCTGGGGATCTACTATACAGCATAGTGCCTATGGCTGACAATGTTGTACTGTATACACAAAGTACTCATGGAGTAGACCTTATGTGAAGTGTTCTTACAAGAAGCAACAACAATAATTATAAAGAGGGCAGGAGGAAACTTTGGAAGGTAATAGATACCTTGATGGTGGTGATTTCACAGGTATATATTCATCCCCAAACTCATCTAGATGCATAACTTAAGTATGGACAGCTTTTTATACATTAATCATAACTCAAAATGGTTAAAAAATAAACATCTGAGGGTAAGGGTGGGATGAGATGGGAGAAGGGCATTGAAGCATGTTAATTGTCATGTGTCTAATCAATCGCCAGCCCAGGATTGATGCTCGGGACTGGTGCAGCGAGATTTCCCGGGGGGGAGGGAGGAGGGAGGGGGGACATGGAGGGGAAGCATATGTAAACCCATGGTGATATCATGACAATGTATGGCAAAAACAATAATTAAAAAAAATAATAATAATAAATAAATAAATAAATAAAAAATAAACATCTTTTAGTGAATAAATTCATATGTAAATTTAGAATCCATGACTAATGAAGACATTATTTTCATTGGATGGGTGAAGAAACAGAGGTAGACAGTGTAAATAATTTGCTTAACTTTCTGGACCCAAATCCTATATATAAACGAATATGCCACAGCATTTTTCCTACGACTTTTGCACTGTTCTAATGGGTGACATATTTCGTCTGGTCTTGTGAAAAGCGAAAATAAGCATTGGATAGTCCCAGTTTATGTATGATGGAACACTGATTTCTTCACTTAAAGATGCATTTGATGCCCTTCCTTCTCTACATGACAGAAAAAACCTGTCTTCTGATGAATCTAAACTGCTACTAAGTTCAGAGTTCATGTTGAAATGAATTAGAGCCACAGTAACATTTTTGGCCCCAGAGGCCAGTTTTGTGAAAGACAATTTTTCCATGGACCAGGGAGTTGGGGGGTAGGGGGATGGAGAATGATTTCAGGATGATTCAAACTCATTACATTTATTGTGCACTTTATTTCTGTTATTATTACATTGTGATATATAATAAAATAATTATACAGCTCACCATAACACAGAATCAATGGGAGCCTTGTTCTTGTTTTCCTGAGTCCAGGCAGTAATGCCAGGGTGTGGCTGTTAATACAAATGAAGTTTCCCTTTCTAGCCTGCCACTCACCGCCTGCTGTGTGTCCCAATATCCAACAGGGCCATGGACCTCTACTGGTCCATGGCCTGGGGATTGGGGACCCCTAAATTGGAGAGTTTGGAGTGACAACTTTGGCTTTTAAATCAGTTCCTCTCTATGCTAGCTGTGTAACCCAAACATTCTCACTATCCTGTGTAAAACAGTCATTGTAATGCTAATTCCATAAGATTAGCCTGTGGATTAAATGAGATAGTGCAAAAAATCCAGCTCACAGCAAGCACTTGAAAATTAGCATGTATTACTCTTCAGTATTGTTTTTCTGGAACTTCCCAAAACCTATGGAACACAGGGACTTCTCATCACTTAGGTTCTGCACATAGGTTCTTAAAAATCAAAAGCCAAACCAACTGTCCATAACTATAATAAGAACAGTCACATTGCCCAGGAAAACTACAGCTCAGCTCTAGCTAGGCTCCCCTCTCTGACAAGGGTAATAAAGATGTGTGCTACATATATAGTAGCTCAAGGGCGGAGATTCCAATATTTCATCATCAAACACAGCTTGAAAACGAACCCAATGCTGCTGAGGATTAAATCGAAGTATGCCATGAGAAGTTGTTTCTCAACTTCCACCTCTTTAAAAAGCACTTGTGTTTTGATTTTCAGTTCTAGTTCAGAAATCACTCCATCTGGTCTGGCCAATCAGGATGCACAAGAAGCACTGAATTTAGTTTATTTATATATATAATACCAGAGGATGTGTTAATGTAAAAATGAGACAAGGTTTGAAATAATGCAAGGGAAAAGATGGAAAGATTTCATGAACACTTCTCTAAACCCAGAGGGATTGAGGAAGATGGGAGACTCAAGCATCTTCAAAAGAAAAGCCACAATAGCTTTTCTTTTTTTTAATGTGGGCCATTATTGAATCTGTTGCAATATTACTTCTGTTTTATGTTTTGGTTTATTTGCCTCCATAAGGCATTTGGGATCTTACATCCCCAACCAGGGATCAAACCCATAACCCCTTCATTAGGAGGTGGAGTCTTAACCACTGGACCACCAGGGAAGACCCCCATAATAACCTTTTAAGGTTATGCCTAAGAAAGGTTTACTTAGTGGCAGGCAAAGTTAAAAATAGGAACAATGATGCTGCTTTAAAGTATGAACCAACTAGATAAGGAGAGATACCTACATTATCTGCTATACCCAGGTCCTCTACATAATGGAAAGATTATGAGGAGTAAGACTAGGATTTGAACTGTCACTATTTATTATATGACCCAGGCATGTTATTTGATCTCACTGAGCCCAAGGTTTTATCTATAAAAACGGTGGGAATAGTAGTTTCATTGCATTGTTTCAAAGATTAAAATGAGAAAATACATGTGATACTGAATGAAGCCAAGTCAGAAGGAGAAGGACAAATGTCATATGATATCACTTATATGTGAATCTAAAACTAAAGGGTACAAATGAGCTTATCTACAATACAGAAATACAGTCACAGATGTTGAAAACAATCTTATGGTTATGGTGGAATAGAGACGGGAGGGAGTAATAAACTGGGAGACTGGGATTGACATATACATCACACCCATAAACATATGTCTAAGTGTTCAGATGCTCAGTTCTGTCCAACTCCTTGTGACCCCATGGACTGTAGCCTGCCAGGCTCCTCTGTCCATGGGATTTTATAGGCAAGAATACTGCAGTGGGTACCATTCCCTTCTCCAGGGGATCAGTTGACCCAGGAATTGAACTTGAGTCTCTTGTGTCTCCTGCATTGGCAGGTGGCTTCTCTACCACTAGCTCCACCTGGGAAGCCCAGACTACTACACATAAAATAGATAACTTAAAGAGGGAGGGAACATATGTATAACCTATGGCTGATTCATGCTGATGTGTGGCAGAAACGAACACAATATACTGTAAAGCAATTATCCTCCAATTTAAAATAAATTAATTAAAAAATAGGTAACTAGTAATGACCTACTATATAGTACTGGGAACTGTACTCAAAACTCTGTATGACCTATATAGGAAAAGAATCTAAAGAAGAATGGATACACGTATACATAAAAAATTGACTCACTTTGCTGCACAGCCGAAACTAATAAAACATTGTAAATCAACTATATATCAATAAAAAAAATTTTTAAGAAAATTCATGTGTATATGTACCACAGCTTCCTTATCCATTTGTCTGCTGATGAACATCTAGGTTGCTTCTATGTCCTGGTTATTGTAAACAGTGCGGCGATGAACACTGGGGTACACGCACAATGGAATATTACTCAGCCATTAAAAAGAATACATTTGAATCAGTTCTAATGAGATGGATGAAACTGGAGCCTATTATACAGAGTGAAGTAAGCCAGAAGGAAAAACAACAATACAGTATACTAACACACATATATGGAATTTAGAAAGATGGTAATGATAACCCTGTATGCAAGACAGCAAAAGAGACGCAAATGTATAGAACAGTCTTTTGGACTCTATGGGAGAGGACGAGGGTGGGATGATATGGGAGAACGGCATTGAAACATGTAAACTATCATATGGGAAATGAATCACCAGCCCAGGTTTGATGCATGATACAGGGTACTCAGGGCTGGTGCACCAGGATGACCCAGAGGGATGGAATCAGGAGGGAGGTGGGAGGAGGGTTATGGAAGGGGAACACATGTATACTCATGGCAGACTCATGTCAATGTATGGCAAAACCAACACAATAATGTAAAGAAAAAAGTCTTTCCTGAATTTGTTACAATAAAAAAAAATACATGTGAAATTTCCTACAACAGAGGTCTTAATAAATCTTAATTTTGCTCTTTTTAAAATGAAATTATTGACTTTCAATATATATTTGAGATGACTCTTTCTCTCAAATCATTTCTCTCAATCATTAATTCAACCTTTACTGACCATCTTCTGTGTGGTAGTTATTGTGTTGAATCTTCTAAGTTGGAAATCCTTGATCCTTATGTGTTGAGGGGGTTGGTTATAAGGAGGGGTGTTAGTGAAGAGAAAACATAATACTATCCATGGATGCCTTTTCAGAGATTTATAAATCTTGTATGTTTCTATGCCATGGATTTACCATATTAGCAAAGACTCCACTCTTACAATAATCTCAAAAGGAAATAAAATATTATTTTTCCCATAAACCTTTACTTCATCATCCCAAGTGGAAGTGATCTCCTTAGACTCCAACACTAACTTTAAAGAGAGAAAATGGACATTTTTCTTACAACACTTCTCCCTTATTCATCTAACAAGAAATAATGTATTAATTTTTCAATTTGATACAACTTTCACAGACTCCTCTTCTAAGCGAAGCATGAGACAGACACCAGGAGGAAACAGCACACCTAACACTGCTTCCTGCCTTCCAGAAGTTACCACTGAGTAGGGAAATTAAGATATAAATATAAGTAAGTATTTGAATTCCAGAGCAGCAGTAAATAAGGCCACGGAACTGCGAAAAGAAAAAAGCTCACCTCTCAGTAGGACCCAAGATGGATTCTTGGAATAAGAACTTTAAAGAATGGATGATATTCCAATAAATGAAACAACATAAGAGATAGAAAAGCATAAGATTGATTTTTTTTGGTCTCAACAGACATTTATTGAGTACTGCCTTGTGGTGCTCTTCCTCTGCTCAGGCTCACATCTTCTCTCTGCATCTCCTTGACACCTGTGCGTGGGGGGCCTGTGCACGACTCTTCTCTGCTACCTTCCCATAACACACAGGGTCGCATTAAGTACCCTACACACAAACGAGTTTTGTTCCAAGAGCACATTTGTAAGTCCAATTTGTTCATAAACCCAACAAAGTTAGCCTAGGTACCCAACCAACACAATTGGCTATATAGTCCTATAAAAGTATTAAAGGTTTATAATACTTTTCACACAAACACATAAGAAACAAACACACACACAAAAATTAAGAAAATATTTTTAAACTTACAATATTGAAAAATACAGTAGTACAGTACAACAGCTGGCCTACAGGGGCTGGCATTGAGTAAACAGGGAAGAAGAGTTACTGACTGGTGGAAGGAGAGGAGGTGGGTGATGGTAGAGCTGAAGGATCATCAGCAATAGAAGACAGAAGGCAAGCTGGGATTTCACTCATGCCTGATGTGATGACACAGGTTATGCTTCCTTGCTGGATTCAGTTCTTTCTGCCTCTTGAAAAACCAATCCAGTGATGTCTGGGTAGTACTGCATTATTCATTGCCACATCACTGCTGCTTTTACGCTTGCTTCTGGACATCTTGGGTTTGAAATAAAGATATGGTACTATTGTAATGTATACAGTGCTGTACAGGTAAGTCCACAAGAGTGCAACCACTTGTAGAAGACGCATGCCAGACTTGAAAGTTTGCATCTTACAGGTTCGTATGTAGGGACCTTACTGTACATGTATCGAGGGGTTGCCTTTTAAGTCCAGATTAGACAAGCCTGATTCAAAGAATACTTGAAGGTGAGAATCGATTGTGTTTTCCAAGATCCAGGGACAGAAACTCTCCAACACCCTGTAAGTCAGAGTGCCTACACCAGGGCTCAAACAGTTACCCTCAAATCCTCAAGGACTCAGTCACCAGTCATGTCTGTGTGCCAACAGCAAAACACATTCCAAGGATGGATGTGACCTTCAGTGTTCCCTGTGGCCTCTTCTTTCACTTCAGTTCAACAAGGTGCTTCTAAAGGATGCCATCCATCCCTGGCCAGGAGATGGAGTCCTGGGCTTTGACACAGGCAGTGCTACTTATATCCCTTGTTAGAATTTGTTCAGAGAGTCATATTCAATCCCTGTTTCTAGGTTGATGTCATTTCTAAGGCAATATCAAGTCACAAAGTTACTACAGCACTGAATTAGCATATCTTGTTGTAATGGTTTTGGCATGGATGCAGTTTTTAATGTAGTTAGAAAAGGTTATTAGTATGGTTTTTGGAAGGGAAAAATAAACAATTGGGGAAAGTGGTCTGATATCATTAAAATATATATATACATATATATATATATATATATATATATATATATACACACACACATATATATGCTCCAAACTCCCAACAGGTATCTCAACAAAGAAAATATGTCTCTGAATTTCAGTGTATTTTGAACAAGGGCCCCAGCCCTCTGTGTATCAGCAGCCTTAACCTCACATCATCCAGTCCACATATGATGTGTTAAAAGAACTGGAAAATCCTTTCCACGTCTTCTTGGGATGCTCTAAGATTGTTTCTGTTTTATTATTTTCACACTTGAACATTGCTTTTTGGTGCCTCTTGGAGGGGCTAGAGGTGAGAACTGACTCCAAAGCTTCGGGAAAATCTTTTATTATGGCATACACACACGCCAACTCCTATTTAAAAAGCACCTTCTGGTTTTAAGAAAAGCTAATGATCTCACTGAATAAATGCAGACCAAGTTTGCAGCAAAGTCAACATAGGTCCACAGGCAGATTGCATAGGAAAAACTCACAGGCCAGAGTCAAGGTCAACATGACATGTGGGCCCATTAATATATCATCATAACTCGTGACTTGACTGTGTTGCAAAGATGTTGGTATACATGGGTCAGAGGTTTTGAATCATTTCCACTGAAATCCTAAGTAAATAACAGAAATTCTAGCCTTCTCTCAGAGTACTAAAACTTACAATGTGTTTCCCTTATCTATTCAAACAGCCACTGTCTGTGAGAGTTAGAAGAAAATTCAATTTCCCCAGTATAGTTCTTGCTTTCTCAAGGTCTCATGGCTAGTTGGTGGTAGAGCAGCTGTCAGAATCCATACTCTCTAATTTAAAGTCCCTAAACTCCTAGGTAATACTCGCCACCCTATAATGACAGACACATAGTGTCTGATTTGCATAGAACTATATCCCTTCTATGTGGTTAGAAAAATAATGGTCCCAAAGATGCCAAAGTCTCAGTCCTTGTGGACTTCTCTGGTGATCCAGTGGCTAAGACGCTGCACTCCCAGTGCAGAGGGCCTGAGTTTGATCCCTAGCCAGGGAACTAAATCTCACACACCTCAACTAAAGATCCAACATGCTACAACTAAGACCCAGTGCGGCCAAACCCACTCACCAAGAGCCTGTGCTCTGCAACAGACGTCACCACAATGAGAAGTCCACACGCTGTAACTAGAGAACTAATGATGTGTGTAACTCATCACAACCAGGGAAACTTCATGCACAGCAATGAAGACCTAGCACAGCCAAAAATAAACAAACAATTAAAAAATAATTTAAAAAGTCTCAGTCCCTGGAACCTGCAAATATGATATGTTACATGGCAAGGGCAAACTAACATTGAAGATAGAATATAGAATTAAAGTTGCTAACCAACTGAAGGCTTGTACTGGGAACCTATTCTGGATGATCTGGGTGAGCCCCGTATAATCGTAAGTGTCCTTGAAAGTGAAAGTGAAAATGTTAGTCATTCAGTCGTGTCTGACTCTTTGTGATCTCATGGACTGTAGCCTGACAGGCTTCTCTGTCCATGGAATCCTCCAGGCAAGAATACTGTAATGGGTAGCCAACCCAGGTCTCCCGCATTGCAGGCAGATTCTTTACTGTCTGAGCCGCCAAGCAGGAGGCAGAAGAAAGTCAGAGTGATGCTGTGTCGAAAGACTCAGTGAGTTATCACTGGTCTTGAAGGTGGAAGGGGGCCATGAACCAAGCAATGCAACAGACTCTAGGAGCAGGAAAAAGCAGGAAAAATAATTCTCCCCTAGAATCCCTGAAGCAGGCAGCTATGCTGACATGTTTATTTTCTATTTTTAAAAAACATTTGTTTATTTGGCTGCAACATGCCTTAGTTTTGACCTGCAAGATCTAGTTCCATGACCAGGGATGCAATCCGGGCTCCCTGCATTGGGAGTGTGGACTCACAGCCTCTGGACCACCGGGCAAGTCCCTGACATGTTAATTTCAGCCCAGTGAGGCCTACTTACAATTTTTGACTTTTAGAACTCTAAGATGATAATTTGTTGTTCTAAGGCACTTACGTTTGCAGTAGTTTGCTACAGCAGCAACAGAAAAATAATATACCGCCTAAGATTGTATTCAGTTCGATTTCCTCTTTGGTATATAGGAAGGCATATGATTTTTCCTGTAGGCACAGAGGAGGGGGGAAAAAAGCCCAATTATTGCCACCAGCAAATCCTTTATGGAACTCAACAAAATCAATCTTTAGGATAGAAGACCATTCTAGCTCCATCAGAGTCACTCAGTCTCTCTGAAACCACCTGGAGCAAGAGAGCATCCAGACAAAAGGTACAAACCATACTGTATCAGTCAGGAACTTAGCAGGGAACAGATGGCTCATTGGAAAAGGGCAGTTGAAGAGAGCTAATGAAAGGGACTACTTGTAAAAGGTTATTGTTAAGAGTAACAAAGAAGGGCTGATGAAGCATCCCACCACAAGTAACAGAGGGAAATTGAGCTCAGGACTAAAGAGGGAAGGTGTAGGTGCAGATACTGGAACTCAGCGAGAGCTGACGCTGTAGAGAGAACTGTCCAGCAGGAGCTGTGGTCTTTGATGTGTGCAGCCATGAAGTCATGTCAGACTCTGCAAACCCATGGACTGCAGCATGCCAGGCTTCCCTGTCCTTCACTATGACCCAGAGCATGCTCAAACTCATGTCTACTGAGTTAGTGATGCCTTCAACCATCTCATCTTGAAATATTGATAGGACCCAGGCTGACCTTGGTCCACAGTGAGAGGGAGCCAGGGAAATAAATGCCTTGACCTTTTTATTTTCCTATCTGATTTTCTTCCAGTGTCTCCCATAGGCTAAAACCTAAAAGAAGTCAGATGGTAAGCAAGGGGTGTTTATGTAATCTACAAAGGTCAGCCTCCCAGGGCATAGACCAGGAGGAGAAGGAAGAGGCATAAATCTAGAGAAAATATATATCAACTTTCCAACTCAAAAGAGCCTTCTCCCCTTCTCCAACAGTGAAGTGAAAATGAGAGTGTTAGTTGTGTCTAACTCTGTGTGACCCCATGGACTGTAGCCTACCAAGCTCTTCTGTCCATGTGATTCTCCAGGCAAAAATACTGGAGTGGGAGATCTCTTCTCCAGGGGATCTTCCTTACCCAGGGATCAAACCAGAGTCTCCTGCATTGCAGGCAGGTTCTTTATCATTTGAGCCACCAGGAAAGCCTCCAAGAGTATTAGAGGTCAAATTAGAAGTCAAATAGGCTTGATCTTATACAAGATAATGGGTGATGATAAAATGAAAAAATATTACAGGAGAATTTATTTAGATAATGCTTTTTTCACAATTATACCCATAAAATGATTTCAGAAAAAGTAGAAAATAACAAAACCTCCTTACATTAAAAAAGAAAAAAGTTGGTACATTTGAGGTTGACTTCATAAGGATAACTAATGTACGCTCTTCTTGAAAATTATTGGTTAGAATGGCAGGCAAGAATAACGTACTGGCTGGCTGCTCCATTGGTCCCAACATGGCATTTTTTATGGTGCTATGATTTATGGGTGCTTTGCCAAAAGTTTTCACCTTTGTCTCAGGCTCAAAGGATGTGTTAACAAAATAAGCCAATTGTTCTATACTTATAAATAATACCAATATTTATTAAAGAATTATCTAGCTTATTTTCAATATACTAACGTTAAAAGAATATAGAAATAGAAACAGCAGAAAACACATCACCAAATTGGGTTTTGACCAACATCCAGACTCAAATAGCTCTGGGAAGTCCTATGTAACAGCTCATCTGGAGTCCCAACTGGGGAAAGGTCCCAGGCAGCATATCCCTGGATGAGACTTAAAAAGACTGAAGTTTGGGGTTCTTGCTTATAATCCCAGGATGCAAACTGATATCATCAATCTGTGACCAAATTGCAAGCCTGGTTTGAAGTTAGTACTGTCTGTTCTGTCTTGTAAAACTTGGAACGTTGTTAAGCCTGGGGCTTAGTTGGCCCCAGCAGCTCAACAATCTCAAAATTCTTCCCCCATCTTATCTACAGGTCTTGCACTCACAGCAGGCACTCACTCACAGTCAGGGCAGTGTCCAGGCAGGTTAGAAGCAAGGTCAGAGGCCCGCTCTGCTTTGTCTCTAAGACCTAAACAAGACTATTTATTTATTTTCCCTAACAATGGGATTGACCACTTAGGAAGGCTCAACATTCAAAAAACTAAGATCATGGCATCTGGTCCCATCACTTCATGGCAAATAAATGGGGAAACAATGGCAACAGTGACAAATTTTATTTTCTTGGGTTCCAAAATCACTGTACATGGTGATTGCAGCCATGAAATTAAAAAATGATTGCTCCTTGGAAAAAAAGCTATGACCAACCTAGACAGCATATTAAAAAGCAAAGACATTACTTTGCCAACAAAGGTCTGTTTAGTTCAAGCTCTGGTTTTTCCAGTAGTCATGTATGGATGTGAGAGTTGGACTGTAAAGAAAGCTGAGCACTGAAGGATTAATGCTTTTGAACTGTGCTGTTAGAGAAGTCCAACAGAAGTCCAACTGTGCTCTTGAGAGTCCCTTGGACTGCAAGGAGATCAAACCAGTCCATCCTAAAGGAAATCAGTCCTGAATATTCATTGGAAGGGCTGATGCTGAAGCTGAAACTCCAATGCTTTGGCCACCTGATGCTAAGAAATGACTCACTGGAAAAGACCCGATACTGGGAAAGATTGAAGGCAGGAGAAGAAGGGGATGACAGAGAATAAGATGGTTGGATGGTATCACCAATTCGACAGACAGGAGTTTGAGCAAGCTCTGGGAGTTGGTGATGGACAGAGAAGCCTTGCGTGTTGCAGTTCATAGGGTCAAAAAGAGTTAGACATGACTAAGTGACTGAACAGAACCCCGGGTCCACCATAGTAGACTGTACCACAGTAGAGGGAGGCATATACTAAACTTGAATCATCTCAGACATCTACCCTCTTTGAATACCTTGGATTCTTTTAGCATTAATGACCTGTACAAAGAGAAGCTCAAGAAGTGAGAATGTGAAATCACTGTATGTAACACCATCATGCTAATACATGAACCCCGGAATGTAGTCCTTTCCTTTTCAATTTCTGGATGGAGGCAGAAAGTTCTGCTGTCTTCAGTATTCCCAACCATTCCCTTGTAAGTGTTAATAGGCACCAAGGAGAAGCAGCATTAATATCAACATGAGCCCAGAAGTCTTGGAAGCCTTTAGCAATCCAATGGCCATGGTGACGAGTGAAGCCAGGCCACATAATGTGAAAAGTCCTCTGGGGATGGCAGCCAGTGAAAAAGGGTCATGGGTATAGAGCCTGTGAAAATTACCCTCCAGTTTTCTAGCATCACTCATGTCCTTGGGATTGAGGTGATAGAGCATCAGTTACATTTACATATAAGCTTCCCCATGGCTCGGTGGTAAAGAACACACCTGCCGCAGGAGACACAAGAGACACAGATTTGATCCCTGGGTTGAGAAGGTCCTCTGGAGGAGGAAATGACAACCCACTCCAGTATTCTTGCCTGGGAAATTCTATGGACAGAGGAGCCTGGAGGGCTACAGTCCATGGGGTTGCAGAGTCAGATACAACTTCATAACTAAACAACATTTACACAAAGTAACAAAAAACTCAGTTGTGGTGAAGATTGTATTAAGGGTCATTGAGGACAGAATTTGACTTTGTATCAAATGCATGCAAACAGCCAAGCTTACCCAAATTCAATATCCTGTCATTAGTTTCCAAACTGGCTGTATTATTTCCATGCTGTCTTTCCATGTAGTGACACTGACAGGATTGTCATATAAATGCTACTTCTAACATTACTAAATTTTCTTTAAACTTTGAGAACCCACAAGATATTAAATAATATCCAATACTTTGCAGAATGCCTCCATTTTCCACTGCCAAAATATTTGGAGAAGGTACTCACTATCTAAATATACAATGGAGTAAATGAGCCAGAAAAGAATGTTTTGTAATTAACACATAAGGTAATATTAACATTAATATGTTCTGAAGGCGTCTGGACCTCCGCTTTCTCCCACACACATTGGCATCATTTCAGATATAAAAACTTTTGACATTTAATCTACTTAGCAGAAGTCTTAATTTTGCTGCTAAAATCTTGGTAGTCGTTAGTGCTATTCATTTATATTTATAGTTTTCTTCCTCCTGCATACATAGCACGCTATGTGCTCCCTTGATGTTAGATAAAACCATCTGACTTGGACCTCCCTGGTGGAACAGTGGATGGGAATCCACCTGCATTGGAAAGGGACATGGGTTTGATCCTTGATCCAGGAAGACTCCACATACCCCAGAGCAACTAAGCCCATGAGCCATAATTACCAAGCCCACAACCTGCAACTACTGAGTCCATGTGCTGCAACTACTGAAGCCAGTGTGCCTAGAACCTGTGTTCCAAAAGAGAGGCCATGGCAATAAGAAGTCAAGTACCTCAACAAAAAGTAGGCTCTGCTCATGGCAGCTAGAGAAAGCCAGTGCACAGCAACAAAGACCCAGTGTAACCAAAAGGGACTAATTAATTTTTAAAAAACCATCTGACTTACTTTAGACAATGAAGAGTGAGCAGAACAAATGTGTAGAAAGTTGAGTCTGGGAAGAAACCTGTAAAATATATGCATCATCTGCTTTATTCCCATCCGCTGCCACAGGTCCCAGTGATGCTCCAGTGGGTGGATTCTCCCCCCATCTGGGTCTCAGAATGAGGACAATGTGCAGCAGGGGCCTCTGCTGACCTGCGATGAACACACAGAATGAGTGGCAATTGCCCTATCTGCACCGAGCCTTCTCTCTCTGCTCTTCCTGGAAAATGACTAACCCCGTAGAATGACACACACACACACACACACAAAAATACTATGGCCCAAAGATCTAAGCAGCCTCTCATAGCCCACATTGGCAACTTAAGATAATTGAGATGACTGAGCTTATGACCAGAGAGAGCATAGCCAGGTCTCTCCAGGTAGACCAAAGAAATCTTTAAACTTGCACAACTTACATCTCTCTTAACAAAGGTTCAATTGACAGCAAAGTGGAGACAATGCATTTTAGTGAAGGAAGAACGAATTTTGAAGTCACCTTGAAATCAAAGATTTATGACTTGTTGCTTATGTGTCCTTATCAAGTCACTTAGAGAGTTTGAAGTTTACTTAATTCATCCAGGAAATGGGATAATACCATGTTTTACAGACTGCTGTGAGGAATAAATGAGACAACTAACCTCAAATAAAAAAAAATGATGCTCCAAAATCACTGCAGATGGTGACTGCAGCCATGAAATTAAAAGACTTCATAGCTTGGAAGAAAAGCTATGACCAACCTCACTTCAGTTCAGTAGCTCAGTCATGTCCGACTCCTTATGACCCCATGGACTGTACCATGCAAGGCTTCCCTGTCCATCACCAACTCCTGGAGCTTACTCAAACCCATGTCCATTGAGTTGGTGATGCCATCCAACCATCTCATCCACTGTCATCCCCTTCTCCTCTCTTCTTAGATCTTTCCCAGCATCAGGGTCTTTTCCAGTGAGTCAGTTCTTTGCATCAGGTGGCCAAAGTATTGGAATTTGAGCTTCAGCATTAGCCCTTCCAATGGAGACTGTTTTCCTTTAGAATGAACTGGTTGTCTCTCCTTCCTGTCCAAGGGACTCTCAAGAGTCTTCTCCAACACCTCAGTTCAAAGCATCAATTCTTCAGTGCTCAGCTTTCTTTATAGTCCAGCTTTCACATCCACACATGACTACTGGAAAAACCATAGCTTTGACTAGACAGACCTTTGTTGGCAAAGAAATGTCTCTGCTTTCTAATAAGCTGTCTAGGTTGGTCATAACTTTTCTTTCAAGAAGCATGTATCTTTTAATTTCATGACTTCAGTCACCATCTGCAGTGATTTTAGAGCCCAAAAAGATAAAGTCTCTCACTGTTTCCATTGTTTCCCCATTTATTTGCCATGAAGTGATGGGACCAGATGTCATGATCTTAGTTTTCTGAAAGTTGAGTTTTAAGCCAACTTTTTCACTCACCTCTTTCACTTTCATTAAGAGGCTCTAGCATATTAAAAAACAGACACATAACTTTGCCAATAAAGGTTTGTCTAGTCAAAGCTATGGTTTTTCCAGTAGTCATGTGTGGATGTGATAGTTGGACTATAAAGAAAGCTGAGCACTGAAAAACCAATGCTTTTGAACTGTGGTGTTGGAGAAGACTCTTGAGAGTCCCTTGGACTGTAAGAAGATCAAACCAGTCAGTCCTAAAGGAAATCAATCTTGAATATTCATTGGAAGGACTGATGCTGAAGTTGAAACTCCAATACTTTGGCCACCTGATGCGAAGAACTGACTCACTGGATGAGACCCTGATGCTTTGAAAGATGGAAGGCAAGAGGAGAAGGGGACAGTGAATGAGATGGTTGATGACATCACCAACTTGATAGACATGAGTTTGAGCAACCTCTGGGAGTTAGTGATGGACAGGGAAGCCTGGTATGCTGCAGTCCATGGGGTCACAAAGAGTCAGACACGACTGAGCTACTGAACTGAACTGAACCTCAAATATCTAGTTCAGGATATGGAGTAACTATCAGTGTCTTTTTTTTTTTTAATCCTACTCCAATTCCTTCTGATAACAATGTACCAAAAGAACTGACATTAGGGGTGAACAAATTACAGAGCACAGGTCAAATTTAGCTCACAGTCTGTTTTTGTAAATAAAGTTTTATTGACACTACAACATTCATTCATTTATGAATAGTCTATGGGTTCTTTCATGCTACAAATGCAGCATTGAGTAGCTGCAGTTGAGACTTGTACAGCCCTCTAAGTCTAAAATATTTACTAAAATGTTTCAACAAAGTTGGCTGGCCTCTGGACAAGATTCATTCACAATCCAAACCATTCAACGTCTCATATGAATCTAGTCATGGACTCACCTTCCCAGAAAAAGTGGATACTGTTTTGTGTACTTAGTTGTAGGCCATTTTTCCCCTGAACAATGCTAACTGGAAACTTGAGGTCAAATGATCACTGCCTGGGTGACATCACCTAAAATTTTACAGTGAACTATGAAACATACTACATAATCATTTAAAAGGTTGCTCTATACAAATATATGATACTGCTTATTTGTGGAATCTAAAAAAAAAATTACACAAATGAACTTATTTACAAAACAGAAACAGACTCACAGCCTTAGAGAATAAATTATCAATACTGAAGGAGAAAGGTGAGAGGGAGGGATAAATTGGGAGTTTGGGATTAACATATACTCACTCCTACATTAAAAACAGATAACTACCAAGGACCAGGATTACACAGGGAGCTCTACTCAATACTTTGCAACAACCTAAATGGGAAAAGAATTTTAAAAAGAAGAGATATACATATATGTATAACTGAATCACTTAGCTGTACACCTGCAACTAACATAACATTTTTAATCATCTATTTATTGTTGCTATTCAGTCGCTCAGTCATGTCCAACTCTTTGTGACCCCATGGACTACAGCATGCCAGGCCTTCTTGTCCTTCACTGTCTCCTGGAGTTTGCCCAGACTCTTGTCCATTGAATCAATGATGCCATCCAGCCATCTCATCCTCTGTCACCTTCTTCTCCTCCTGCCCTCAACCTTTCCCAGCATCAGGGTCTTTTCCAATGAGTTAGCTCTTCACATCGAATGGTCAAGTTATTGGAGCTTTGGCCTCAGTCTTCCAATGAATATTCAGGGCTGATTTCCTTTAGGACCGACTATATACTCCAATAGAAAATAAAAATTAAAAAATAAAATAAAAGGTTGCTTTAGTCTGCTTCTTGAATGCCCTAAATGAGCACTTGTATATTCATTTAATAACTCATTCCACAAACATTTGTTTAAAAGCAAGCTACTTGCCAATGAATTGTGCTGAGCACTGAGGATGTAAAGATAAGAAAGGTAAGGTATTGTACTCTAGAAGCCTATAGGCTAGCAGAAGAGTTGGGAAATGTGTAAATTAAAAAAAATTACAATAAAGTGAGGTGACAGCTAATAAATATATAAGCATACACACATATGCAAACCATAGAAAGAAGATAGAGATGCTATATGAGCAGGATATATCAGATTCCCTGACATAAAGCACCCCAGGGTAAGAAACTCTATGTATGGGAATGTGGAAGCAAAAACTAGCTAGAACATCAACAAGGTATAAGCAGACCTCAGGGCAAGTGGAGTGTGCACATTCTCTGCTCTTGTCTGAGATTTCAGATGGGACCCTGGTCTGGATCCTGCTTGATTTCCATCTTTCACTTCTGCAGAATACCTTGGCACCCATTTCTCTTGACCTTGGAGTTTGCTGCTCAAGAACACCACAACTTGTTTTCATCAAACTGACTTGGTTCTTGTTTCCTAGATCTGGACTTTCCCAGAACAATGCCAGCTCTTCCATTTGTCTCAGAAACCCTCACCCAAGCTTTAAACCTTCTTATCCTAACCCTGATGTGTTCATCCTCTTACTTACTTCTGACTCAGTTGAGCCAATGAATTTTGTCCTGCTTCCATGACCCCAATTCCAATTTGATTCTGTTGAGTGGAATGTTACAGAAAAGAATTTTTCCAAGGAGCCAGCACAGACAGTTATTCTAGTTGCATGGAACAGAGTGCTTAAATCTGGAGAGATCTGAAAAAGTAAAGTGTATTTAGCAATCCAGATTTGATGATTATTATATAGACTACAGAACAGAGAGTGGCAAAGAGTAAACTAAAGAATAGAAAAGGGCCAGATCGTAGGGGGCTTTGCAAATCATGAAAAGGAACATATATTTTATTCTGTGGTTAGTGGAAAGCCAATATTAGGTTTCAAACAGGGAGGCATGTGATTGTTTCTGCATCCTAAAATATTCTCTGGAGGCAATACGGTCATGGTCGGAGGAGTGGAAAGGATTAAGGAGAAAGAAAGCAGTTACCTGCCAGGTAAGAAACAAGAGACTAGACTTAGAGTAGAGAACAGATTTGATGTATATTTAGGAGATAGTCTAAAATTGATGTCACCTTGCATAGTAGAGAGGCAAAAGCAGCAGTCCAGAATAGCACTTCTCAATGTGTCTTCTTTATTTTTAGGCTGCATCATGTGTTGTTGTGGGATCTTAGCTCTCTGACCAGGGATTGAACCCAGGCCCCTTGCAATGGGAAGCACAGAGTCTTAACCAGGGAAGTCCCCTCAATGTGTTTTGGTGAAGTCTAAGTTATAGATTTCCAATCCATTGTGGACCATTTCTTTTGTAAGATAAAATGATCATGTGCTTGGATGTTCCAGAAATGTCCACTTACTATAAAAGTCTTAATGCTTATTTTAAATTTTCAATTCCTGTATTTTCAATAACGTTAACTTGTTATGATGGTCATCTGCGGTCAACTTATCTGCAGACCACACTTTGAGTACCACTGTAATAGAAAGAATCAGAGCTTCTGATTTGGATGACTAGATGGATGGAGATGAATTTAGCCAAGGTAAGGAGCAAAGAAGTGCACTGAGAGGTTGAGGATGAGTTCCATTTTGGACATGTTATTCTTAAATGTCCCAGTGGAACACAGATGGAGAAATCCATGAGGCTGCTGGCAGTTCAGCTTGTGTGCATTTCCTCTGTAGAGAATGTCTCACATAGGGATATTTAGTAAGGTTTTTAAATGTAAAAATGGAAGCAAACCCATTCAATTGTCTGCAAGGTAAGTACACTGGGACTATTGGAGCAAGCAATAACAGGATATTAGGGTAAATATCTAATAATATGTCCTCAGACATCTGAGAAATTACACCACAATCTGAAAATCTGAATTTGTTATTGTTCAGTCACTAAATCATATCCAACTCTGAGACCCCATGGACTGCAGCATGTCAGGCTCCTCTGTCCTCAACTCTCTCCCAGATTTTGCTCAAATTCTTGTCCACTGAGTTGGTGTTGCTATGTAACCATCTTCTCATTTTGCCTTCCATCTTTCCCAGGATCAGGGCATCTTTTCCTGTGAGTCGGCTCTTCACATCGGGTGGCCAAAGTATTGGAGTATCAGCTTCAGCATCAATATTTCCAATGAATATTAAGGGTTGATTTCCTTTAGGATTGACTGGTTTGATTTCCTTGCTGTCCAAAAGACTCCCAAGAGTCTTCTCCAGCACCACAATTCAAATGCATCAGAAAATCTGAATAGGTGGATTTTTAAAACAAGGCATGACATGAAAGTTGACTTCTGCATAAAGGAAAAATGAACGCTTTGCAGCCATTTCTGAGCCCTTTTTCATGCCTTCCTGATCAAGGAACTCTGTGGGATTGAGACCTCTACTCCCAGTGGGCTACTTCTAAGTGCTTGAGGAATCATTCCACTGGTTCCGACATGACACTGTAAGGTGACTTCTTCAACCACTTCTGCCAGGAAATATCTTCTGGGTACCCATTATGTTCCAGGACCTGTTCTAGATTCTTGGGGAACACCAATAAACAAAAAAGACACAAATTCCTAGGTTCATGAAGCATGGGTTATAGGATGAGAAAATAAATAATAAACATAATAAAAAAAAGTCTAATTGCATCATATGTTAGAAGTTGCTAAGTGCTACAGAATAAAGTAGAGCAGGGTAAAGAGGAGTTAGGAGTGCAGGCTGCAGACAGTGGTTTGATTCTAAGTCAGAAGAGAGCTCACTGAGAAGGTGCTCTTTGAGCAAAGACCTGAGAGAGGTGAAGGAGCTGACCAGGTGGTAACAGGAGAAGGGCATTTCAGGCAGAGGGATCAGCAGATGTGAGGGACAGAGGGCAGGAGTGAGCCTGTTCCAGGAATAGCAGGAAGGCCAGCTGTGGCCGAGCAGAGTGGGCAGGGGTGAGAGAACCAGCAGATGTCTTCAGAAAGGCCATGGGGAGGGACCAATGGGGCTGAACTTTCCCTCTAAGTGAAATGGGGGATTCATGGAGTGTCTTCTACAGAGGAGTGAGGTCATCTGACCTAGATCATAGAGGGACCACTCTGGTTGTTATGTTGAGAAGGCTGGAGCAAGGTGACCCATGAGGAAGTTATTTCAGTATCAGTGGAGGTAGAGAGGAGTGTTTGGATTCTATATACGCGTATTTTTTAAATTGGAGTTTAATTGCTTTACAGTGTTGTGCTAGTTTCTGCTATAAAGCAAAGTAAATCAGCTGTGCATATACATATAACCCCTCTTTGTCACCATAGAGGATTGAGCTCCCTGTGCTATACAGTAGGTTCTCACTGTGTACTTAGTCACTCAGTCATGTGTGACTCTTTGCAACCCCATGGACTGCAGCCCACCAGGCTCCTCTGTCCATGGGGATTCTCTAGGCAAGAATACTGGAGTGGGTTGCCATGCCCTCCTCCAGGGGATCTTTCCAACCCAGGAATCCAACCAAGGTCTCCCACATGGCAGGTGAATTCTTGATCAACTGAATCACCAGGGAAGTCCAGGTTCTCTTTAGTTATCTATTTGACACAGAGTCGTGTACACATGTCAATCTCAATCTCCCAATTCATCCCACTCTTCCTTTCCCTCCTTGGTATCCCTATGTTTCTTCTCTACATCTGTGTCTCTAGTTCTGCTTTGCAAATAGGTTCAGCTGGCAGAGCCTACAGAATCTCCTGTTGGATTAGATAGACAGTGTGAGAGAAAGATAGGTCGAAGGTGACCCCAAGGTTTTGTCTTGAAAACTGGAGGGATGCAGCTAGCATCAGCCTGACAGGGCTGACTCTGGGCAAAGAGGTTTGCTGAAAAACATCAGGTCCTATGCTTTTACCCTGAGGTCATGTTTCTACACATCAGTATTTCCAATACCAAGTACAGTGCCTACCAGGTAGGGAGAAAATACATGCTGAGTGGACAAATGAGTAAGCAGATAATTAAACACAATCCCAAGAGGAAGGCAACCTGAGGTCTTGCTATTTCCTTGGGTTCTATCCAGGAAGCAAAAGTCCTCTCTGCTTGCAGATTCCCCAAAACTATCTGAATTTCTCTCATCCTATGTCACTTCCATCCAGGAATTTTCAGTCAGTGTAGTGATAGAGTAATGTCCCCATTCTCAGAGCAGAAGAGGAAGCTCTCATTTCCTCTCCAATTATCTTCTTCCATCCCCCAGTCCAGATCATCTCGATCTGTTTCCAAGAATAAGAAAAACTGCCTAATTATATATATTTTCAAATCAAAAGGTTTTGTGCTTGGTTTTCAGGTTTCATAATGCCAAACATAATTGTACTCTTAGATTCTCTGAGTTTAGACCAGCTCATTTAAATGTGGCAAGATACTATTTTAATTTATTAAACAGCAGCATACCAGTGGCTGGATTAGGGCAAGGGGACAGGTGGAAAGGAATGCAGGAATGAAGCACACCAGTTAATCTATCAAATATTATGCTGCCACTTTTTGATCATTCTGATGAAACAGCTTTGCCCCTGGAATAGGCTCTTTCTACACAATCTTCTTCTAATTGTTGTCAGCTTGCCCATTGATCCAGAGTAAATTAGTCTAATGATATTTAAGTAAAACAGATTCTGTCCACGAAATAATACAAACTATAACAATGTTGACACTGGTCATACTGTGCAAGCTAATAATGAGACACTGTCTATGTCATTTTCTGAACTTTCAAAGAGAACATTAAACAGTAAGGCATTTGTTAATGGTAGAACATTTTCAGGGGGGAAAATGGCTGGCATGAGAATTGAGGGGGAAAGGATCAACATAACATAGTGATAAAAATGAAATGTGAAGGGGTTTCTGGGGAAAGAGCAGAGAAATGGATATTTCAACAAAAGGACCGAGCATCCTCTACCTCTGAATTCTGCCAGCATTAATACCCTATCTAATTAATTCTATTTTATAGGTTAATCTCCATCTCTTGTTCATCAAGATGCTAATTCCCTGTGAGCTCTTTAAATAACTGCAGATTCTTCTACTCATGTGGGAGAATTCCTAGAACCCTTGAAATTTCTCAGATTCATAAAGACCATGCTAATATACCATTTTCCTGATACAATGTAGTTTCATATAACTGCAAAGTAATATGCAAATTATCCAGCTCTCACTTGATGATCAGCTTCTGTCCTGGCTGAAACATGTACTGAATTCATTTTACAAAATTTTGCTTTTTCTAATTTTCATAAAGAACATATGGCTGGCTTGTTTATATCATAGATCCTAGTCAGCAATGAAATTAACATTCCACTCTTATCCAAAAGGTCTATTTTCTGGCTAAGAAATAATGCTTTTTTAGTCTCCTTCACTTACCTCATCATTCTAAAAGCCGTCTGCATTTCAGACATCATTTATCTCTTTTCTGGCAGAAGAAAAGAAATGTTCACACACACACATACATACACACACAAGATCATATGTCAAGCCCACCCCCAAATGCACCCACCCTAGGCCGCACATTGGCTTCTGGTCACATTAGTGTCCAAGAGACTGAGACCTGTCCACCAGCCTCTAGGATTCACATTAGTCTCTCAGCAAAATCACAAATGATTTTATGTCATGAACTTTCACATCACCTGCAAAACGACAACTACAAATGTTAAATTCATGAAGACAAAGGTTTTACTCTTGGTTCCTTTGAAAATAGCACAACCTATTTGAAGTGAGCTTACACAAAATTATATTAACACAGGCTAAATTTGAAGAGCTCTTTCATTCATTGAACACAAATTCAAGATAACCCCTAGATACCGTGAATCTCCCATGATTCCTGCTCCCAAAGAGTATATTGTCTGCCTTGAAATTTTACTATTCATTCAACAAATGTTTGTTCAACAACTGCCACGTTAGCACATGAGTCATGAACTACTCTCACAGGCCCTGAACACACTGCTCTACTGCAAGGACACAGAAAAATAAGCAAACAGTGTTAGCTAGTAATTTTTGTTACAATACAAATGTAACAGAGTATTGTAATTAAAAATAACTGGAGAAGTTTCTTGAAATAATATCAGCAATCAGACAAACTAGGGTCTCTGCCAAGTCCTCCCTGCCATCTTGTTTTTAAATGACCCAAGAGCTGAAAATGTGTTTCACAGCTTTAAATGTAAAAAAGTCATTAGTTTTCCATGAAAAGTCATTCAATGTGCTCAAGATATGGTCTCTTAGCTTGCAAAGCCTAAATTCTTCATTATCTGGCGCTTTCCCAGCAAAGTTTGCAGTCCCCTGGATTGGGTAGTCAAGAGAGGACTTTCTGTGGAGGAGATGCTCAAACTGAGATGCAAATGGCAAGAAAGTCAGTCACAGATTGACGTGGGAAGAAAAAAAGTCTACTTTGTGGTAGAAGTAGAATTGACAGATTCCAAGAGGAAAAAGAAAGCAATGTAACTAGAGAACAGACAGGGTCAAGAGTTCCGAGATAAAAGGGGGAAGGAAGTAAACAGTGCAAACTAGGTGTGGGTGTGATGAGACCATTCAATTCAAAATACACAAGGGAGACAGCGGCAGTCCTTGATGGTGGCATGGAACTTTATCATGTTAATGTTTTCTAATTTATTTTAGCAGTCTTCAGTGAATGGAACTGGAGCTGTCTCCAGGTTTTCTAATTTACAGATAAAGCCTCTATCAAACCACCATGTAGGTATCTGGACAAACTTCTGAAAGTAAGTCATTAAGGCAAATTCCTGGTAGTGGGTCAAATACTATTTTCAGTTTAGCATATTTTTTGATAGAATATTTTTAAGTTTGATAGTAAACTGAGTGTTATAGAAAATATTGGGAGGTGGGAAAGAAGAGGGCATTTGAGTTAAAAAAAGATGTAAGCTAAGGCTAAAAGAACCTCTTTAACATACACATGGAAGAGTACCAGTCCTGGGTCAGCCAGAGATGAGAAAGTGTGTTATTTAATTAGGAACAGGCATAAGACAGGTAACATTGGTTTATAGAACCTGAACAAGGTCCTATCCGTGGACCCAGTTCAGATGGAGTAAGGTGGACGACCATGGTGTTTTCACATTGCTTGTTTCTGCCATTGATCTAAGATGAAGAGGGAAGAAGCAGTCATGGTTTGTTTGGATCATCTGATGCTTTCCTTAAGACTTTTTCTTTAGAAGATGTGGACCGCGAAGGTAGTGGGAGCTGGGGGGGTGGGGTGGGGTGTGGAAATGGAAATAGTTGTGAGTAGAAAACCAACAGGAAAATGCTTACATTAGTCACGTGAAACTTAAATGATGACCTATCTTAACTCCTGATTCCTTAATCAACATCAACAGCTTAACACACATGTACTGGGCTTCTGTTGCAGAACTGATAGTTCCAAAGGTAGATGCAGAACCCTATACTGAGGTCACAGGACGCATTTCCGAAATTAACCAAGCCCCATAGCAATTGTTGCCGTGGGCTCTTCTGACCTAAGCCAGCTCCACAGCTTCATTTTAGGTAAAATATTCATCATGTAGCTTCCTGACCAATCAACCACCTAACACCACTCATCTGTAGGAATTTTCTTAAGGCTATAAAAATGACTTGAGGCTATAAAAACTGGCTGCTGACCCTCTTGAAAGGGTTGGCTTTTCCCTTTTCTCTCAGGAAGGCAGACCACCATCACTATCTCTCTTTGTTCTTAAGAAACTCACTCTTCTGAAATACTTTGTGTCCAGTAATTCTCTTCCAACTCAAACACACAGACCATGAAAGTAGGGGGGAAAAGTAAATAAACTGATCTGTTGCTCTCAAAGAGTTCATAATCTGGTTGAAGAGTCAGTGGCTTCCTTCTTTGTGGGCTCTAAGCCCATTTGCACTTCTCTGTTACAACACTTCTCACATACATTATAGAACTAATTGTGCAGATCACCCTTTCTGTGAGCATCAAGAGTGTGATAATTCTATCTTACATACATTGTTTTCCCAGTGCAAAGGCTGGCTGCTGCCCTTTACGAGACGTAACTTACATGTGGAATGAATAAATGGACAGGCAAATGATTACATATGACTCCATGGTCATTCTACAGATGTCATAGAGAGGATGCACAAAAAATTCATTCATTTTCGATCAATCTCCTGGCTTCTAGGTGTCAATAAAATAACCTGTTGGGGGCTTCCACGGTGGCTCAGTGGTTAAGAACCCAGCTGCCAGTGCAGAAGATCAGGTTTGAACCCTGGGTCGGGAAGATTCCTGGAGAAGGGAATGGCAACCCACTCCAGTATTCTTGCTGGGAAATCCCATAGATGGAGGAGCCCAGCCTACTACAGTACAAGGGGTCACAAAGAGTTGGACACGACTTAGTGACTAAACAAAATTAACAAAATAATCTATTAAGTCACTTAATCCTGTGGGGGGCAGGGTAGGAGGTGGGGGAATCAGCTAATCAAATGTATCAAAGTTTATCAATATCTCCATTTAAACGGCTCTTCTAGTTTCACCAGTAGGTAAATCTCTCTGGGTTCCACCTTCTTATCCTGAGAAGTCCCAAGGGCAGATGTTTTGGAGACATTGGACTGGGACTCTGAGCAGCAGCCCCACAACTTACATCATGCAGCTCTCTCTGCACCTCATATTTTAAGTAAAATGAGGATAAAAACATCATCCTCAAGAACTGTGGTCCAGAGTAAAGGAGACTGATTAACACAGAACCCAAAACATAGATGCTGAATATAAATTTAGTGCACACGATTAACATACATAACATATATGACCTTTCCATTTCTTAACTCCATGGGAAGCTCCTTGAAGGCAAAGCCCTCGTATTACAACTTTGTATTCTACCTTGAATACAAAGAATGCTCAAACTACTACACAATTGCACTCATCTCGTACACTAGTAATTTAATACTCAAAATTCTCCAAGCCAGGCTTCAAAAATATGTGAACCATGAACTTCCAGATGTTCAAGAACATTTTAGAAAAGGCAGAGGAACCAGAGATCAAATTGCCAAGATCCACTGGATCATTGAAAAAGCAAGATATGGGAGAATGGCATTGAAACATGTTAACTATCATATGTGAAAACAGTCGCCAGCCCAGGGTTGATGCTCAGGGCTGGTGCACCGAGATGTCCCAAGGGGAGGGAATCGGGAGGGAAGAGGGAGGGGGAGTTCTGGAGGGGGAGCATATGTAAACCCATGGCGGTTTCATGTCATTGTATGGCAAAACCAACACAATAAAAAAAAATAAATAAAAGTTAGCCAAAATAAAATGAGCAATTAAAAAAAAAAAGCAAGAGAGTTCCAGAAAAACATCTATTTCTGCTTTATTGACTGTGTGGATCACAATAAACTGTGGAAAATTCTGGAAAAGATGGGAATACCAGACCATCTGACTTGCCTCTTGAGAAATCTGTATGCAGGTCAGGAAGAAACAGTTAGAACTGGACGTGGAACAACAGACTGGTTCCAGATAGGAAAAGGAGTATGTCAAGGCTGTATATTGTCACCTTGCTTATTTAACTTATATGCAGAGTACATCATAAGAAATGCTGGGCTGGAGGAAGCACAAGCTGGAATTAAGGTTGCCAGGAGAAATATCCATAACATCAGATGTGCAGATGATGCCACCATTATGGCAGAAAGTGAAGAAGACCTAAAGAGCCTCTTGATGAAAGTGAAAGAGGAGAGTGAAAAAGTTGGCTTAAAGCTCAATATTCAGAAAACAAAGATCGTGGCATCCAGCCCCATCACCTCATGGTAAACAGATAGGGAAACAGTGGCAGACTTTATTTCTTGGACTACAAAATCACTGCAGATAGTGACTGAAGCCATGAAATTAAAAGACAAAAAGTTATGATGAACCTAGTTCAGTTCAGCTCAGTGACTCAGTCATGTCTGACTCTTTGGGACCCCATAGACTGTACCACATCAGGCCTCCCTATCCATCAACAACTCCGGAGTTCACCCAAACTCATTTCCATTGAGTCGGTGATGCCATCAACCATCTCATCCTCTGTCATCCCCTTCTCCTCCTGCCCTCAATCTTTCCCAGCATCAGGGTTTTTTCAAATGAGTCAGTTCTTCACATCATGTGGCCAAAGTATTGGAGTTTCAGCTTCAACATCAGTCCTTCCAATGAACATTCAGGACTAATCTCTTTTAGGATGGACTAGTTGGATCTCCTTGCAGTCCAAGGGACTCTCAAGAGTCTTCTCCAGCACCACAGCTCAAAAGCATCAATTCTTTGGCACTCAGCTTACTTTATAATCCAAATCTCACATTCATATATGACTACTGGAAAAACCATAGCCTTGATGAGATGGACCTTTGTAGGCAAAGTAATGTCTCTGCTTTTTAATATGCTGTCTAGGTTGGTCATAGCTTTCCTCCCAAGGAGTAGTTCAGTTCATTTCAGTTCAATTTCTCAGTCGTGCCCGACTCTTTGTGACCCCATGAACCGCAGCATGCCAGGCCTCCCTGTCCACCACCAACTCCCGGAGTCTACCCAAACCCATGTCCATTGAGTCGCTGATGCCATCCAACCATCTCATCCTCTGTCCCCCCTTCTCCTTCTGCCCTTCAATCTTTCCCAGCATCAGGGTCTTTTCAAATGATTCAGCTCTTCGCATCAGGTTGCCAAAATATTGAAGTTTCAGCTACAATATCAGTCCTTCCAATGAACACCCAGGACTGATCTCCTTTAGGATGGACTTATTGGATCTCCTTGCAGTCCAAGGGACTCTCAAAAGTCTTCTCCAATACCACAGTTCAAAAGCATCAATTCTTCGGAGCTCAGCTTTCTTTATAGTCCAACTCTCACATCCATACATGAACAATGGAAAAACCATAGCCTTGACTAGACAGACCTTTGTTGACAAAGTAATGTCTTTGTTTTTCAATATGCTGTCTAGGTTGGTCATAACTTTCCTTCCAAAGAGTAAGCATCTTTTAATTTCATGGCTGCAATCACCATCTGCAGTGACTTTAGAGCCCAGAAAAATAAAGTCATCCACTGTTTCCCCATCTATGTGCCATGAAATGATGGGACCAGATGCCATGATCTTAGTTTTCTGAATGTTGACCTTTAAGCCAACTTTTTCACTCTCCTCTTTCGCTTTTTCCAAGAAGTAAGCATCTTTTAATTTCATGGCTCCAGTCATCATCTGCAGTGATTTTGCAGCCCAAACCTAGACGATAAAGAATCCACCTGTGATGTGGGAGACCTGGGTTCGATCCCTGTGTTGGGAAGATACCCTGAGAAGGGAATGGCTACCCATTCCAGTATTCTGGCCTGGAGAATTCCATGGACAGAGAAGCCCCACAGGCTACAGTCCACGGGGTCACAAAGTTGGCCACAACTGAGCAAATTTCACTTTCTTTTGCTTTTAGAGAATACAGTTTTCTATTATTTAATCATAAAACTAACATATGATCCTTGTAGAAAATTTTAAAAATACAGATAAATATACAGAAGGGAATTAAAATTACTCATTGTCCCAAATCAAGAAATAGAATATCTGAAAATGCTTTTAGTCCATTTATTTCCAGTCTTGTTTTCCTATACATTTTATGTGTGTGTACATTTTTTCTTAAAAAAAAAAAGACTCATTCTCCCTACTGGATTGTAATTTGATTCTACTTCTCTGCTTTGCATTATAAGATCTTCAAATGGCTTTGCATTTCAAAAACATGATTTTTAGTGGTGGAATAATATTTCCTTGTAGCATAAATCCTTTACTGTTTTCAACTGTTGGATATTTATGCTACTTCCAATTTTTCATTATTTTAAGTAATGCTAAGATGACTAATCTCGTACATATTTAACCACATCTCTGATTACTCTGTGACATTTATGCATTGTTGGGAGGCCATCTACCATATCAGAAAAAAAAAAAATCCAAAATCTGAATATATCCCACTCGAAGTTAAAAGTTAGGTTTTACTCTAACAACAGTTATGTGTCCTCATGGAGTTATTAACCTTTCTGAGTCTCAGAAATGTAAGAGAGAACATTTCTATATATTTATACGTTTATAATTGTGTGATATGATGAAATAAAAGAGTGAATGGGGATTTCCTGGTGGTCCGGTGGTTAAGAATCCACCTTGCTATTCAGGGGATGTGGGTTTGATCCTTGGTCAGGGAACTAAGATCCCACATGCCATGGAGCAACTGAGTCCACATGATGCAGCTACAGAGCCTGTGTTTCACAGCTGGAGTCTGTGCACCGCAACAAAAGATTCCACAGGATGCAACAGAGACTGCACATGCCGCTACTAAGACCCAAGGCATCCTAATAAATAAAAAAACAATAAATGCTTTTTAAAGAAGAGTGGATCATGTCTATGTATGCACACTGTACCAGCCCTTGTTATAAATACCAGGACACCTGTCCCTAGTACAGCTGAAATACAAGGATGCGTTCTAGGACCTTTAGACATTTTCTCCAATGTGACAATTCTTTGTATCTTCAAGTAGATGTGGGAAGGTGAGAAACAAGTGGCATGTTTCACCGAGTGCTGTTAATTGAGTGATTTTCCTAATTAACATACCACATCCTAACAGTGAATGGATAAAGATGTTAATTGTCCTCTTCATTACAAAGATGAAGTTAATGCCAAGGATTTGAAACAAATAGCATTTAACTCCCTGAGCACCAGATGAAGGGGGAACTGAATGTTTGCTTTGGATCATTCTGGTCTTCTTATGATCCAAATCAGTAAGTACTCTTTATAACTTGGAGTCATGGCTGTAATTATTTCTCCTGGCTCTAATTTACAAGGGACCAAACTATAAATTTTTGTCAGACCATATTCGTAAATTTCAACATGCTTCCTAGGCTTGTGCCATCTCAATAAATTAGTTTAAATGCCACCTGCTTGTTAAAAATGCTTTTCCCTATGCCAAAACATTTATACTAGCAAATTCAAATTACATTTGAAAGGAAAGGGTATTTTTCAGTTATGAATACTTCACATAATATTATTATGGGCTTCCCTTGGGGGCTCAGATGGTAAAGAATCTCCCTGCAGTGTAGTTGATCTGGGTTTGATCTCTGGGTTGGAAAGATTCCTTGGAGAAGGGAATGACAACCCATTCCAGTATACTTACCTGGAGAATTCAATGGATAAAGGACGCTGGTGGGCTATAGTCCATGGGGTCACAAAGAGTCAGACACAACTCTTTGCGGCAAACACGCATACAATAAGAACTTCAAAATAAAAATTAATAGGAGAACGTGGTGATTATGAAAGGACAATATAGGTGGCATGTCTAATCCAGAAAAAATATTCAGAATAATAATCACCCACAATAATCCATGCCTTGCCAAGGTACAAAAATCAAAACATAGCAAAGTGAACACTGGCTCTGAGTTTTGCCCAAACATCTAAAACAACCACATGAAATTAAAGAGAATTTTTTATTCCAAAATCATAACTTTTTATGAAATAAAGGAGTCTATTCAATGGGTTAGCTTAGCTAGAAATCTTTCAGTTGATTATTTGGGGTTTTGTAAGGATTGTTCCACTACACCCTAAACCCCACAGTCATCCTCATTACCTCTGAACCTTCAGCATCTTGAATGGAATAGGTGCTCGGTACTTATACGCTGCACAAATGAAGGAGTGAATGAATGTACACATGAATGCATGAATGGGCTGCTGTATATTTCACTCTCCCCTCCTGGTTAGTCAGTGAGAAGATAACTTCTATTTCTTATCTCTTAAAGGTTACAAATTTGGGTTTTGGGGTGGTTTTTTTTTTTTTTTGGTGAAATGGCCTCTTGAGTCTATCATCTTACTGCCTCATTTTTAACGACCCTGTAATCTGTTTCTAAATAAAGAGACATAAAGGAAATAAAAAAGATTGATCCAAAAATTTGATTAGTATTTGGTAAACTGTAAAAAAATAATAATATTGGGTATTAGTATAGTACACTATCATACTGTTGTTATTTAGTTGCTAAGTCATGACTGACTCTTTGGGATCCCATGAACTATTGCTTGTGAGGCTCCTCTGCCTATGGGATTTCCCAGGCAAGAACACTGTAGTGGGTTGCCATTTCCTTCTCCAGGGGATCTCCTTGGCCCAGGGATCAAACCCACATCTCCTGCATTGGCAGGCGGATTCTTAACCACTGAGCCACCAGGGAAGCCCTACACTGTTGTGTACTACATGATAAAAAATCACAACATGGGCTCCCCTGGTGGTTCAGTGGTCATGAATCTGCTCGCCAAGGCTGAGGACACAGGTTTGACCCCGTCTGGGAAGATCCCACATGCCACGAAGGAAGTTAGCCCGTACACCACAACTGATGAGCCCACACTCTAGAGTCCGGGAGCCAGAAGTACTGAGCTTCTGTGCTGCAACCACTAAAACCCAGTTGTTCTAGGGCCCATGCTCTACAACAAGAGAAGGCACTGAAATGAGAAGCCTGCACAACAGATCAGAGTAGTCTCTGCTCGTGGCAACTAGGGAAAGGCCACACACAGGAACAAAGACCCAGCACAGCCAAAAATAAATTTTTTTAAGAATCACAATATTAAATGTAACATACACATATATCAAACCGAACATGCATAATCTAGCAACTCACTGATACAATTAGTATCTTATCTCTGTTTGGTATCCAAAGTGAAATCTCTAGGTTTCTGTGGGATTCTAAAGTCTTAGGGATGACTGGGTGCTCTCTCCTCCCCAGATGAGAGATTTTTCCATAAGCAGGCAGCATCACACTGCTGATCTGTGACTTTGGAATCCCACTTGCAGGATGGGAGGGGCTGGTTCCACAGAGTCCCTAAAGTTGCGCTCAGTGAGGACAGAAACCCAGGATCCTTTTAAAAAGAAACTCAAGTCACTACCATGTCAGCGGGAACATTTGCTTCACATGCTTAGCAGACTTAAATCTTGTATAAGCAGAATGCTTACTATGAATCTTAGCACAACACAAACCATGATCAATTCCATACACTTGTTTCCATTCTCTTGTGTCCTAGAGACCCATGTACTGCTACAAATGATTTCTTTTTTGATGCCTTTCTGACTATAACTTCGTTAGCCAAAATATATGTTGCTTTAAGTTTTTTAAGAAGCTTTATCAGTAAACAAAATATCTTACAATATCTGTTAGTTTGAAGTAAGAAACTGTTAGGAATCCAGGACGATTTCTTGGACTCATGGTGTAGAGAGTCTCAGCTGCTTTTGTTCTTATTTCCTCCTTTTAACTGTTCACTATGAAATGGCATATTGTAAAATCATTGCATTTCTTTGCATCTCAGTCTTACTACCTCTCAATGAAAATAAGATTGTTGCTGTTGTTTAGTCTCTAAGTCATGTTGGACTCTGCAACCCCAAGGACTGTAGCCCAGCAGGCTCCTCTGTCTATGTGATTCTCCAAGCGAGAATACTGGAGTGGTTTGCCATTTCATTCTCCAGGGGATATTCTCAACCCAGGGATCAAACCTGTGTCTCCTGCATTGGCAGGTGGATTCTTAACTGCTGAGTCACCAGGGAGGCCCAAGGGGTAGTCTGCTGCAGCTGCTGCTAAGTCGCTTCAGTCGTGTCCAACTCTGTGCGACCCCATAGACGGCAGCCTACCAGGATCCTCTGTCCCCGAGATTCTCCAGGCAAGAACACTGGAGTGGGTTGCCATTTCCTTCTCCAATGCATGAAAGTGAAAAGTGAGAGTGGTAGTCTAGGAAGACTTAAAACAGAGCTTCCAGGGAAAGCCTCTCAACAGAGCTACTTTGTCTCTCTGAAAAGCACATCATGGCCTCACGGCCAAGGAAGGTGAGGGGCTGCATAATATAGCAAATTAAGCTGAACCTCTGACCAATTATCCCACCTCCCACCCTCTTCAACTTTCAGAAATCTGATTGTGCCCTTTTCATCTGATCCTAATGTTTAAGCTCTTGATTTCACTGTATCACACAGAGGAAGCTCTATGGTTTAAGCGTTCAAGTTAGCTAATCCATGCTCAAATCTGTATTCCTCATCACTCTCCTGTATGACTTTTCAGTGGTCCCCAACCTTTTGGGCACCAGGGCCAGTTTCGTGGAAGACAATTTTACCCTGGACCACAGAGTGTGGGCAGGATGGTTTCAGGATGATTTAAGCACATGACATTTATTGTGCACTTTATTTCTATTATTATTACATCAGCTCCACCTCAGATCATCAGGCATTAGATCCTGGAGGTTGGGGACCTCTGCTTTAGACAAATGGTCAGTTGAAACCTCACTATCCTCATACTTTAAATTAGGCTGCTAATACCCCATAGGAGTACAGTGATTACACAATAAATAACTTAATAATAATATCCCTTAGCTAAGGGCCACAAGCATAAATAGTCTAAATACTATTAAGACGATGGAAAGTAAGTCAAGGATACTTTTGTTCCTATCTGAGTACATGTCTACAGAGTTGTTTTTAGGTGAGCAGGAATGATTACATGCTACATCAGTACAAGTTAAAGTTAGCAACAATAGGAAAATTAAAACTGCAACTAACAATTGGAAGTAGGGTTCCTTTTTCTCCTACTTTTCAAATACTCTAGCCCATTATCAGTTATATAATAAATGTTTATACTATATCCTGATGCCATGCTAACTGTAATAGGGAAATAGATAGTGGTATAAGGTAGGATTTCCTCCCAAAAGAAGATATGGGCTGATACACAAACTACAAGACAAAAACTGTACCCATAATAAAGTGGCTAAGATTCGAAACACAAATTACACTAACTGATAAGAGCTTTGGGTTTTAAATCTGGCCATGAATGAATTGAGTGCTTTAACAAGAGAGGAGTATATTTAGCAAGAAGAACATTATGACCATAAACTTGGGCAGAAACACCAACATGGAACATTTTGGGACACTGGGGTGGGGGAGTCTGACAGGATGTAGATTGTACAAACTGGTGTAAGGATCACACTTAGTTAAGTGGGTTAGTGCCACAAAGAATACTGTATGCTTGCATTTGATGTCCATTCATTAAGAATAGGGGCCCCCCAGACACTTGGGTGGAATGAGAGAATAATCAAAACGTTTTAAGAATTCTCCAAATGCAGAATTGAGTAGTGAAAAAGAAGCAGCAAGTTGGAAGATTTGGTAGTGGAGAGGCAATTTTTTTAACTTACATCATGACTCATGTCTGCACAGAAAATGTACTTCTAAATTTGGTCTTTATTCAATTTGGCCTTTCTCCTGCACCCACAGGTTAGTGGAGAAAAGAAAACATAAATGTCTAATGTGGTTTAAACTTAGTACTAGCCAATCATTTGAACAGTTCTTAGAGCTACTGTTCAGTATCTCTGGACAATGGTGCTCAGTCTTTGAGATGGGGTCCCTTTGTCCTGCTTTTCTTCATATGCTGAAGCCCTAACCCTCAGTATCTCAGAATGGGAGACACTGTGATAATGTGTATTTGGAGATACAGCCTTTAAAGAGGTAAATTTAAAATGAAGCTGTTCTAACTTGTGGCCTTATATGAGAAGACTAGGAAATAGAGGACACCAAAGGTATACAAACCCAGGGCTGACGTGTACACAAAGTAAACACTCTACGAGGATGTGAGGAGGCCATCTGCAAGCCAAGAAGAAAGCAAACCTGCAAACACCTTGATCTTGAACTTCTGACTTCCTGAACTATAAGTAAATACATTTCTCATTGTTAAAAGTCACACAGTCTGTGCTATTTCACTATGGCAGACTGACCAAACTGATATATCAGGTTAAACCTGACTAAAAACATGAGATTTACACAGATATTTGAAGGGAAATCTGGGGGCAGGATGTTCAAAGCAGCAGAAACAGCTATAACAAAGAACCATGAGTCAGGAGCTCGCCTTCCATATTTGAGGAACAGCAAGTAAGGCAGGTGTGTGAGGGGAGTTTGAATATGGGAAGGAAGTGGGGAGTGGCAAAGAGTTGAGGAACAAGTAAGAGTCAAGCAGGGCTGAGGATACTATTATGAAAACTTTGGCTTTTGCTTGACTAAAATTGGGAGCCATTTCAGGAGGCTATGGAGGAATGAGTTTCTTCATGAACTGCCAGTGGCTATGCAAATTGCTACAACAATTTCTATCTGATTTAGGTTTTAAAAGGATAGTTCTGTTTTTTTCTTCTTTCCTTCTCTTCCTGAACAACCTAGTCCAAAAGCCATGAGGTAGCACCAAGCAGGGTAGGTATCCATGCCAGCAGAACAGAGGGATGAGCTCCTGGTGGGCCAGGATGGGAGATGAGGAGGATATCCACATAGGAAGCCTGATGAGCACAGGGTATCAGAGATCAACCAAGGTGAGGAGGACTGTTCTGACATGGGAAACTGGAGCCAGAGCAGGATGACAAGGTGCAGAGGGCCACCATGTGGGTTGCCCAACACGAAGAATCAAAGTCTGAGGTTTCTGTAGAGGGCATCTCTACAGAGGGGTTGTCCACAGTGGGGAACCAGAGCCACAATGGGTAAGGAGAACATCTGGGTGTGGAAGGCATGTACAGCCTGGAAAAGTGCCATTGCATTACAGCCCAAGCTGGGAGAGGAGGAGGTCCATGAAAGGAAGTGGGCGGTGGTGCAGATGGAAAAGTGGTTACAAATAGTGAAATGTATTAGGATAATGGGAGCCAAGTTTCTCATGGTTACAGAAAAGGGTTATGAGAGGGAGAAAATGAGAACAAACCCTATGGTGCTGAAAACCACTTGGTAAAAACACTTGGTTTTTATAATACGTAGTTATAAAAATCAGGCACATCTCATTTTATTGTGTTTAGCCTTATTGTGCTTCAGAGATAATTTTTTGTTTGTTTTTACACATTGAATGTTTATGGCATAGAACGAGCTTATCAGCACCATTTTACCAACAACATTTGCCCACATTGTGTCTCTGTGTCACATTTTGGTAATTCTCACAATATTTCAAACTTTCTCATTTTTTTTACATATCCCTATATATTTTTCACTTATGATGATGTGTGATCAGTGATGTTTGCTATTAGTGTTGCAAAAATAATTACAGTTCAACGAAGGTTCAGGTGACCCTTTTAGAACTAATACCCAAAAAACATGTCCTTTTCATTATAGGGGACTGGAATGCAAAAGTAGAAAGTCAAGAGATACATGGAATAACAGTCAAATTTGGCCTTGGAGTACAGAATAAAACAGGGCAAAGATGAATAGAATTTTGCCAAGAGAACACACTGGTGATAGCAAATACCCTCTTCCAACAACACAAGAGAAGACTCTACACATGGACATCACCAGATGGTCAACACCGAAATCAGACTGATTATATTCTTTGCAGCCAAAGATGGAGAAGCTCTATACAGTCAGCAAAAACAAGACTGGGAGCTGACTATGGCTCAGATCACGAAGTCCTTATTGCCAAATTCAGACTTAAATGAACAAAGTAGGGAAAACCACAAGACCATTCGAGTATGACCTAAATCAAAATCCCTTATGATTATACAGTGAAAGTGAGAAATAGATTTAAGGGACTAGATCTGATAGACAGAGTGCCTGATGAACTATGGACGGAGGTTTGTGACATTGTACAGGAGACAGGGATTAAGACCATCCCTATGGAAAAGAAATGCAAAAAAGCAAAATGGCTGTTTGAGGAGGTCTTACAAAGAGCTGTGAAATTAAGAGAAGTGAAAAGCAAAGGAGAAAAGGAAAGATATTCCCATCTAAATGCAGAGTTCCCAAGAATAAAAAGGAGAGATAAGAAAGCCTTTCTCAGCAATCAATGCAATGAAATAGAGGAAAACAACAGAATGGGAAAGACTAGAGATCTCTTCCAGAAAATTAGAGATACCAAGGGATCATTTCATGTAAAGATGAGCTCGATAAAGGACAGAAATGGTATGGATCTAATAGAAGGAGAAGATATTAAGAAGAGGTGGCAAGAATACACAGAAGAACTACACAAAAAAGACCTTCACGACCCAGATGATCACGATGGTGTGATCACTCACCTAGAGCCAGACATCTTGAAATGTGAAGTCAAGTGGGCCTTAGAAAGCATCACTACGAACAAAGCTAGTGGAGGTGATGGAATTCCAGATGAGCTATTTCAAATCCTGAAAGATGATGCTGTGAAAGTGCTGCACTCAATATGCCAGCAAATTTGGAAAACTCAGCAGTGGCCACAGGGCTGGAAAAGATCAGTTTTCTTTCCAACCCCAAAGAAAGGCAATGCCAAAGAATGCTTGAACTACCACACAATTGCACTCATCTCACATTCTAGTAAAGTAATGCTGAAAATTCTCCAAGCCAGGCTTCAACAATACGTGAACCATGAACTTCCAGATGTTCAAGCTGGTTTTAGAAAAGGCAGAGGAACCAGAGATCAAATTGCCAACATCCGATGGGTTATTGAAAAAGCAAGAGAGTACCAGAAAAACATCTATTTCTGCTTTATTGACTACGTCAAAGCTTTTGGCTGTGTGGATCACAATAAACTGTGGAAAATTCTGAAAGAGATGGGAATACCAGACCATCTGATCTACCTCTTGAGAAATCTGTATGCAGGTCAGGAAGCAACAGTTAGAACTGGACATGGAACAACAGACTAGTTCCAAATAGGAAAAGGAGCATGTCAAGGCTGTATATTGTCATCCTGCTTATTTACCGTATATGCAGAGTACATCATGTGAAATGCTGGGCTGGAAGAAGCATAAGCTGGAATCAAGATTGTGGGGAGAAATGTCAATAACCTCAGATATGCAGATAACACCATCCTTATAGCAGAAAGTGAAGATGAACTAAAAAGCCTCCTGATGAAAGTGAAAGAGGAGAGTGAAAAAGTTGGCTTAAAGCTCAGTATTCAGAAAACTAAGATCATGGCATCAGGTCCCATCACTTCATGGCAAATAGATGGGAAAACAGTGAAAACAGTGTCAGACTTTATTTTTGGGGGGCTCCAATATCACTGCAGATGGCAATTGCAGACATGAAATCAAAAGATGCTTACTCCTTGGAAGGAAAGTTACAGCCAACCTAGACAGCATATTGAAAAGCAGAGACATTACTTTGCCACCAAAAGTCCGTCTAGTCAAGGCTATGGTTTTTCCATTGTTCATGTATGGATGTGAGAGTTGGACTGTGAAGAAAGCTGAGTGCTGAGGAATTGATGCTTTTGAACTGTAGTGTTGGAGAAGACTCTTTAGAGTCACTTGGACTGCAAGAAGATCCAACCAGTCCACCTTAAAGGAGATCAGTCCTGAGTGTTCATTGGAAGGACTGATGTTGAAGCTGAAACTTCAACACTTTGGCCACCTCATGCGAAGAGTTGACTCACTGGAAAAGACCCTGATGCTGGGAAGGATTGGGGGCAGGAGTAGAAGGGCACGACAGAGGATGAGATGGCTGGATGGCATCACTGACTTGATGGACATGGGTTTGAGTAGACTCCGGGAGCTGGTGATGGACAGGGGGGCCTGGCATGCTGCGATTCATGGGATCTCAAAGAGTTGGACACGACTGAGCGCTTGAACTGAACTGAAGGTTCAGATGACAGCATTTCTTAGCAATATAGTATTTTTAATTGTTATATACATTTTTTAAAAGACATAATGCTACGGTACATTTGACAGACTATGGTCTAGCGTAAACATAAACTTTAAAGGTACTAGAAAACAAAAAGTTCACATGACTCACTTCTTGCACTATTCACTTCACTGTAATAGTCTGGAACTAAACCTGCAATATCTCTGAGGTATACCTATGATCTAAATGTGGGTTTCTGGGTATATGCACACACAAACACGCACACATGCTCCTTAACTATGTCCACTTAGAAGGAAACAGTGACACCCCAATAACAATGAGCACTCCCAGCACCCAGATCATGGCTTCTAAGTACTAGATTTCACTATAGTATGATTCCAAAGTTGGTACAGGGAATGTATAAGATGAATCTGAAATATCTTCTTGTACTAGAGATCACAGAAGTATTTAAAGAATGACATTTTAAGAGGACACAGAAGCTAGCTTGAAAGAGTTCCCATTGACCAAATATGGGCCATTTGATCATTACAGTAAGTAATAAAAGCAGCCTGTTATAACTAATTGAATAAAATAAGAAACTACAGGTTCATAAAAATAAATGGGATGTTTGATTTTAAATGAGGTATTGATACAGCTTAAATTACCACCCCCTGCAAAATTGTTATTAATTACAAATGGGAGGACTTCCCTGGTGGTCCAGTGGCTATGCCTCTGCACTCCCAGTGAAGGGGGCCTAGATTTGATCTCTAGTCAGGGAACTATATCGCACATGCCACAGCTGAAAGATCCTGCTTGCTGCAACTAAGACCCAGTGAAGATGAATAGTAAATAAATATTTCTAAAAATTACAAATAGGGAAAGCATGTACATTTGCAGTGACTGGCATCATGAATCACCTGAGAGAACATAGCATCACTCCTATGACATCCTTGACCAAGATAAATAATCTGAATCTAATCATGAGGAATCATCAGATACTCCAAACAGAGGGACATTCCAGAAAATTACTACCTGCAGTCTTGAAACATGTCAACACTATGCAAATCAAAGACACATAAACTTTTTTATACTGAAGGACTAAAAAAGACCTGACAACTGAATGTAACATGTGATTCTACATAGAATTATTTTGCCACAAATAACATTATTAGGATAATTGGCAACATGTAAATGAGGTCTGCGGACTGGATGATTGTAATATATTAATTCTAGTGGTTGTGTTATGGTTACATAGAAGACAGTGCTTGTTTGTAGGAAATACTTGCTAAGGTACTACGGAAAGTTGGGGAATGAGGACAATACCATACTCTCAAATGATTCAGGAAAATAAATGTTCTTTGTACTGTTCTTAAACTTTTCTGGAAGTTTTTGTTTCAAAAATTTTAAGTTAATAAAAGGGAACCCACTTGCACTGTTGGTGGGAATGTAAATTGGTAGCCACTATGGACAACAGATGGAGGGTCCTTAAAAATTAAAAGAACTACCATATGACCTAGCAATTCTACCCCTGGGAGTATACCCTGAGAAAACCAGACAGACACATACAAACAGACACATACACCTGGATGTTCATAGCAGCACTATTTACAATAGCCAGGACATGGAAGCAACCTAAGTGTCCATCAACAGAGGAATGGATAAAGAAGTGGTACACATATATATGATTGAGTATTACTCGGCCATATAAAAGAACAAAACTGGGCTATTTGTAGAGACCCACTGTGGATGGTCTTAGAGACTGTCATACAGATTGAAGTCAGAAAGAGAAAAACATATCTTATCAGTTCAGTTCAGTTGTTCAGTCATGTCTGACTCTTTGTGACCCCATGGACTGAAGCATGCCAGGCCTCCCTGTCCATCACCAACTCTCAGAGTTTATCCAAACTCATATCCATTGAGTTGGTGATGCCATCCAACCATCTGTCATCCCCTCCCCTCCTACCCTCAATCTTTCCCAACATCAGGGTATTTTCAAACGAGTTAGCTCTTCACATTAGGTGGCCAAAATATTGGAGTTTCAGCTTCAACATCGGTCCTACCAATGAATACCCAGGACTGATCTCCTTTAGCATGGACTGGTTGAATTTCCTTGCAGTCCAATGGACTCTCAAGAGTCTTCTCCAACACCACAGTTCAAAAGCATCAGTTCTTCAGCACTCAGCTTTCTTTACATTTCAACTCTCACATCCATACATGACTACTGGAAAAACCATAGCTTTGATGGGATGGACCTTTATTGGTAAAGTAATGTCTGCTTTTTAATATTCTGTCTAGATTGGCCATAACTTTCCTTCCAAGGAGTGTCTTTTAATTTCATATATATGGAATACAGAAAAATAGTATAGATGAACTGAAGTGCAATGCAGGAATATAGACACAGATGTAGAGATCAAACATATGGGAACAAAGAGGAAGGGCAGGGGTAGGATGAACTGGGAGATTAGGAAGACATACACACTGAAAGTGAAAGTTGCTCAGACATGTCCGACTCTTTGTGACCCCATGGACTACACAGTCCGTGGAATTCTCCAGGCCAGGATACTGGAGTGAGTAGCCTTTCCCTTCTCCAGGGGATCCTCCCAAACCAGGGATATTCACACTACTATGTATAAAATAGATAACTCATGAGAACCTACTGTATAGCACAGGGAATTCTATTCAATACTCCGTGGTGACCTAAATGGGAAGGAAATCCAAAAAAGAGGGCATGCACACACACACACACACACACACACACACACACACACACACACACAC
>ML660812.1:2313750-2341789 GCA_007570785.1 Antilocapra americana | reverse complement strand
ACACACACACACACACACACACACACACACACACACACACACACACATACACGCACACTCGCAGCTGATTCATTTTGCCACACTGTAGAAACTAACACAGCATTGTAAAGCAACTACACTCCAACACAAATTAATTCAAAAAATAATTAAAACTAGGGACTCAAACACTTACACATAAAATCTCATACAGAACTAACGACAATGGCCATAAGCTAGAAACAGACCAGGCACTGTCAGTAGATAAATAGGTACATAAAATGTAGTATATACAAACACTGAGATATTATTCTGCCATAAAAAGGAATGAAATACTGATAGATGTTACAACACAGGTAAACCTTGTAAACATTATAAGTGAAATAGTCACAGAAGTTCACTTATTATATGATTCCATTTATATGAAATATCCAGAACACGTAAATCTACAAAGACAAAAAGTAATGGATGGTTTCCAAGGGGTGACAGGAGTACAGAATACAGAGTTACTGCTTAACGAGTATGGGGCTTTCTTTTGGGATGATAAAAAGTTCTTGGTGGTAGTTAGAGACTACTGTGAATGTTTAGAAGAAATATTGTAACAAATATAAGACATTAAAAAATGGTCTACATCAAAAATGTCTTAAAAAATACACACACATGCACACAAGAAGCCTCTCATTCTTGGGCTGGGGAGAGGGATAATTGCTGCTAATTTGAAAATATTCTGTATAGAGGGGTATAAATGTAGACTTAAGTTAGAACTCTACAGCAGAAAGCCAGTTCTACCACCTGGATTATTGGACCAGGGTGGTAGCAATGAAGGTAGTAAGAAGTAGTGGGATGCTGTATGTATTTTGATGGCAGAGCCACAAGAATTCTTTAGGGATTGTATGTAAGGTATGAGAAAGAATGGAATCACTAATAATTTCAAGAATTCTGCACCTAGCAACTGAAAGAATATTGCTACCTTCAATAGTACAGAAAGACTGAAGCACAAACTGAATAATCAGATTTAGTTTGGGCCAAGTTGAGTTTAAGATGATTATAAGATAAGCGAGTAGAGATTTGAATGAAAGTGAAAATGACTCAGTTGTGTCCCTCTCTTTGCAATCCCATGGACTGTAGCCTACCAGGCTCCTCTGTCCATGGGATTCTCCAGGCAAGAATACTGGAGTGGATTTCCACTTCCTTCTTCAGAGGATCTTCCAGAACCAGGGATTGAACCTGGGTCTCCTGCACTGCAGGCAGATTTTTTACTGTCTGAGCTACTAGGGAAGCCCAATAGAGATTTGAATAGGCATTTGGATATACAGTCTAGAATCTGGGACAGAAACTTGGGGTGCAGATAAAAGACTTGAAAGTTGGTACTGAAGTTATAAAAAGCTGTTATACAGGATGAGAACATCAGGGAAGTAAATGTAGATGCAGAAAAAAAGAGGGATATGGACTGAGCCCTGGGACACGTCCATCTTTAGTGTGAGAGGAGATGTTCCCCAAAAGGTACTGAAGAGTATTAGACAGTGAAGAGGAGCTTTAACCACTGGAAAACTAAGAAGAATATCTGTCCTGGAAGCTATACAAAGAAAAGATATCAAGGAGGAATGTGTGATAATTTGTGTCAAGCCCTGTTGGTATCTCACACAAGAGACAGATTTTTGGAGCTACACTGTGAAATGCAAACCCACTTAAGGTGGTTGTTTTTTAGAAAATTACCATTTCTTCATTTTGAAATGTTCTTTATTTTTGATGATTCCTTGTCCTGAAGTGTACTGTCTGATATTAATATAGCAACATGAGCTTTTATATAGTATTTTCATAGTAGAACTTCTAAAATCTTTTACTTTCACGCTAACAGTGTTATATTTAAAGTGTGTCTCTTCACAACAACACATAATTGGATCTTGTTTTATTATTCAGACTAATAGAATTGGACAAAGAAATATTTGTTCTTTCTGCACTTAATGCAACTACCTATATGGTTTAAGTCTACTGTATTGCTATTTGTTCTCTATTCCTTTCTTCAAATGTTTCTGCCTTCTTGTAAATTAACCAAATTATATTTTTTCATTTTACTTTTTCTCTCTGCTATACATTTCTGTATTTTGTTCAATGGTTACTCTTGACATGATTATATGCATACTTAATATTTTTAGTTTAACATGAATTATTTTATTACTTCATGTATAAGAACTTTACAGACTATAATTTCACTAACCACTTCTGCCCTTTGCACTACTTTTACCATATGTCTTACTTTTATGTATGTTATAAAGTACATAAACAGTCAATAGAAGATATTTAAAATCATTGCTTAGGACATTTTTCATTCATTTCTATCAGTCTACAGTTCAATTTTGGAATATTTCTCTATTAGCTTGAAAATTTTTTTCCTCTTACTTATTACAGCATTAGATCATCAGACAAAGAACTCTCTCAATTTATGTTCATCTGAAAACATCTTTATGTTAATTTCATTTTGAAGTTTACTTTTGCTTGGGAAGCACAAGCTGGAATCAAGATTGCCAGGAGAAATATCAATAACCTCAGATATGCAGATGACACCACCCATATAGCAGAAAGTGAAGAAGAACTAAAGAGCTTCTTGATGAAAGTGAAAGAAGAGAGTGAAAAAGTAGGCTTAAAGCTCAACATTCAGAAAACTAAGATCATGGTATCTGGTCCCATCACTTCATGGCAAATAGATGGGAAAATAGTGGCTGACTTTATTTTTGGGGGCTCCAAAATCACTGCAGATGGTGATTGTAGCCATGAAATTAAAAGACGCTTACTCCTTGGAAGGAAAGTTATGACCAACCTAGATAGCATATTGAAAAGCCGAGACATTACTTTGCCAACAAAGGTCCATCTAGTCAAGGCTATGGTTTTTCCAATAGTCATGTGTGGATGTGAGAGTTGGACTATAAAGAAAGCTGAGCACCGAAGAATCGATGCTTTTGAGCTATGGTGTTGGAGAAGACTCTTGAGAGTTCCCTGGACTGCAAGGAGATCCAACCAGTCCATCCTAAAGGAGATCAGTCCTGGGTGTTCATTGGTAGGACCAATGTTGAAGCTGAAACTCCAATATTTTGGCCACCTGATGCGAAGAGTTGACTCATTGGAAAAGACACTGACGCTTGGAAAGATTGAGGGCAAGGAGTAGAAGGGGACAACAGAGGATGAAATGGTTGGATGGCATTACTGACTGAATGGACACGAGTGTGGGTGGACTGGGAGTTGGTGATGGACAGAGAGGCCTGGCGTGCTGCGGTTCATGGGGTCACAAAGAGTTGGACATGACTGAGTGATGAACTGAACTGAACTGACTCTAAAGAAGTCATAACATTGTGCTCTAAACCTGTTTTTGACAAGAAGTCAATCTCATTCTTGTTCCCCTAGATATACTGTCTTTTTTCCTCTGGCTGCTTTTAAGACTTTATTTTTTTATTTGCTTTTCAACAATTTGATTATGATGTACCAGTGTGTCATTTTCCTTGTACTTATCCAGATTTGAGTATGATGAGTTTCTTGAATCTGTGATTTGATATTTATCATCAATTTTAGAAAAATGTCAGCCATTTTCTCTCTTCTCCCTCAAGTATTAGACCATGTTTTATTATCCTTCATGTCTCCAATGCTATTTTTTCTCCATTCATTTTTTTTTTACCCTCTGTTTCAGTTTGGATCATTTCTATCTTTTGCTCTGTCCAATTTGCCCTTAAAAGTAAATGTGTTAGTCACTCAGTCCTGTCCAGCTCTTTGTGATCCCATGGATCTCATGGATCACCCCTGCCATGTTCCTCTAGAATTCTTCAGGCAAGAGCACTGGAGGAGGTTGCCTTCCCTTCTCCAGAGGATCTTCCTGACCCAGGGATTGAACCAGGGTCTCCTGCATTTCAGGCAGACTCTGACCTAAATGGGAAGGAAATTCACAAAAGAGGGAGTATATGTATATACACAGCTGATGCACTTTGCTGAAAAACAGAAACTAACACAATACCATAAAGCAACAAAACTCCGATAAAAATTTTTAAAAATTAAAAAAAGTAAAATGAGAGGAGGGGGATGAAGAGACTGAGAACACATCCAGAAATTCAAGCTGATGGATGGAGCACTGAAGGGGAGATGAACCCTACTGATTCACAATGACTTTTCAGTCCTTCCATGACACTCCAAGGACTGCAGCTGTACAACTCCAAAAGGAGCTACTCTCCAAAGACAGTAGAAGAGAACGCTTAGGAAGACAAGTTGGGTAGGAAACAGGAAAAAACAGAGAATAGGGAATGAGCAATATATCCTTCAGAGACAGAGAAATAGGAAATGTCATTAAGAATGGCTAAGACTTTTCACTCCCAGTGCAGGGGGTCAGGAGTAAATACCTGGTCAGGGAAATAGATTCTACCCGCTGCAAGTAAGACCTGGTGCCACATGCAGTCAAATAAATAAATAATTCTTTTTTAAAAAGAGGTGAAGAACTGGGCTTTCTGATAAATAGAAATCTGATGGAAAACTAGAAGAATGATCAACTGCTAATGACATGAGAAAGGATGCTGAAGGATATGGTGACTAGAACTCTGGACTGAAAATTGGAATACTGCCTTTGCAGTGTGCAATGAAACCACTCTGAAATCTGCAGCAAACCCATCTCTGTCTTCTCTGCTATAATTAGATTATTACTTCTGTGTTGATGATTCTTAAATTATCTCCATAGTATAAATTGTCTTCATATTTGTGTGTATTGTTTTTATATTTGAACATGTATATGACAAAAATAATTTAAAATGTACTAGAATGGAAAACACTTGCTCTAATATCCTAATTCTGCAGAGATCTAGAAGTTATACAGGTTGCCTAATTTCTTGGTTCCAGAACTTGGCTAAGAATCATTTTTCTTGAGTCTCACTCCCATATTCTAATTTGCTTTTCATCCGTGTTTTTACATAGTCACTGCCATGTGAACAGGTAAAGCACTGCTACAATATAAACTTCAAAGTACAAAAGGAAGGGTGCCCTGCTAGCAGAAAAATATCATCACAGAAGGAAAAGTTGCAAAAACAGCCATTTTACACAAAAATCTCTGGTTTTTTTCTGTTTTGGTAAACATGATAATTATTACTGTTCCTGGTTTTTGGAGGAAGTGAGAAAGCAAATGGGTAGCTGGTCAGTAAGTGATAAAGACAGCATTGCTCCCAGCCAAGGACAAGTTTATGGAAAACCTACAATCCTCAGCACCTCTGACAGAGTCACTGAAAATTTCCCACAACTCTTAACTCTTCATTCCCCATATTAAGCACTGCGCCACAGAATCATCCTTTAACTATTCATTATTAGCTCATGATTGTTTCCATGTCTGATCTGCACTTACTCTATGTAGCTACTCTGGTTAAGAACTGTAGAGGGACTTCCCTGGCACTCTAGTGGTTAGGGATTCTGGGCTTTCACTGCCGGGGGCCCAGGTTCAATCACTGGTTGGAGAACTAAGATCCCATAAGCATGGATGGCTCAAAAAATTGTGGTGTGGCTCAAAAAAAACCCAACCAAACCAAAACCAAAACAAAACAAACAAAAAAACACCACTGTAGAAACTGGAGTAAGGAGTATTTTCCCCTGGGAGAGGACATACCCTTTTCTTCTTCTGGCAACTAGGGTGAGTGACTGATTACTTCGATCCAATCAGGAATTGCACTGGGTTGAGGCTAGGTTGCCCCATCAGTTAGTTTTGGTCACTTCTTGATTTCAAATGGCTTGAAGGCAAGATCTGTGCTATGTGTATTGACCTCTCTCTGATTTCCAGCTCCACCTTCAGCTTCCCACATCTCCTTGTAATCAGCTAAATTCTAGGAAGATTATAGGAAGATAAACAGGAATTAGGGAAAACCTCTAAAATGTGAGGCTATTTCACTTTCCAGTCTATTACTAGATAGTTTTAAGTTTTTCTGGTATCTCTTTACCCTAGAAAGTCTTCTGCCTATGGCATACCTAATCATTTTCCTGTCCATGTTCAACCAGGATAATTTGCCACTGGGATGAAACTGGCTACCAGTCTTTGCTCACCTAGTAAAGGACTGTCCTTCTCTGAGATGTAGTTCCTTTTTATTTCTGTGTACCGATAGTGCTTGTTAGCTTTAAAACATATGTAGATTTTACGGTTATCTATAGTATTAAAGCAGGAGGTCTGTCGTGAATTTTTTCATCCAACCCAGAAGATAAATGTTGACCCATGTATTTTTATTTAACTCTTTTCCTTTTATCTTCCAATTTCCTTTTCCAAACCCAGGAAATAATAGGGTTTTTATATATACCTCCTCCTTTCTAGTCCCAAATAACTAGCTAAGCATTAATCACAATTATTGGCATTTGCTATATATTTTGAAGGTACTGTATGACCTAAATCCCTGTTTTAGCAACTAATCTGCCGAAATGTAGGGAGACCAGTGCCAAAAGAATGTATTAAATTCCTCGTGAACTAAACAGATAGGCTTACCAGGGAATTACCTTGGCTGTAAAGACATATTTTGAATGTCAAAAACTGACATTATTTCTGTGTAGGTAAAACTCCTAATGCTTCTCTCCACCCCCAAGTCCACACCCACAATATGGATATCCCAAACCAATCAGGGCCAAGTTCATAGGCTTGAGAAAGCAATATAGATTAGGCTACATATTGTCAAAATATTAGTTCTACACTAGAACCTCATTTAGGGTAGTAAAAATGAGGATTTTTTTCAAAATGAAGGCAAATACAAAAGACTTCTTTCATGGCAGATTCTTTAGAAGAGTGAAAACTCAACTTTAGAAAGTCACATGAAGATGACAACAGAGACTTGAGTGATGCAGATACAAGCCAAGGGATGCCCGTCATTCTCGTTCAGGAACCACCAGAAACAAGAAGAGACACGTGGAACAGATTCTCCCTGAGAGCCACCAACCCTACAAGCACCTTGATTTTGGTTTTCTGGCTTCTAGAACTGTAAGAGAATACACTGCTGTTGTTTTAAGCCATGCAGTTTATTGTAAGTTGTGAAGGTAGTCCTAGGAAACCTAGGCAAGATTTAATTCTTGCCTTCAAGGCAAACCAGTGGAAGAAAAGCAAGAAAATGTGTCTCTGTTCTTTTCTTTTTCTCTTTGATATTGATCATGACATAACATGGAGAAAAGATTTTTTTGTTTGCATGTTTATCACATGTATCTACAAAGAATAAAATAATATCTAACTATGAAAACAAAAATAATGAAAAGTCAAAGGTGATACTAAAGTGCTTTGGTTGAAAGAATAGTGACAATAAGAAAATGTTCCAGACTATCCCGGACAAGGGGATTAGCAGACTGATGAATGTGCCATGCTTGAGAGAGCAACATGAAGTCAAGTGAGAAAACTGTGTGTAGTTAGAAGTAACACAAATCTAAATTACTAACAATTATAATGATACCATTCATTGAGAACTGTACCACACTCTGCTCATTGCTTTACATCATGTTATATAAAGCAACTCTATGCAATGGGTACTATGATATCAATATTAAAATGAGAAAAACTGAAGCCCTGAAAGTTTAACTTGATGCACGTCACACAGGCAAGTTGCAAAACAAACATTTGAATTCCAAGTCCATGGGGCCATAAAAATCTCTAAGTTTTAGTTTGAAGCTTCTGTGCTCCACTACTTCATTTCAAGGGGAGAAATGATTCATTTAGATGGAAATTTAGGATTCCTGTAATTTTGTTTGGAGAAAATTATAAATGATTTATATGATTCTTCCCTAATTGCTCCCTGGAGCAATATCTGATTTGATACTTTCTTTGTAACTTCTAATTGTTTTATAGAAATAAGAAACTTTACTTATCATAGGGCATATCCAGGGTGCTTGATAGGAACTTTCTTTTAAGTAGTTAAAGTGGCAGAGTGAAGATTCTTTGGGCAAGTTAAGTGAGTAATAACAAGTTGATAAAAATCAAACATTTATATCCATATCTTTTCATCAGAGAAAACTTTTTGTAAGAGAAAAACTGCAACACTAGAAGGAGAGGAAAGACTAATTGAAACACAGTTGTGAAAGAGCAATTTTTGAAAACACATTATTTTGGAAATCAGATATTCTCACTAGTAGATTTTAAAAACTTGGTCTGGAGAGGGAAAAAAAATGGAGCAAGAAGAGCTTACTTTGGATTCCTTTAAAAAAAAATCTCTTGTCTCTTTCAAAGGAGAACTATCCATTCAAGTTGTGCAAATTACAACATGCAATTATATTTCCTTCCACTAAGTGTGAGGCCTCCTTAAGTCTGCTGAGGATTTTCCCCAGACGGCTATCATTGCTGATGGGCCATCACAAGTCCTGCCAGTTCAGTGATTCAGAGCTTCCATCGACCAGACACTGAAATCTGCCACCATCCAGCACTGACAAAGGGAGATAAATAGCCGAGTGTGGTCAGTGAGCAGATGATTCTGTTGCCAAGAGCATTTCCTCGTTTCTTGAGTGGGATCACAGCACATTTAACAGGAGAGATGGCTGGGAACATATCCTCAAGGCACTCACTGAGAAAGAGCCCTCCAGAGCAGCATTGTCATTGCCAAATTTTATGATGTCCAATTACCCCTGGCACTTTCTCCAGTTGCTACTGCCACGATGCTTGGGCAATTAAGCAATTCTAGTGATATGAAGTCCTACCATCCTTCTTGTGCTTAAACAGATGACAGAATTGATTGTCTGAGGTCATATGCAAGGTCAGTATTCAACAATCACTCCACAAACACTCAATGTGAAGCCAAGTGAGGAGCAAATTGAAGAATACAGGCCTCTGTTTGTCTAATGCTTTGCTTACACTTGAGAGATTTCTAATGTGACTCTCTTCCTAAAAGCACAGAATGATAAATATTAGCTCCAGATGATAAAAATGATAGTGAATCTATAGTTGGCTAAAAGTAAATAAATAAATTTAAAAAGATAATATCAAGGTCCCCTTTGAGTGGGTTTTTGCTATTTGCCATCTTGGTCATTAGAAGCTGCACACGACTGAGTGACTGAGCTGAACTGAATCAAGACTTTGTTTCAGTAGCTGAAGTCTTATCCACTCATTCGATTTTTAGTGCTATTGATGTAAAGGACATTTGAACAATAGTCCATGGTTGGTCTATTTTCTAGTTATTTATATTTCTAAGAATTCACTTTACTATAAAGGAAAAGAGTGGCCCTGTAAAGTGATAAGTCAAAATGACATGGTTGGGTGACTTCCCTGATGGTCCAGGGGTTAAGACTTTGCCTTGCAATGTAGGGGGCTCAGGTCTGACCTCTGATCAGGGAGCTAAGATTCCACATGCCTCGTGGCCAAAAAAACAAAAACATGAAACTACAAAAAGCGATATTGTAACACATTCAATAAAGACTTGAAAAATGGTCCACATCAAGTCATACACACATTGCTATAATTGAAATGGATAACCAACAAGATCCTACTGGATAGCAGAGGAGAACTCTGCTCAGTGTCGCATGACAGGCTGGATGGGAGGGGAATTTGGGGAGAATGGATACATATATGTGTATGGCTGGGTCCCTTTGCTGTACACTGAAACTATTACAAACTGTTAATCGGCTATACTCTAAAACAAAATAAAAACTTTAATAATAATAATAAAATAGAAAGGCACTAAAATCATTAACTTGAGATATCTGTTGTTTGTGATTAGCAGTAATGTTTTACCAAGATATATGCTTGGCTACATATATTTCCCTAGCCAAAAAAGTTCATAAATACTGACTCTTCTTCTACTCTTCAAATCAGTCCCCTCAGCGATACTGTGAGGATTCTTCCTGGGCTATCAATTACAGTTTGGCTGGAATAAAACTCTAGTGTTCTTATTATAAAAATAGCAAAACAAATCTTTTAATGACATGGCTGGTTATAAACTGATTAATTCCTATTAAATGGATGTTAATGTCACATGACTTGGTTAACAACTACAAGTGAAAGGTTTTCGATTAAGAAGAGCACATTTAAAAAGACCATGTCTTCCTATGACACAGCATCACTCATTTTTGTTAGGTTTGATGTAGAATAAAATTTCTTCCATACTGATCATTCAGGAACTTTCAGCCATGTGAAACAGAACACAATTCAAAACAGCCTGAGCAGTAAGTACATTTAGCAAAATGATTAAAGTCCAGAGACCTTTCACAAAGTTGGTTAGTTCAGAAGCTTGATGATATTTCTAAACACTTGGGCTTTTCTTTTCTAGGGTAACTGCCTTGTCCCCATGTGGCTGGCACATTTCTGGTTCAGGATTTAAAGTTCAAAGTCATGGAAACACCCATGGTCCAGACAACTAGGATGACTGGTTACCTATTAACTCTTAAATCTTTAGAGTGTTAGCCTAGTCTTCAGGTTGTGCTCTTGTTGCTAAAAATTTCATCAGCTCTAGTTGTTCTCATTCTAACACATTCAGAGACAGGACAGGCTATGACTCTTTCCATGTCTCCACATCAGAGGAAATAAACTGTCCTAGAACCTTCCAGACTTCCCCAACATCCCACCAGCCAGGACTGTAAAACATCACATTCCCTTCCCCCAACTAGTCATTGGCAAAGGAAATGAAATTGGCATGACAGGCTTACCCCAATCTAAATTCATCCCCTTGGGGTTGGAAAGTCATCTTCCCTAAGTACAGTCATGAGGCGAACAAGTTAGAAGGTTATGGGGGATGGTAGATTCAAATAGCATCCATGTAGCAGATATTGCTGGATGCTTGTGGGTTTTATTTTGTAATGTATGTTTGTCTTCCTACTCCTATAGGTTCCTTGGGGAAAAGGGTATCTTGTCCCCTTGTCCCCATCCACATTTTAGGATGTCAGGAAATGGGAAGAGTCGGACCGTCCCAGGTGACAGATATTCCTTCTCTCCTCTCTGCACTGTGATCATAAGCCATAGCAATACAAGCTAGGTTTCCATGACCTCAGACAAGTGATGCTGATATTTCTAGAGTTTCCATCCTCCAGGAAAATTGGACTCCAGCTTTGCAGACCTGAGATTCTTTACCAATAAAAATTTATCCATGGATTTGTCTTGTGGTCCAGTGTTAATAAGAATCTGTCTTTCAATGCAAGGGACACTGGTTCAATCCCTGGATCAGGAATATTCCACATGCCATGGGGCAACTAAGCCCATGCACCACAACTATTGAAGCCCAAGTGCTCTAGAGCATGTGCTCCACAAGAGAAGCCACAATGGGAAGCCTATGCATAGCAACTAGAAAGTAGTCCCCCCACTCACCACAACTAGAGAAAATCCCGCGTAGCAATGGAGACCCAGAACAACCAAAAATAAAACAATTTAAAGAAAACAACAACACAAAACCTACTTATTTCTTTACAATGCACCTATCTACCATCAAGGACTGGAAATGTCACCACTTAACACTGTGTTGGAGGAGAAACAAAGTGTGTCTTTCATATGATCTTGTGTTTATTTGGGAAGCTACCTTGCTATCCATATCACAGAAAGCTAGTCAATAAAAGGCTGACTTGCAGAACCACCAATTTATGGATAAAATATCCCTCAGATGCAAGGAATATTCTGTCTTGTCTTTCAGAGCCAGCAAGATTCATTTGGAATTCATTTTCAATTTTTTTTCTCCAATTGTCAATAGCCAAAACACTGGATTTAAGCCCCAGTGCTCTTTAGCAGCATTTCAAAGATGGACTGAAGTAGCTACCAAGTTACAGGTTAAAAAAAAAAATTAACCAAAGGTGTCAAACATTAAAGTAACTCATTTTTCCTCCCTAAACTGATAGATATCTTTGTGAGACTTAAAAATGACTGAAGTAACACCTTCCATATTTTCAATGAAATGCACTAAAATAACCCTGTTTGTAGCTCTTTCAGAATGTCTTGTGCTGAGGGTTTTTATCTGCACTTCTCCCCCTTCTCCTCCCTCTTTAAGCCACATCTGTGGAGTCACACCAACCATGGTGGATATTCTCTGCAAATATTCGTAAAATACTCTCCGAGTGGGTGGGCATGGAGTTTGCTGATAGTTCAGAATAATTAAAGGGGCTCTGTGGGCAAATGTCAAAATAGAAAAAATATAGCAGAAAATGGGGCAAAGTGACAATACAAATGTCCAGATCTCTGTATTATCACTTGCTGTACATCTCACCAGACAGCTGATTCCTCGCTTGGTATGGGTTTCAGCATCTAGTGATTTATTGGGTAATTCAGCATTTGCCAGTATGTCTTGTGCTAATTAAATGCATCGCACTCTATTCAGAAATGTCACAATTGATTTGTCTTCTGCAAGCACTGACTTTATTTCAATCTTCTGAAAAAGATTTTATGAGTCCCAGATAACTTATCCTGGCACATTCATTTCCCAGGGTGGCTTCCGCACGTGAGGGCAGTATGAGAGGAAACCCTCGGTGAACACTGGATACAAATACCTTTACAGACATCGTAGTTATCCGTCACGTGCCATACAGCAGAGAAGCAGCCTAGGTATGGCCCAATTACAAACCACCCCATTAGCTTATAAAAGCATTTAAACATGACAGAAGTTAATGGAAAATGATACTGGCAGATCTCACTGGATGACTGTTAGATCAATCCCAAAAGAGGTACTTTGAAAGTGTGTTATTGATTACGAGGTGTCTACTTATTCGCAAATTGATTTTGACTGAATTTAGCTATTAACGAGCTTGCATACAAGAGGAAATCACAAAATGTCGCTTCATGGGCAGGGAGAGGGGATGAGAAAAATGCAGCATAGTGAAGTTTTTAGGTTTCACAGAACATCAGCGATCACACTGGACTATAAGCTGTTACTTAATTCCAGGTAGGTTTTCCTCATGGCATGCCTTGCTCTGAATCCAGCTACAGCCTCCATAGTTAGCATCTTCTTTAAGGATGAGCCACAGGAAGAATACCCAACTTAGTCCAGAGGAAATAAAAGTTCAGTTCCAAACAGCCACTGTTCATGAGTTGATTATCTGTGTCACAGAAAGAAAGAAGACCATATATGTCCTGTTGGAAAAGAGCCATCACTGTATTATCCATGCAACAAAGAAAAAGACGACTCTAAGAGAGACAATGAAGTTTCCAACAGGACAATTTTAGAGGGCACTTTTTTCTGGAAATTAGTAACTCATCAGCTTGTATTAACCACTTTCCTCCTCGTTTATATTAACATTTGGGTCTGAGTACAAAGATACCTGACTAAATAGTAATAATATCAGTTTTCAGAGTCTATTTGTTCTCCTAGTCAAGACATGCTTTTTCTTTGAAACTCAATGTAATGCTAATTATAAGGGCAGAGCTCTTTATGGGGATTAAGTTCAAGGTCTTTATGAGGTCTCACTGAAATGGCCATTGTTCTATCTATTTTAGGGAAAGTCAAGTCTATGTGAAACTAATTAATTTACTCAGCAGTCCTTCAAATCAGACATTTTACCCTATTTCTAATATAGTGCAATCAAATAATTTTAAGTCACTCTGTAGGATTAGGTTTGTGAATAGCTGAAGTAAAACTGCAAATGACTACAGAAGATTTTTCAGCAAAAACACAAAAGGAATGTATGAAGCAACAGTGTACCAACTAATTTCTTATACTTTTAAACTTGAAGGTAAACTACAATTTTCTCAGAATAGAATAGGAAACTGAGATGCAAATTAGTTGCGATCCTACTTAAAAGTATACAAAGAGCTGCAAAATGGCAGAGAGCATGCTAAGGCATTTCAATTGTGTTTGACTCTTAGGAACCCTATGGACTGCAGCCTGCCAGGCTCCTCTGTCCATGGGATTTTCCAGGCAAGAATACTTGAGTGGGTTGCCATGCCCTTCTCCAGCAGATCTTTCTTATGTCTCCTGCAATGGCAGGCAGGTTCTTTACCACTAGCACTAACTGAAACTCAAAAACAGACTTCTTTCTGCAAAATCCATCTCCCTCCATCATCGTGCAGTTGAAATTGCATTGCAGGGCACTATACAAACAAAATCAAAACATTACCAGGAAAAATGGATTAACCCAAGTTTAGATCATGTGGTTCCACAGCGTATATTCTCAAATGCAGAAGTGTAATAGTTGCCATGGTATGTTGTCCAAATCTCCCCTTCAAGATGAACACCCTCATTCCCTGACTGTCTGAAATCTTGGAGACTGAGTTCTTAGCTGAGCCCCTCTCTAGGAACAGTCATTAGTCCAGGTCACATATCCTTCCAGAAGGTAGCAAATACCCTATGATTGAGAGGAGTATAAAATCTTGACCCCTTGCCACAAGGTAAGATGACTCTTAAGACCATCTCAGTTTTGGAAGTCTCTGGGATTCACTCAGGTCTCTGTTTAAAACTGCATTGTAATCTGACTTTGTCAACATCTGTTGGATCATAGAAAAAGCAAAGGAATTCCAGAAAAACATCTACTTCTGCTTCATTGACTACACTAAAGCCTTTGACTGTGTGGACCACAACAAACTGTGGAAAATTCTTAAAGATATGGGAATACCACACCACCTTACTGCCTCCTGAGAAATCTGTATGCGGGTCAAGAACCAACTGTTAGAATCGAACATGGAACAATGGACTGGTTCAAAACTGGGAAAGGAGTACGTCAAAGTTGTATATTGTCATCCTGTTTATTTAACTTCTATGCAGAGTACATCATGTGAAATGCTGGGCTGCATAAAGCACAAGCTGGAATCAAGATGGCCAGGAGAAATATCAACAATCTCAGATGTGCAGATGATACCACCCTAATGACAGAAAGGAACTAAAGAGCCTCTTGATGAAGGTGAAAGAGGAGAATGAAAAGGCTGGTTTAATACTCAACATTCAAAAAACTAGTATCAGGGCATCCGGTCCCATCACTTCATGGCAAATAGGTGGGGAAACAAAGGAAACGGTGACAGACTTTATTTTCTTGGGCTCCAAAATCCCTGCAGATGGTGACTGCAGCCATGAAACTAAAAGACACTTGTTTCTTGGAAGAAAAGCTATGACAAACCTAAACAGAGTTTGAAAAAGCAGAGACATCAGTTTGCTGACAAAGGCCCATCTAATCAATGCTATGGTCTTTCCGGTAGCCATGTATGGATGTGAGAGTGGGACCACAAAGAAGGCTGAATACCAAAGAATTAATGCTTTGAAACTGTGGTGCCGGAGAAAACTCTTCAGAGTCCCTTGGACAGCAAGGAGATCAAACCAGTCAATTCTAAAGGAAATCAACCCTGCATATTCATTGTAAAGACTGAAGCTGAAGCTCTAATACTTTGGCCATCTGATGTGAAGAGACAACTCATTAGAAAAGACCCTGATGCTAGGAAAGATTGAAGGTAGGAGGAGAAGGGGGCAACAGAGGATGAGATGGTTGGATGGCATCACCAACTCAATGGACATGAATCTGAGCAAACTCTGGGAGATAGTGAAGGACTGGTAACTGGTATGCTCCAGATTACAGGGTCACAAAGAGTCAAAAAATGAGTGAGCAACTAAACAATAATAACACTGAAAAGAGTGGAAAAGAGTGAAGCATAAATGTTGAGAGGCAAGTGGAATATATGTAGCCTAACTTCTAGTTCCCCCAATCCTTCTCACTGCCCCCCAGTATTTGAATTTTTCAAAGCTGTACAGGTGAGAGAGGAGCATTGACATATATGTGTTAAATACCATACGTAAAGTAGACAGCTAGCGGGAACCTGTGGTGTAGCACAGAGAGCTAGCTAGGTGTTCTGTGATGACCTAGAGGGGTGGGAGGCGGGTGGGTAGAGGAGAGGTTCATGAGGAAAGGTATATATATACATATATAGTGGATTCATTTTGCTGTAAAGTAGAAACTAACACAACACTGAAAAGCAGTTTTACCCCAATTAAAAGAAAGAAATCTGTACAGGTAATCCTGATGACCTTTAGGTGACTGGTTCACTGCATATAAACTACCTCTCTGCACTGATCAACAGGTAAAATTTTTAATATGGACACAGACACAAATTTTATGAGACTTTATTTGTAATTACTTTTTAATACTTATTTGTAGCTTCCATTAACCTAATAATGTAAAAAAAAAAAACACTGAATATTTGTAATACATGCTTTCTGGAAATCTAAGGAAGCCATTACAAAGGTACTTCAGTGACTATTTGAACAAGAATTCAGCTTCCTGTTCTCTGGGAGTTAAGAAGCTTACTACCTTGGTCCTTACCCTTGAAGATTCCCAAGGGGAGCCCTGAAGGTCACAAGAAATCAGCAAGGTCAAGGTACTCAAGTGCTTAACAAATAAGATGTCATCGGTCACGGGCAGGGGCGTCTTCCCATAAAGGGAGAAGCTATTGGGTTTAAGGCATCAGTTAATCTCATTCATATTTTATCTTATTTTTACAGAAGGAAGACGTGGTCTAGAAATAAGTAAGAGGGGTCAACTCACTTCCCAGAGTTGTTCAATTGCTCCTTTCTTTATGCAGAGCCTTTTCATAGAAGCGAGTTACAAGAGGAGACGAGAAAGGTACTTGCTCTCAGGTGTTAGGATAAAAAGTTCAAGACTTTTCCCTTATGGCCAGTCACGGGGCCTGCACCAGAACCCTCCAGATTAATTTCACTGACAAAATAGAATAAGATGACCTTTCTGGTTATCCATTTTAAACATAGCAGTGTGTCCATGTTGATTTGAAACTCCCTAACTATCCCTTCTCTAAATTCTGCTCAGTGTTATGTAGCAGTCTGGATGGAAGGGGGGTTTGGGGAAAAAATGGATACATGTATATGTGTGGCTGAGTCCCTTTGCTGCGCACCTGAAACTATCACAACACTGTTAATAGGCTACACTACAAAATAAAACAAAAAGTTTTTTTTAAAAATAGAGTAAGATGAGAAAATTACAGCAAACTTCAACATCAGCACAGACACAATCACATTTTTACAGATTTTTTTTTGTAAGTAGAAAAAGCTGTGTTTTTAAAATACTTAAAAGGAAAAAATAGAACTGAAATTACAATATAAATTCTGTAAAGAATGCACTTCGAATGTATTTTTGTCTTGAATTCACGTAATAAGAGTATGATGCATAACCTCATATGAGAAGACGTTACTAACACAGCTACAATGCTTCCTTTTCATTTAAATACCACAGCAAGTAGGTGTGTAATGCTTTTGTTTAGGAAGAGTACATAAATACGTTCATCCTCACAATGACATGAAATGTAAGCAGGACTTTGCATAAAATGACATTTAAGTGTTTCTAATTTCTCCCACAATAAGACATCAATTTCGCTTTTTTTTTTAGAAGCGTGTGTATTATTAATTCCACCCTCTAATTTCTTTCTGTTCTTTTTGATCATTATTTGACATAGTTCTACTATAAAGGATCTGTTTCTCATAGACAAAGACTGCAAGCTACAAAAGGAAGCTGGGGAAGTTTCTGAGATCAGGGAGCCTGAATATGTGACCATAATTAACTGACATAGACAGATGTGTGGATCAGCTTCTACGAGGTCAATGCAGAGAAAGCAATTTCTGTCATGTGGCCATAAAGGATGTTTCCATAAAGTCATCTCTAGAGCTCAGGAGGGGAATGAAAGGAATCATTTCCCTGTGGATGCTTCACTTTGATTCAGTATAGACCTGACTCTGACATTTGTGAGACAGAGGGTTAAGATGACAAATACAAACATGTATTACATGTGTCGAACTATTTACACGTTAAAAATCAGCCTAAAAACTATGAAAACATATGCTTGACCACTTTAACAAATTACCTTTATAATGACAAAGTAGAAAGATGTATAGAAAGCTGTGGCTTTTATAACATTGCAAATCAGTAAAACAGCAAATGACTAAATTTAAATTTTTGTATAGATCAGGATTTTTTTTGATGCATCAATAAGTCATAAGACATAATTTGTAAATTATAATTAATTCCATGAAATTTATTTTTCATATGTTCCTTTCCACAAAATCAGTAACTATGGTGTTATAATAAAGATACATATATATATACATGTATTTGCCCAATTATATTAGTAATGACCTAAAGAATTATTTACAGTAGAGATCAAGTGATAATTCTTGACTATATTTCATCTAAAATGTAAATTAATGTTTATACAAAAATACATAATCATTTTATGTACTTTTTAAAAGATATTTTCTTCCATAATAGTTATTAATTAAAACAAAGGTAAAATACAAATTACATTTAAGGTTTACCAAAACTTTTATCAATTTAAGTTGCTGACTATAACTAAAATTAGACATCCATTTATGTTTTGAAAATTTAATTAAGTACAGAAATAAAACTATTTATAAATTCAGGGCTCAATGTTCATCTAACTGCCAACATAGAGAATTGATACCATGCTTCACACACATAGACCTACATATTTACAAATAAGAGTGGACTTCCTTGGTGACTCAGACAGCAAAGAATCCACCTGCAACTTGGGAGACGTGGGTTCAATCCCTGGGTTGGGAAGATCCCCTGGAGGAGGGCATGGCAAGCCACTCTAGTATTCTTGCCAGAATTCCATGGACAGAGGAGCCTGGTGGGCCATAGCCCATGGGGTCGCAGAGTCGGATACAACTGAGCAACTAAGCACCGCACATGAACTATTTGACGTCACCAAATTTTCCTCTGCCAACACCTATCGCTATCCTGAATATTACAGAACTGTGAGTACTTCCAAAACCAGGGACTGGAAAAGGAAGGGGAAAAGTGAAACTGAGCAGGACACCCTGGGGCTCCCAGGCAGGCGACTCTTTCAAACAGTTGCTAATCAGGAGAGGAAGGGGATGCAGAGATAAGGGAAGAGCAGTCAAGAACACTATAGCCTCAGGACAAAGTCCCCCTCAAAGGATATACACAATGTCTTTAAATTCTTCTGCAAAAATAAAACTCCCACCAAAGAGAAGACCTAGAGAGAAGGTCACAGTTTGACAACCTCAAAGCTCATCAGGAGATTCCCTGTTCAGTTCAATTCAGTTGTGTCCAATTCTTTGCGACCCCATGGACTGCAGCACGCCAGGCTTCCCTGTCCATCACCAACTCCCGGAGCTTGTTCAAAATCCTGTCCATGGAGTCAGTGATGCCATCCAACCATCTCAACTTCTGTTGTTCCTTTCTCCTTAAAGCCCCTTTACACACCCTGAGCCTTGTCAGCAAGCCTGCCCTTGAACCATTGCTATAAAATTCCTCACCAAATTTCCCCAGGTTGGGACAGTTTCTCAGGGCACAAGGCACCTGTGTCGTTCTTCACCTGGAAAAGCAATAAAGCTCTTTTCTACTTCACCCCCAAATTTTGTCTCTGAGATTTAATTTGGCACTGATGCACAGAAGTCAAGTTTTTGGCATCAAAATGAGTGCAGGTTCTACTGGGAAATTCATGTTACACAATATCTATTTCCATCTTAGAAGAAAGATGTGTTAACTTGTCTTCACTTAATTAAAGTGTTAATCGCTCAGTTGTGTCCGACTCTTTTGTGACCCCATGGTTGTCTATGGGATTCTCTGGGAAAGAATACTGGAGTGGGTTGCCATTCCCTTCTTGAGGGGAATCTTCCCAACTCAGGGATCCAACCAGGATCTCCTGCATTGGAGGCAGGTTTTGTTCTTTTTTCTTTTTTTACCATCTGAGCTACCAGGGAAGCCCACTTAATTAAATGTCTCTGGCACTGAAGTCCATTCCCAGTCCCCAGCTTTCTTCAACCCACTCCAAAGTCAGCAAACCTTCAAGACATTCAAATTCGATGATCTCTTTTGTTTCATAGTGGGAGAGCAGGAAACTTGGATAAACCGTCCCTGGGGCCTCAAGTTTGTTGATCACCACTGTGGATGTTTAGGATCGTAAGTGTCGCCGTGGGGATGCCAACACTAGCATTCATTTGTGGTAGGTTTTTGTGTTTGTATGGGGCCCCCTAAAGCTCAGGGCAAGGATTAAGACTAGAGGACTCCATCCCACTACCCCACCAGAAAAACGGAAACTGTTTTGTTTCACTAAATGCATAACTTATTTTTGTATGAAAGATCAGAGGTCAGAGAAACAGGGGTGTTGGGTAAAGGCTAATGCAGTAAGAAAGGTGGAGCCTGTGAGAAACCAGAAATGTCAGGACTACCTAAAGTAGGTATGCAAACTCAAAGGCAATTTGTAAACACTTAAGATTTACTCTAAAGTATTCTCAGCACACACCAACAGACACCCACAAGCACACACACAAGGTCACTATTGAGATTTGTTGTTGTTATTGTTCAGCCGCTAAGTCATGTCTGACTCTTTTGCAACCCCATGGACTGTAGCCCACCAGGCTCCTCTCTCCATGGAATTTTCCAGACAAGAATCCTGGAGTGAGTAGCCGTTCCCTTCTCCTGACACAGGGATCAAACCCAGGTTTCCCACATTGCAGGAGGATTCTTTACGATCTGAACTACCTGGGAAGCCCTATGTGAAGTTACAGATGTGTAATAAACTTGATTGTGATAAGCATTTCACAATGTATACATTTTTTAAATCATTACATTGTGCACCTTAAAAAAATCACATTGTACAAGCTAAACATATATACTTTCTAATCTGTCAATCATAACTCAATAAAGCTGGAAACACAGAATTTAGGGCCAAATTTGAAACCGCTGTGATCCATCCTATGAGACTACAAAATTATACAAAATAATTTGTTCTAAAACAACAAATATGTATGTTATAGATGCAATGCTTATAGGTGCTACTCAGGAAATGACTTCCAGCCCCCATCCAATCCCAGCTGAAAAACCACAATTCAAGTAAACCCTGAAGCTTGAGTTTTGAGATAAGAGTTTCCTTCTTTGTCTCAACAGATCTGTTTATATACTTTACACACAGAGATTTACTTTTTTCTGGAACTAATTATATACACATATAATTTATAAATTGTATATATAGATATTTAACTCCAGAAAAAAAAAGAAAACAGTGGATCTTTTAAATTATTTGGTATATTTGACTTTAAGGGCATTCCTCAGGGTTTATTACCTCATAGTTGCTGTCTCTGAAAGTCAGGAAGGTTACTATCAGGTGGGTAATAACGTCCAGCTTAGGACCCCATGTTCCAAACAGCACAACAGAGCAAATATAAGACCTTTTGGAATTTCAGTGACCCTCAGTTCATCTAACATAGTAGTAGAATGCAATATTTAGGCTAAAATTTAAATTAAAAAAATACATTTTTGGACTCTTAGCAAGTTCTGCTTGTATTGACCCTGTTTATATTTCCAGACATAGGGCGACATTCCTTTTCTGATTTACTTTGAAACTTTATTCAAGGATAATCAAGATTTAGCTTAGATTAAATTTCACTTAGTGTGAAATTGGCGCTTCTGCTACAGCTCAGGACTGAGTTGTACCTATTACGTTTTTTTCCCCACCTCTGAGAAGATCTTGAGTCATACCCTTGACAGCTAATAAGCACCTTAAAAATCAAGAGGCTTTCATCTAGATTTTAAATATCAACAAAAGCAGATGGTGAATAATAACCACCCTCCAAAATGAAGTATTTAGTAATGGTACGAGCCACAAGCATACTGCTAAAATTTCCTACTGTTTTATTTCTCAGAACCACCCTACAGAGCCTATGAGTATTGTTACTGTCACCTACATTTCGCAAGTGAGAAGGACCAGACAGAGAAAAGGACCAGTTCACTCAACTGCCCAGGGTCACACAGCTAGTAAATGGCTTCACCAAGATTCCAGATCATATCTGCTAGATTCCGGAGCTCAATCTCCAGCCCCCCTCCTTTTTTCTTTTTTTTTGTTGGACTTACATGAGCCTTCTGTTTTCTACTCAAAGTTTCTATTAGTTCCATTTCAACTCTTCATCCATTCAGATTATTGTCTATAACTTTTAATTTGACTACAATGTTTAAGCCTGTATGTTCAAACAAATACAGCTTTCTGTCAGATACAGACTGCTCTTTCAAAGTAAATAGGATAATGATCTCTTTCTACATCCTAACATTTTCAGCATACATCAATGGAAATTAACCAAGAATTTAAAACAGAGGTGTAAACATATTTCTCTATAGAAAAGCCCTCATAACAATAGTTCACATCCTAAGAAAGCCAAGGAATGACTTGGAAAATTAATGAAATTCACTTTAAAGTAATGAAATTTTCATCAAATGGAAATTCTCATAAGGTATAAAACAAATATGATTTAATGAATTATTTAGAAGTGAAACTTCAGGGCTACCTGAAACTACTCTCATCCAAAGAATCCTTTACAAAGAAATAGAAAAATCACATTGAAAGAAAAAAACTTTTCTGGGAAGTGGAAACTTTCAAGACCACAGCAAACTAATTTGACTTAACTGTTGATCCATTTTCTGACCTGTACATCACTTTCTGCAATTTGACACAACCAGTGGTTTATCCCAGATCACATGATTGACCTTTATTTGAAAAGTAAATAATCATCTACAGAAGTTCTTGATTCAGAAATGACTCACTGGTGTCCACAGTCCACAAGCACTGTCCCGTATGGACGGACCCCAGCTTCATGATTAACCTCTGCTATGGGCTCAGTTGACTTGGAGACTGAGCAGATGACTAATGAGTGAAAAATGTTTTTCCCTCTGCTACTTACAGTGTCTGCACCTAGTCGGAATGCTATGGCAACCAGAACATAGAGAAGTGATGGAAGGATGTTGCCGAGTAATAAGAAAAGCATTTTGGGGAGTACTGAAGCTATGGCTAAATGAATATGAAACAGAAATGAAGTCTTGGGAAGGAAAAAAATAAACAGAATGAGAGGGAAAACTCAAGAAATCTGGACCTTTCGCAGAAAGAATAAAACTTTACAGACATGAAACAAAATAAGAAAAATGTTCTGGGTAAAAGGGAATGAGTAATAGCAATAGAATCCACAACTCAAAGAGTTTTGAGGCCATCAACTATAATTAGGTAATTTCTCAATCACAAGTGAGCAGCTGTGGTTTATTAATCACAAATGTCATAAACCATCACCATCATCTTCCAGAAGCATCTAGTAAATGTAAATTGTGCATGACTTGGGGTTTTTTGGCAAGAAAATTTCATATTCTTAGTTTTTAACCTACCAAGTCATTTTGGAGCACATTAAATGCACATAAGTTTGCTGGCTGTTGTGTTATGCTGACAAAAATGGTCATGTATAAGAATATAGAATAGGCAAAAAATTAGAACTGGTCCAAATGTTACTGCATCTTGGCAACAAGAATTTTGGCATATATAATCAAGACAGTATCAAGCAGCCACTGAGTTTGAGATGAAATGGTGAGCTCAGTTCTCATCTCTGGGAGGCCTGAAGAGAGGAGGGAGTTAACGAGCATTTCTAGTGATGGATGAAACAGCTCAGTGTCCAGGAGAGGAGGCTAGTTGGGAGAGGAGGCTCTAAGCAGAGCCTTGGCCAGTTTAAGTAGGTGTGTGAATGACTGACCAGGGATGTATGTATTGATATGGGTCTGAGATAAGCAGAAGACATGCATGGGCTGAAGTATAGAAAGTTATCAGCATACTTTGCTGTACAGCGGAAATTGGTGCAACATTGCAAATCAACTATATATACTTCAATAAAAAGAATGTATTGAGGACTCTGCAAGGGTACAAGACGCTGAATTGCTAGGGTCCAGCAGCTGTAGTTGCAGCCGTTTTGTGTTCAACCTCAGGATGTTTCCCTTGGCCGAAAACGCACTAAGTCGTCTCAGAGTTCAAAGCATTCAGCAAGCAGTGGCAAGGCCGATCCACCAGAAGCAGGCACCTGATTCCCATGACAAATATGGTAATGCTGTATTAGCTAGTGGATCCAGTTTCTGTGTTGCTGTATGGGTATAAACGGCAACACAAACTGGAATATAGTGGAACCCATCGCCTGTTGGCAGAATCACCCCAAAGGAATGGAGAGAACAGTAATCATCCCAGCTGGTTTAATAATGAATTGTTTCAAAATCAACTCATAATTGATACCAAGTACTATGTACCCATTACAATATGGCATGTTTGAAGAAATAAAGTATACTTGAAACCCTAAAAAAAAAAAAAAAGAATGTATTAAAAAAAAAAAAAGGAAAGCTATTAAGTAAGATGGAGATAATACTTAAGATGACTGCAAAAATCCACAATGAGGAGAAAGGATGCTTTGGCATGGTAGGTTAAAATATTTTGAATGTGATGCTCTTCTTCCTTAGCTGACAATCATAGTCCCTTTTGCATGGAAATATCAGTGGCAGAAAAAAAAAAAAACATGTGAACACAGAAATTGGCATAGTTAGAACTATGTTAAGACTAGCCCAATCCACATTTCATTCGGAAAATCTGAGCAGAAAAGAATAGCAACCACTGCTGATCATCGAGTGCATTTGGGTGAAGCCAAAAAACTTGAATATTACTTACTTACCCCCCTGCCCCAACTCTAATATGACCACTCAACGCAAGTCCCTGACTCTTCCTTCAAGGCCTTTAAGTTCAGCACAGAATAGCATGCACCCTAACAGCAGAAAAATTAATCAATCAGTTCTTGAATCCACCCTCATAACACTCTCTGAAGACTGTTGTAGGAGCTCGAGGAGGGCTGTGGTGTCCAAATCCACAATGAACTTGCTGGAACAGGGTTGATTAGGTAACGGTTTGCATAGAAAGGGCCCAGTTTCCAAAGGTTCAGAATGAGCCTCATGAATGGTGTGTTTCACCGGCAGAACTGAGGGAGGGAGGGAATATGCTCTCCAGCTGGGCTGATGTCCCATAATTGGTCTCTAAGAAGCAACAATTACTTTTCAGGTGTCCTGTCAATGAAGCCCTAAATACATGCTGCACTCTAAAAATGTCCCAACTATGTGTTATCTGCAAATCCATTACTGGCAAAGAGCCTATCGCTTTTGGCCTAAAACCCTGCGATTCACCCCCTTCCTGCTGAATATCTCAAAAGGCAGGAAGAGGACAATGGAGCAGAGTGTGACTAACCCATCCGTCAGGTCACTCCTGTGACTATTTCTGCAGCCCCTTTGTCCTCTCTCAGTCAGTATTAACGATACAGTCCAATTAAACCTCGCGCTGGTTGTCCACAGGGATTCCTTTCATACAAAAATGCAATTCTCTCCCAGAGTCTCAGCATTACCTAATGGCCTGCATAGAATCAGTTGGATGGTCTCTGGCTGATTCCTGGGGGACAAATTGATCACCATGGCAATAATCAGAGGCTCTCACCCTATAGCGGGGCAAGGTAAAATCCACAGTGTCATGGAGAAGGCAGACCTGATTATTTCAGAAAGGCTGCCTCCTTGGAGTAGGCTGCTGCAAACACGCACGCACACGCACACACACACACCCCCCTGCCCGAATGTGGAAGCAGGCATATGGTTGGAAACTGAGTGGGGGAAACATGCCAACTTCTGATGCAGCCCAGCATCTTCTGTTCAGGTGTTCTGGGTCAGCTCTCTGTGCATAAGACCTGCTCAGCCCCAGGAAAGAGCTCTGATAGATATTTGCAGAAATAGAACTGAACTGAATCCGGAAAACACTGCACCAACCACACAGGAGGAGGAGAAACAGGAAATGTGATCCTATGTGAACATTTGAAAAAGTAATGCAAGCCTACACCAAAACCCTCTGATAATTAAAAACTTTGATTTTACAAGTCTTTCGCTGAGACTATAGTTATTACAAGAGGAACTATATCTAAATTCAATACTTTCCCTGCTATATTGCCTTTAAATAAATAAGCATTTTCGATGGAGACATCCTCTGAAAAGAATGGTTGTTGAAGTATAAAAGAGAGAAGTGTAAAAGAAAGTATACATAAGTACTACATAAACTCTGTTGCATGGGTTTGGCCAAAAAGTTTGTTCAGGTCTTTCCATAAAATGTTACAGATGAACTCAAATGGACTTTTTGGCCAATCTAGTGTAACAAATGCCTTGTGGGCCAAACAAGACCAAAAATTGAGTTTCCTACTCTTATGTGAAACTGGCATGTTTGCACTGCAAAGAGCTGCGAAAAAAAAAACTGTTCCAAGGAGAAGTTAATGTATGGAGAATTATGGTGGCAGGAGGATGAGGGGAAGGGATAGTTCAGGAGTTTGGGATGGACATGTACACACTGCTGTGCTTAAAATGGATAACCAACAAGGACCTACTGTGTAGCACAGGGAACTCTGCTCCATGTTATGTGGTAGCCTGGATGGGAGGAGAGTTTGTGGGAGAATGGATACATGTATATGCATGGCTGAGTCCCTTCATTGTTCACTTGAAACTATCATAATATTGTTAATCGACTATACCCCAACACAAAATGAAAAGTTTAAAAGAAGTTAATGTACGCATTTTTAAATTACCTATTGTAGGGCACATACGTACTTTTCCTTATTACTCTGTGCACTCCAAGCCCTTGAAAACATGCATGCACAACCTTTATTTTCTTTAGTGTTGAGAACAATCTAGGGACAGTTCTCTGTAAGTAGTCGAGCAAGAGAAATACTTGAGAAGCCCTCATGGAAAGTTTCCCTCTTTGTGAGGTCAGCGGCTGACACCTAGCCCCCTATGACAAGGAAAATGTGAACTAGCAGTCGCACTGCTTCTCGGGGGACTGCCTGCAATCAGTTCTGGGAGAAAGATGGGCCCTGACAGGACTTTAATGAGCTTGCTGAAAATCGCACTGAACCCAAACACCAAAGGATTCCACAATTAGAAGTTGGAATTGTCTGTTCTCCTACTTTTCTGTCACATTTTTCAACTGAGTGTTAATAGGTCCTTCATGCTCTTTTTGACTAACCCCTTAAATAGGCTGCAATTAAAGAATCTCAGTGATGCCATACCATATAAGATAATTCATATTTCAGATCTGTGAAAACTTGTCTTTTTTTTTTCTTGTTCAAAAAACCACTATCTTGCATTAATCTGTGTTAAAACAAATGTGGATTTGACATGGCGTTCTCTACAAAATTTCTTTAAACTGCTGCCATTTAAAATAAATAGCAGGGAGAAACTAAGATGGCGGAGGAATAGGACGGGGAGAACACTCTCTCCCCAATAAATATACCAAAAGAACTTTTAAAGGCCGAGCAAACTCCAAAAAACAGGAACTGAATGCTGGCAGAGGACATCGGGCATCTGGAGAGGCGACCCAGTGCCGACGTGAGGAGGTAGGACAAAAGAAAGAAAAGAAAAAAAAGTAGAGGGAGAGACAAAGAGCTGGGGACGGGTTCCGTCCCGGAAGGGGAGTCTGGAATAAAGAGGAAAAAAAAAAAAAAGAGGAGAAAGGTTTCTGAATACCAGGGAGCATTCTCTCTGGCAGATCTGCGGTGGATCTTGGAGAGCAATATAGCTGAGAGCAGAAGCAGATTAATAGCTAAGCCCTGCAAGGTTCGTCTCTAGCTACAAGGAACAGCCGAGAGCCGCAGCACAGCCGAAGCAGACTGCTCCTGCTCAGGGAGGGGCGGGCCGCGGGCTCAGGGAACGGAGCAGCCTGAGGGACCTAACCTTCCAGGAAAAGCTCCCTCTCCCCCCCAGGTCCGTGCACAAAACAAAGGGCGGTGAGGAGTCAACAGAGAGGCTGGGCAGCTGAGGGCTGCGGACCGGCCCAACCCCCGCCTGAGAGCAGTGGGCATAACCCAACCCAGCCCCGGGGAGGCTAACCAAGACTTCTGGGGATTCTGGACAGATCGGTGCTGTATACACCTTAGAAGGAGTGCTCAGCTGCACGCCGAGAAAACAGAGCGGCCGGGCCGGGAGAGAGGAGAAGCCCCACTCCCCAACTGCTGGGCGGACGACAGAGAGCCTGAGCAGAAGGGGCGGGGGAAGCCCTCTCACCAGGAGCAGGGCAAACTCCAAAATTAAATCCCTGCCGGTAGAACAGACTGCATAGAGAGCGGCTGGGCCGGGGGAGGGGAGAAGCCCCACCCCCCAACTTTGCTGGGCTGACGACAGAGAGCCTGAGCAGAGGGGGCGGGGTAAGCCCTCTCACCAGGAGCAGGGCAAACTCCAAACCTCTGAATAGACACTTAAAAGACCAGCAGACAGAAGACGCTAGCAGAACAGCTTTGAAACAGACAGGAGAAGCAAATTAAAGCCCTGCAGGTGGCGATAACTGCATAGAAAG
>ML660812.1:2279133-2295938 GCA_007570785.1 Antilocapra americana | reverse complement strand
CAACCTAGATGCCCATCAACTGACGAATGGATAAGAAAGCTGTGGTATATATACACAATGGAATATTACTCAGCATTAAAAAAAAATTCATTTGAAGCAATTCTACTCAGATGGACGAAACTGGAGCCCATTATCCAGAGTGAAGTAAGCCAGAAGCAAAAACAACAATACAGTATATTAACACATATATATGGAATTTAGAAAGACAGTAATGAGAACCCAACATGGGAGACAACAAAAGGAACGCAGATGTATAGAATAGACTTGTGGACTTTGTGGATGAGGGTAAGGGTGGGATGAGATGGGAGAAGGGCATTGAAGCATGTTAATTGTCATGTGTCTAATCAATCACCAGCCCAGGATTGATGCTCGGGACTGGTGCAGCGAGTTTTCCCGGGGGGGGGGAGGGAGGAGGGAGGGGGGACCCGGAGGGGAAGCATATGTAAACCCATGGTGATATCATAACAATGTATGGCTAAAACAATAATTTAAAAAAAAAAAAAGAAAGAAAAGTTTTCTCCTAGAACCAGGTTCCTGGTTTGAAAAGCAAAAATTCAAATGCACTTGTATTTCCTAAATAGGATAATCAGAACAAAGCCATTTCTCAAATAATCAATCAGACTTTAAAACATTTTTTTGGTGGGATATATCTCACCAATAATCATAGTGTAAGGTACAGAGAGATCTCTGATTGTGTGTTTGATTTAAAACACCTGCCCTTTCACCTTTTCTGCTTGGAATGAGAGTAGCAGTTCACCTGTGTGACTCTTCCTCACCTGGTATCTGGCTCTTCTTTCAGAGTTAGCTCCCAGGCTGCATTTTCTGGTCCAAAAGAGTTTATTAAATAAACTAACACTAACATCAGAATACATTTTTGGGGCACTTCCCTGGTGGTTCAGGGGTTAAGACTTCACCTTCCAAGGAAGGAGGTGTGGGTTTGTTGCCTGCTCAGAGAGCTAAGATCCCACATGCCCTGTGACCAAAAAAACGAAATATAAAACAGAAGCAATATTATAATAAATTCAATACTTTAAAAATGCGCTCAGTTGCTCAGTCACATTTGACTCTTTGCACCCTTTGGACTGTAGCCCTCCAGGACCCTCTGACCATGGGATTCTCCAGGCAGGAATACTGGAGTGGGTTGCCATTTCCTCCTCCAGGGGATCTTCCCGACCCTGGGATTGAGCCCGAGTCTCTTGCCTTGCAGGTAGAGTCTTTCACCACTGAGCCACAGGGGACCTTAATGGTCCTCGTTAAAACAAAGATACGTTTTTTGGCAACCTTTCTCTGAATTCCTGCTTTTCTGCAAGCCACACCTGAGAGACAACCAAGGTGGGAAAACCAAGGGACCCAGTGCAGCCATGAGCTACCAAAGTTTGGCAACAGTGAGCAGAGGTGCTGGGCTAGTCCCCTCTTCTAGTGAAGGTGAAAGAAAGTGAAGTCGAGTTGCTCAGTTGCGTCCGACTCTTTTTTATCTCATGGACTGTAGCCTACCAGGCTCCTCTGTCCATAGAATTTTCTAGGTAAGAGTACTAGAGTGGGTTGCCATTTCCTTCTCCAGGGGATCTTCCTACCCAGGAATTGAACCAGGGTCTCCCACATTGCAGGCTTTTACCATCTGAGCCACCAGAGAAGCCTTCTAGTGACAGTAGTGGCTTACAAACGTATCCTCTTCTCCACACACATTCCACCCCATTCTCTCCATTACCCTGCTTCAACAGAATCTCCATGTTGGATTAACAAGTGAATCAGCAAATTCTCAACACTGCCCAAAATTCATCAAGCACTTCTGCGCCTCTGAGTCGGTTCCTGCACTCCTCTCTCTGCCGGCCCTGGCCTCTCCTTCCCCAACCCTCTCCTGCCTCCAGAATACCAACTTATCCTTCAAATCCAAGTTCAGGGACTTCCCTGGTGGCACGGTGGATAAGACTCCACCTGCCCATGCAGGAGATATGGGTTCAGTCCTTGGTCGGGGAAGATCCCACAAGCCATGGAGCAACTAAGTCCGTTTGCCACAACCACTGAGTCTTCCATGCTCCACCACAAGACAAGCCACTGCAATGGGAAGTCCACAGTCAACTAGAGAGTGATCCCTTTCCGCTACAACTATAGAAAGCCCGCACAGTGACGAGGACCCCGCACAACCAACAGTAAGTAAACAAAATTAAAACACCCAGTTCAGGAACCACTTCCTCAAGCTCTATTCTACCATCTTTCTAACTGCAGAGGAATGAACTCTTCCCTCCCGTTGGTTGCCAGTTTTTGCTGAAACCAATTACCATCAATGGGGGCACTTAATCCAAACTGATGATCTTACCGTTCTGCAGGTCAGAAGTCCTAAACATCAAGGTGTCAGCCAGACTATCTTTCTTCTGCAGGCCGGAGGGGAGAACTCATTCCTTCACTTTCTCCATCTTCTAGAGTTGCTTGCACTTTCTGGCTCGTGGCCCCTCCCCCAAGCACTGCACTCTCTGCTTCCCTCCCATCCCCTCCTCTCAAGGAGAACTCTTAAGGCACCTGATTCTCATTAGGATCTAACTAGACGCAGCCCACCTAGATTAGCTAGGCTACTCTCCTCAGCTCAGGATCCTTAATATTAAAAAAAAAAAAAAAGATTTTTTTAAAAATTATAGTTGATTTACAATGTTGTTCCTGGGCGTGTGGCATTAGCAGATGCAAACTAGTATGATATAGGCTCGATTAACAAGGTCCTGCTGTGTAACACGGGGAACAATATTCAATATCCTGAGATAAACCATAATGAAAAAGATCCTTAATATAATCATGACTGCAAAGACCCTTTTGCATATAAGGTAATGTATTCCCTTACATGCAAACAGAGGCCTAGATGTTTAGATGGCTTCACTGACTCAATGGACATAAGTTGAGCAAGCTCCAGGAGATGGTGATGGGCAGGGAAGCCTGGCATGCTGCAGTCCATGGGGTTGCAAAGAGCCGGACATGACTGAGAGAGTGAACACCACCACCAATATATTCCCAGGTTCTGGGAATCAGGACTTAGACATCTTTGGGGGTGCAGTTATTCTGCTTACAGCACCTCCTTTTAAAGCCTCACTCTCCTGTTCAAAATGTCCACATTAGCTGCATTATATTCCAGCGTATTTTGTTGATAAAAGTCACCCTAACAGTCTCCTGGAGGGTGCTTTGGGTCTTTTAAGTTGTTTCTCCAATGCCTAGAATTTTGCTTATCACTTAGCAGTTGTTCAATAAATCGAATGGAATGTTTATAGAGAAGAAACTCAGTGGAAAAAATTGTAAGGAAAATTTAACCATAAGGTTATTATTTGACAAGAAAATATAATAAGTAAATTTTTGCATTGATAGGATGCCAAAATAAATGGTTCAGAAAACATAATTCAGTATTTTGGCATAGTGTCTCATAGGTAATCACAGAACAAAACCCAAAAGGTCTTAATCAGGAGTAGGCAAACAACAGCTCATGGCTACCTTTTATTTGTAAATAAAGTTTTATTGGGATGTAGCTGTGTCCACTTGTTTATATATTGGTTGAGGCTGATTTTGTGAGTCAGTGGCAGAGGTGAGCAGTAGCTACAGAGACTATATGCCCAGCAAGCTGAAAAGATTTAGTATTTGGCCCTTTATTGAAAATGTTTGCTGACTTCTGAGCTAGATTATGAGAAAGGTTAAATCAGAATTTTGTTCCAGGCAGGTTGGAATTTCGAAAGCCAGATTCACCCATTCAACTACCATGGCAATTGAACATCCCACTATTTAGCTGGACTTCATCTTATTGCTTAGATTAGAAGGCTAACATTCTAATCCAGTCATGACATTATAAAGCTGATCAGTTGATATATTTTGAATATCTTAATGATAGCCAAGATAAGATACTGTTATATCCAATTTTTTATCAAACTTTCATCCTTATATAAATGTGGATCAAATTGTCTTACCCATGCTTAACAGAGGCACCCTTAGAAAATTCAATATTTAATATGCATCATTTCTACTTCCTACTTGCCTCTTTCGAATGCATTCACAGGCAATAGGGAGAAATAGCCACTCAATCCTCTTTGATAAAAATTAACCTGCTTTAAGAGAAAAAGAATGAGGATGAGAAGAAAACTCAGGAAGCTAAAAAAATATTTTTCTAAAATATTACCTTTTAACAAAGATGGCTTTGTAGTTTTAAACAGATAAACAAGCCACTATTTGTGGTATTTGTATGAAATTAGAATTTTTCATATATTTGGTCTGAGAAAATATATTTATTGGCCATTTTTGCCATATCATTTTAAATGATACCCCTTTAATTAAAAAAAATTAAGATTGAACATCTTAATTAAAACTACTAATATTTAACCTACTTTCTCATTCTCAGGAACTGAAATTGGGAGTCTTAGGTCATGATTTCAGTTTTGCCATTAACTTGCCATGCGAACTACAAGTCACAAACATTTCCATGGCCTCAGCTTTCCTGTATGCAAAATCATTATACCTCAATTCATAGCACTGCTGTTATGATAAAATGAGGTAATGGTGAATTTGCACAAACTCTATACAAATGAAAGATATTATCACTATCTGATTATCACCTTAACATCTTCCCAAATTGTCTCTGATAGTAAAAATGTTGTGGTCATAAACATCTATAACGGTGCTCCACAGTTGACTATGAAATAATTCTCCTTGTGAATTTCATAGTTTAGATTTTATTTTGATGTAATAAACGAGCATAATTAACTTTTATTGTGCACATTATTTGTGGGAATGTTTTAACATGTTAAGTATAGCCATCTATCTCAGCATTACCCAAGGATTACCAAGCTGAGAAGGGCTATCTTTAAAAATGGGGTGATTTCATTTGGAGATTTGAGTTTAGTTTTATTGTTGAGATTAATAAAACGTTGTTGTTTAAAATGAAACTGTTTTCTTTCCAACACTTCATATTTTTGCTCGGTTAAAGAAACAGCAGTAACATGATTAGATGTCAGTAATTAAATATCTTTGCTGAACAGTATCTTAACAGCATATATTTAGAAAGCAGCCATACCAAAAACATTCAATTACATAGATACAGCTTTAATATTTAACAGCTTGTTTCTTAACTACCAGCCTTCTGGTAAGCTGATGTTGACTATGGATAAAGGCAAGGAAGCAGCTTAGTGTCAAATTATGGGAAGTGGAATATATTATAATGGTGCTTTTTATGTTTTGCTATTCTCACATTCAGCCAAGGATAATGTTTTTACTTAATACGTTTAACTATCGATTCATCTCTCTTATTCTTAGCAACAGGGGCCTTCAATTTTCTTTAAACACAGTGAGGGCTTATCTAGGGACCAAAGAAGAGAAAAAAAAGTCATTTAATTTAAGGACTATGGGGAAACAAACATGTATAAAAAACAATAGGCATTTCCAATAAAATTCCTAGAAAATAATATGTTGAAACCACTGGAAAGGCATCTTAGGGAGTAGGGGAGAAAGCTATCTTGTATTCTTTTTTAGAGATGGGAATAGCAAAGGAGTTTGGCTTCTGTTAACTGCCTCTGTGTTCCTATTTTACACCTAATGTTAAATGCGAATTTGTTAATAAATGGAGTTATCCCTAATTGATTAATGGTGGACTCTATTTTAGAAAAGAACCTCATGGGACCTCTCTGATGGTCCAGTGGCTTATACTCCCACTCCCAATGCAGAGGACGTGGGTTCCATCCGTGGTCAGGGAACTAGATCCTGCATGCTAAAACTATGATTTTGCATGCTACAGCTAAAGACCCCATGTGCCACAACCATGACTGATGATCCCATGTGCTGCAACTAATACCAGGTGCAGTCAAATAAATAAAATACATAAAAGTAAATATTTAAAAAGAAAGAAACTAGTGCTTTTCCTAAATTTTGACTCTGATTCCAGTTTCATGACTCCTTACTCTAAATCAGGGCTCAGTTCTTTTTTACTAAAAACCAAAGAACTCTTTTCTCTACTCCACCATCCTTTGTGTGGTTGAGTGCTGGCCTCACCATGTCTTCTCACAAGACTTTCAGGATCAAGCGATTCCTGGCCAAAATACAAAAGCAGAATCGTCCCATTCCTCAATGGATTCGAATGAAAACTGGCAATAAGATCAGGTACAACTCCAAGAGAAGACATTGGAGAAGAACCAAGCTGGGTCTATAAGAAGCCTCACATAAAAAGTGGAACACATGTTAAGACCACTTTTTTAAGCAGCCAAATCACAGTGAGAACATCACTACTGTAATGCTTGGATCCTAATGTCTCTTATTTCCTCACCATTAGTCTGAGACTCAGTAATAAATATGAAACATTGGAAAAAAAAAAAAAAACCAAAGAACTAGCCATTGACTCTGAATGGTAGGGTAACAGGTCAACAGTCCATGAAGGTAGGGATGTGGCTTATACTAAATTCTAGGTCCCCATGGCAAAAATGACCAGGATTGTTCTGGGAGCAAGATGTCCATCAAAGACTGACTCATGTCTCTGGTTGGGCAGCACAAAAGCCAGGCTGCCAATAGACACAACCGAGTCTGAAGTTAAACTACAGGGATTCAAAGTGGAGTACCACCTACCACCACTTATTCCTTGTGTGACCCTGTGCAAGTGGCCAACTGTCAAAATCACACTCTCTTACCCGTGTGCATGTGTGAATGCTAAGTAGCTTCAGTCGTGTCCAACTCTTTGTGACCCCATGGACTATAGCCTGCCAGGTTCCTCTGTCCATGGCATTCTCCAGGCAAGAATACTGGGGTGAGTTGCCATGCCTACTTCCAAAGGATCTCCTTGATCCAGGATCGAACCTGCATCTCTTATATCTCCTGCATTGGCAGGTAGGTGTTTTACCACCAACGCCAGCTGATGAGCGCTAATCACAGTATCTACTTTCTGGAAATATCAGAATGTTTAAGCCAGGTGTGCAGTTAGTGCTTAATAAATAGAATAACAAAGGTGAAACACTGCTAGAGAAAAATGAAGCAAAGGGGAGACATTATATAGGAAGAGAGTGCCTGGGACGTCCTTGGTGTTCTACTGGTTAAGACTCCACACTTGCACTGCCGGGGGCGCGAGATTCAACCCAGGCCAGCAAAACTAAGATACCGCATGCTGTAAAGCATGCCCGCCCTTTGCCCCACAAAAAAAGTGAGAGGGGTTTGTTTGGATTAGAGCAAGTCTTTAGTCTTTGGTGGAGGAGAGTGTAGAGAGAGGTGACTTTTCAGTAGTTGAAAGGCAGAGCACACCTCACCAGTGAATTCTGGCTCCTTCTTGTCAATTACAGTTTCTGGGGTTTGGTTTTGACTTAAATGCCTTGCACTTCCTCTTTGACCTTTGATCCTTAAAATACTGTTCACTGCTTCTGGCCTTTTGAATTAATTACGATGACAATAACGATGGTTATATATCCAGAGCAGACCACACCCTTTGCATGTGAACCATTGAACACAATCCTCCTTTAGTTCAGTTCAGTTGCTCAATCCTGTCTGACTCTTTGCAACTCTTTTTCTTACGATGCTCCTTACTCTGGTTATTAGTGAGCACTTGACAGCTGTTTGTTGAGTAGCTAATTTTCCTGATAACCTTGTAACCGTCCCGTATTGTTATCGCAGAGTATCAAGTACCTTGTATGGAGCTAGTGGGGGCCAGAGGGTGCCTAACGTTCTCTCTGGCAAATGAGGGCACTGAGCCCCCCACCCCACTGTCCCGTGAGACATGTGCCTTGTGAAGGCAGCTCCCCTCCATCCTTCTGCTTTATTCTGCATCCAAGATCATAATCAATATCCTTTAGCAGTGAATAGCTTATCCATGGCTGAAATGGAGAGAAAAAAAAAAAGAATTTTATTCCTGATTCATCTCTCAAGAACTGTGATGGAGGAGATTTTGATAAAGAAGAGCTGTAAACATTCTCAACAAACACTGCTCTCCTTCAGTCTGTTAGGAAGGGAAATAAGACACTGCCATAGAAGCAATATTTCTATGAAATCCTCCCTGATTATTTTCACCAGGGTCTGCCCAGCTTCAAAGCTGTACTATTTAAAAAGAAAGAAGAGCAGGCATTGCTATGAATAATGGGAACACGTAAAGGGAAAAGCATGGGAGAATAGTCAGAGAGATAGCATTAAATGCCTTTTCATATTTGGCACAGAAGAAACCTTATCTTCCCCCCAAAAAAGCCTGATGAATATGTAAGCTGCTAATACTTCACTATATCTGAGTTTCTATCTTGGAGGGAAAACGGATGATTTCATTGTGGTGTTTTGAAAAGAAAAATACAGAGAATGAAGAGATGTCTCCACTCAAAGACTGAATGGTGTGTATCAGATTCTGAAAACTTGTCTCCTGTCACAAGCTAGAATAGCATCCCAGATTTCTATAGGGTTTGACAAACAGAAAAGGGAAGGGGGTTTGCAGAGGAAACACCCCCCTCTTTTACCTCTGGTTTAAAAACAATGAAAATAGTGTTTCCCCCATCACAAAGATGGAGATGGAGAGAGTGTTTCCACCATCACAAAGCCAAGGGCTATTTTTAAGCTGTAGTTAGTTCAAAGTCATTAGAGTCGAAGGACATTCAGGGAAAAGAGATCACTAGAGACTTTGCACCTATAGCATAATAGTAAATCAGCTATCAACCCGTCAGAAATGAACAAGCTGAAAATCGTTTCATTCAGTTTGAAATAATTGAAATCAAACTCACTGGAAGTAATTCAGTGAAAACTGTTGGCCCCACAAAGAAAAACCAGTGTAGTGAAATGAGCTAGTGAAGCTGTATCTCGCACTCTGTTACCTTCAAAGCACTCCAGCGTAAGGTGCTCATTACTGAGATTTGGGACCAGATAATTCTTTGTTGTAGGGGGCTGCCCTGTGTACCAGCGGATGCTCAGCTGCGTGTCTGGCCTCTAACCAATAAGTGCAAGTAGGAACCCCACCTCCCCACTCCATGTCTCTAGACATTTGCCAATGGTCCCAGGGCAGGGGGAACAGAGCAAGGCAAATCATCCTAGTAGAAAACCACTGCCCTAAACCCAGTCTGTTTTTCAATTGATCCATAGTTTGCTCTCCACTCAGATATCCACATAAGACTCATCTGACATCATCACCAATTTCTCAAACATCACAGGTGAGAAGTGGAATATTCCCTTCCATATCAGTTTAAAAAAAAAAGAAAAAGGATGTCACACTCATCAGTGATTGAGTCACCATGAATGGTGAGCTGGTGAGCCTGAGGGAACTCAGGAAGAAAAGAATACCTGCCATCTGGCAGCCTACAGACTGCAGCCACTCCCTACGGTGAGCCCTGAGGAAACTCAATGCGAACACACAGGACACTGGCCTCAGACAGCTGAGGTGCACATCGAAGGAATGACTTCAGTGAGCCAAGACTCCTGCATCTTCCCATACACAGAAAAGTGCTAAATTCCTTAACTTGAGATATATGGTTTTCCTTTCATTAACAACAATCTTTTGATGTTCAGACTACCTGCTCTTTGTGGCAAAACTTCTATATAACCTGGCTCCCCACCCCAGCCTCTCACCTCCTCAGAGCAGTTCCCTCAGAGATACCGGAGATGTTGTCTCAACTTCAGGCTTGAAGTCCTAAAAATTCTTGCCAAATAAACTCTCAACTTTTAGGCTGCACTTTTCAAGTAGACACAGGCCTCATTTCCAAATGTGCTAGCCCACTCTATCCTTAGCTCTATACCCTTTATTTATTCTTTAGAGGGTCCTTGTGCAGACCACATTGCTTTCTTAGGCACTGGGCTAAACTGTTTGAAGGCCTTGAAAGGCTAAGTTGCAAAGCTGCTGAGCACTGGGTTCAAAGTCTGCCTCTGACACTTAGAAGCTGCACACACACACACACACACACACACACACACACACACACACACACACACACACTCTGAACAAAATTAAATCTACCTGATAGCAATGCTGCTGATTAAATGATATTTTATGTGAAGCCCCCATCAGCATCTGGATGCACTTACCTTATGATAGCTTACAAAACTGAAATACATTGCTCAGACATAAAGAAACAATTTGAGGGTAACAAAAGAAGGCCAGCTGGAGCTGATGCAGTATTTGAACTTCCCAGGTGGCACAGTGGTAAAGAATCTGCCTACCCACTCCAGTATTCTTGCCTGGGAAATCCCATAACAGAGGAGCCTGACGGGCTACAGTCCGTGGGGGCTACAATCTGCGGGATAACAAAGAGCATGACTGAGCACACACACACAGCATAAGAATGAACATCAGTGTCTTCAGAATGAAGGAGTGGTCAGAATGATAGGCAGGAACACGGATGGGTAAAGATCACCTGGGCATTTGCAAGCAACTTAATGATTATGAAGGTCAGGGCCAGGAAATATAAAATTATGGTGTACAAACATGGAAATGAAAATAGCTGTTGTGGAGAGAAAATACTACCCATGCCTAAAATAATCAAGGTATACATTGGTGTTCGGTCCCGTTTTTTTTTTTTTCCTGTTTCCTTGTGTTTCACTAGCCAACAATTTTAATCTCACTACTTCTCCAGCTAATTTGGAAGTTGTTACCTGTTTGTAAAAGAAGTCTCTATTTCCCGTAGATTAATTTTTACCTGCTCAGTGTTTCTCTGATTCATCACATCAAAATCAAAACATGTTATTCGTGAAATATGACATTACGATAGGACCTACTTTTCTAATACATGCCAAAAAAAGTGCCTGAAAATGTCTTACTTGCATATAAAGTAATTCTAGTCTATATTTTTTTATTTAAAAAATATTTATTTATTTGGCTGCACCAGATCCTAGTTGTGGCATGTGGGATCTTTCAGTTGTGCCTTGTGGGGTCTAGTTCCCCAACAGGGATTGAACCCGGGTCCCCAGCATTGGGAGTCTTAATTTTAAAAGGAGAGTATGTTTCAAAAACCCAACTAGTTAAAAGAATCTCAGAAAAATAACACAAAATGGATTGTACTGTAAACCTCATTTGTAGTTTCTGTTATGTACTGAATATTACACTAGCAATAATTAGGAAGGTTTGAAGATAAATACATTCACAATCTTCCCTTTAAATGCAATATAAGTAGAAAATTTTGCTGTTGCCCAATTAGAGGCTGAGCTGGTAGGCCGATATTTCCTTTTATGTAACAACAGTCATGAGAGAGATTATTGTATAGGGTCAAAAAAAATACAGCAGTAGCTGACAATTGTATTTTTCTATCAGATACATTCCTAATAGCTCTGTATACAACCACTATTAGACCAACCCCTAGCTAGCAGTGTCAGGAAAATTAAAACAGACAGGCACTTCTTTAAGGCACTTGGTACAATTTAGTGTGACTTAATAGGGTCTGTTTCAGGGAGTCTGAATAGAAACATAAACAGTTCCGCCAAACTGTTCAGATCTTATTTGTGTTAGAATCGTCAGTTGCTTTTGATCATGTTGATCCTGGGGTTCTTTAATTTGACTTGCACAGACGTTGGATTCCTACCAGGTATTATCTTGGTTCTCTACATACTTCAGTGATTCTCCGCTTTTACTTCCATCTAAACAAATGCACATCTGGCAAGAAACCAATGAAATAACAGGGTTCCTCAAGTTGGTATTCTATGCACATCTTTCCAGGCATGTCTTTCACTTACTATGGGTGTCTTCTCTGTATCCATTTTTAGGGATCATGTATGTTATTGCTGTTGTTCTTGTTCAGTCACTCAGTCGTGTCCAGCTCTTTGCAACCCCATGGACTGCAGCATGCCAGGCTTCCCTGTATTTCACCATCTCCTGGAGCTTGCTCAGACTCATGTCCATTGAGTCAGTGATAACATCCAACAATTTCATCCTCTGTTGTCCCCTGCTCCTCCTGCTTTGAACCTTTCACAGCCTCAGGGTCTTTTCTAATGAGCTGGCTCTTTGCATCAGGTGGCCAAAGTATTAGAGCTTCAGCTTCAACATCAGGTCTTCCAATGAATATTCAGGACTGATTTCCTTTAGGATGGACTGGTTGGATATCCTTGCAGTCCAAGGGACTCTCGAGAGTCTTCTCCAACTACAAAGTTCAAAAGCATCAATTCTTCAGCGCTCAGCTTTCTTTACAGTCCAACTCTCACATCCATACATAGCTACTGGAAAACCATAGCTTTGACTAGACAGACCTTTTTAAACAGCCCTGAAAGAAATCTTGCCTCTATAAAAATTACAAATGGAGACAACATACTTTCCATCTGAATAGAAGAGAAATCTGATAATTTTTCCTATCGTATGCTACTTCTGTTTTAAATGTTTAGAACAAAGATTAATTTCACTTTTATTGCACTGTCTCTTCAGCTGCTTAAAACAGTTTAGGGTACATATCCCGACTGGGAAGCTTTCCATAGCAACAAGATATAAGAAAGGGCACAGCTTTCTTTTGCATTTTCTAGGCTAAATGGGTATGAGCTACTTGGATTCTGGCCTTTTAAATGCACCCCTGCAACATTCACAGATGAGGCAACACCCCAAATTTATTGTGTGTGCCTCTAAATCAACTGAGCCAATTATTTTTTATTTTCAAACTATATTTTAATTACAACCAGTGTTAAGACTGCAAGGAGATCAAACCAGTCAATCCTAAAGGAAATCAACCCTGAATATTCATTGGAAGGACTGATGCTGAAGCTCCAATACTTAGAGAAATGCAATGTGATTAAGGAAGCTGATCTCTCTCTCTCTCTCTCTCTCTGTCTCAGTTTCTCTGTCTGTCTCTCTCACTAGTTCACCTATATGACCCCCAGGATTTGAATCATTCTATAACTTGGTGAGTAAAGGAAGCAGTGAGGTAGAGTGTGTGTATGTCAAGGGAAATAGAGGCCACTGTTGATGAGCCATGTTTATTTCCCATGCTGGGATAAAGGTCACAGGTTCTAAAATCTCAAACCTCACTGCTGTTGGGTTATTTTCCCTCCTGCATTAGACATTTTATCTTCCATGAGCTGAGAAGCCTCACCAACTATAGTAAGAGGTTAATGACTAATTAGGCATTTTTTAAAGCCTGGTGACTCAGTGGTAAAGAATCCCATCTGTGAATGCAGGAGACGTGGGTTCCATCCATGGGTTGAGAAGATCTCCTGGAGAAGAAAATGGCAACCCACTCCAGTACTTTGGCCTGGGAAATCCCATGGACAGAGGAACCTGGCAGGCTGTAGTCCATAAGATAGCAAAAGAGTCAGACATAATTTAGCTACTAAACAACAACAACAAAAGCCTGAAAAGTCACCTATCAACTAGCCATAGACTCCTGGGTTCAACAGTGTGGCCAAGAAATCCAGATTCAATGCTCATACAACCTGGTGTTCTTTGGAAGAGTAATTCTTGAAAGGCAGGGCCTGGATAACAATATTTTAAAAATGAGTAATTGTACTTATTATCAAGGAGATGGGAAAGAATAAGCCCTAATTTTCAGTATTTGTGAATCAAAGGAATATGTGTTACTCCAAGGTAAGGAGCTAATAATATGTCTAGAGAGTGATGCTTTAGAAATCTGGCACCAAATTTCTATATGTTTGCAAAAATGCATACCTTCCACAATCCACGTTTATACAGCTCTGGTTTGGCCTAGGTGCCTATTACATATTTGTTGATGTTTTCTTACCTTGTGTTGTTGATGCTGTTTTGTTTTTATATGAAGGACTCCCAAAGTACAAGGTTCTATTTCATGTTTCTCATGAAATATCTGTTTACTTAAACATGAAAGTCTGTTAAGAAACAGAGAAAGAACATGGGAACACCATATAATAGGGAAGAAAATTTGACTCTACACAGATATGCATGTTCTCAACTTAGTTTTAGCTGTTTTTATTAAACACTGAATAGATACAAAAATTTAATTATAATGTGTACATAAGGTAGAGTGAATTACAATAAAACTTATCACCATGTGCCCACCACTGAAAATAAGGAATATGGAGTGTTTGGGGCAAATTTAAGGGCCTCTATGCATCACTCCATGATGTCATCCTGCTCTTAGAGGGAACTACCACCCTGAATTTTTGATTATCCTTACCATGCTTTGACACACATGTTGATATTCTCACACAGTGGGTGATTTAGTCTTGAATGTTCTGAGTTAATATAAATGGAATCACTGTCTGCATTCTTCTGCAGCTTGATTTTTTCACTCAATAATATCTTCTGAGATGCATCCAACTTGATGTGTGCAGTGATATTTTATTCTTTTCACTGATGTATAGTACTGTTATATTCTAACATTTAAAAATATATATATAAGATGGAAAATTGGCTGTTAAAAAATACATCTTTAGTATCTGATGTTTGAGAGAACTGCTAGCTTTATTTCCATTTAGCCATTGACTCAACTTTATACTTCCCCTGGAGAAAAAGGAAGGATACATTATTTATTAGTGCTAACAAAGAATTAGAAATTATTTCGTTCGATTATCTGACTTTTGTGTAAGGTACCTGAATTCTAGGTAGATGAAGAGACCCATTCAAGATTACAGAACACTTGGGGGTTTGGGCATCTAACCTCAACCTCCATTTCATACCTCCTCAAAAGAAAAAAGACTTACCCTCTGCCATTCTCTTTTACCTTCTCTTTTCTTCAGGAATAATTCATCAAGATACTAAAAGCAAGATTGTATCTAAGTGACCACAAATTCTGATTTTCAGAAAAAAATACAATGATTTTTCTATACTTGGCTAATTTTCACTGTGTGGAAATTGATAGGACACAAAGCCCACTTGATACCATAGGAGCCCAAATGTCAAATATTCACTTTCAACACTTCCCTTGCAGCCAAGCCTTGGTACACAGGCATCTTTAATCTGTCAATACCTAAACTCTTAACTTTGAATTGGGAGAGAATACCTTAAATCCTTTATTGTTGGTGGCAACAACACCTAATTTTCAGAAGTGTTCAGGGTAGATTTTTGTTGTTTTTGAGAATTTGCTGTTTTGTCTGACTCTTTGCCACCCCATGGACTGTAGCCCACCAGGCTCCACTGTCCATGGGATTTCCCAGGCAAGAATACCGGAGTGGGTTGCCATTTCTTTCTCCGGGGATCTTCCCCACCCAAGAATTGAACCCACATCTCCTACATTGGCAGGCAGGTGCTTTACTACTGAGCCACCTGGGAAGCCCAATGGCAAATAAGCCCTACATACACTCAAATAAAAGAGAAGTATGAGTTAATGTGGTAAAAATTTCCATATTAGCTGTCAGCTGTCATGTATAACTATCGCAAGTTCCACATGGATTCATGAGCATTTTTAGGGCCACAAATTAGAACATGAAGAGCAACAAGGAAAAGGATGTTCAGTATTACTAAGAAATGTTATTTCCTGATGTAACGCTATATTTCCCTGATAGTATCTGAGAACTCTTGGACATGTTAATTTCTCTATTCTTACACCTAAGTTCTTTGGCTGCCCCAACTGTCCCTGGGCTCTGAAGCAACGACTCTCACGTTGGCAGGGCCACAACACACAAACATTCACAGCCTTGGGAACAGGCACCTTTCGTTTCAAAGATGGAGAGCAAGAGATGTGAACAAGTGCTTTCCCAGGGCCTAAAGAGTGTCAGCTTCAAGAATGGATGTTTATAACTCCTACACTGCCAGCCCTGAGCACCAGATCCCATATATCAGGGATGCATGGACATTCTTTAACGTGTGTGTGGTGGGGGGTGGGGGGGAAGAAGTGGAGCCCTCTAAAGGGCAGGACCCAGGGCAGGGGTTGCTCTGTTGCTCTGGCTTGGATGTGAAGGCAGCACTCTTCAGGACACTGTTGAGAGTATGGCAGCAGTTACATGAAAGGACACCTGCCTGGGGCTTCCCTGGTGGCTCAGTGGTAAAGAACCCACCTGCCAATGCAGGGGATGAGAGTTCGATCCTTGTTGCCGAGGACCCCACACACCATGGAGCAGCCAAGCCTGTGCACCACAACTATTAAGCCTGTGCCCCTCAACAAGAGAAGCCACCGCAACGAAAGGCCTGCACACTGCAACTAGAGAGTAGCCCTCACGTCCTGCACCTATGGCCTAAGAAGCAGCCATGACTGTGATGCCCTTCCCAGACTGGCTCTGTGGTCCTGCTTACTGCTTAGTCTCTCTTTATCCTTTATTTATAGTCTTACACCCACCTTCCTTGTGGTTGGTTATCCATCTCACAAACATGGAAACTTTTCTATGGGGTTGGCCAAAAGTTCATTCGGGTGTTTTGACACAGCTTATAGAAAACCCAAACAAGCTTTCTGGCCAACCCAATACTGAAACCCACCAGGGTTTTGCACAGGTTCGATAAAATCCCAATGTTTTGCAGATGCTGGATGTACTTTTGAATTTCTAGATCACAAAGTCCAAGCAACAGGATTACTTGTATTGCAGGCTAGATTAGCTAGAAAGTCTCTTTTTCCTCCTGGTAAATAGGTGTGGAGAAAGAAAATTTCCCTGGAATTTTTCTGTGTTTCCATAGTCTTTGAGGTCTCTTCAGGGGATTTTGAAACGTAGCCATCTGTCTAGTTAATTTCCCTGATCTGAAAGAGTGCTAACTTCTCTTACCTTCTCAGGTGGAACTAGTTACAACTCTAGTAGGTCCCCAGGCTAAGCCCACGGTGTCTTGAAGACAGGAGTGCTAGGTCCCTAGATTTTTGCATTTCAAAGAGAAATGGCCCCAGAAGGCATTTGGAAAGATGCTCAACATTGCTAATTATTAGAGGAATCAAAAACAAAACTATAATGAGAAACCACTTCATACCAGTTAGAATGGTCATCATTAAAAAATCTACTATGGAAAACAGTGTGGAGGTTCCTTAAAAAGCTGCAAATAGACC
>ML660812.1:2262656-2274133 GCA_007570785.1 Antilocapra americana | reverse complement strand
CCATGGTGATATCATAACAATGTATGGCTAAAACAATAATTAAAAAAAAAAAATCTACAAATGACAAATGCTGAAGAGGGTGTGGAGAAAAGGGAACCCTCCTATCCTATTGGTGGGAATGTAAGTCGGTACAGCCACTATCAGTATGAAGTTTCCTCAGAAAACTAAAAATATAGCTAGCATATGATCCAGCAATGCCTCTTCTAGATATACATATACAGTTTCATATATCTGGATAAAACTGTAATTCAAAAAAGATGCAGGCACCTCTACATTCAGAGCAACACTATTCACAACAGCCAAGACATGGAAGCAACCTCAAAGTCCATCAACAGAAAGTGAAAGTGAAAGTCACTCAGTCGTGTCCTACTGTTTGCGAACCCATGTTGCAGCCCGCCAGGCTCCTCTGTCCATGGAATTCTCCAGGCAAGAATACTGGAGTGAGTAGTTGTTCCCTTCTCCAGGGGATCTTCTCAACCCAAGGATCAAACCCAGGTCTGCATTGCAGGCAGGTTTTTTACTATCTGAACAGATGAATGGATATATAGATGTGGTACATGTATATCACAAAAAGAACTGCCATAAAAAAGAATTAAATTATGCCATTTTCAGCAATATGGATGCAACCAGAGATTATCATACTAAGTGAAATGAGTCAGAAAGAGAATGACAATGATATCACTTATATAATGGAATTTCAAATATGACACAAATGAACATATCTATGAAACAGAAACAGAATCACAGACAAAGAGAACAGATTTGTGGTTACCAAGGGAGAGGGGGTTGGGTGAAGGCTGGAGTGGGAAGCTGAGATTAGCAGATGAAAGCTTTTATAATATAGAATAGATAAACAAGGTCCTACTGTACAACTCAGAGAACTATATTCAATATTTTGTGATAAGCCATAATGAAAAAGAATACACAAAAAAGAATATATATAAACTGAGTTACTTTGTTGTATAGCAATAATTAACATATCACTGTAAATCAACTATACTTCAATTAAAGAAAAAAAGAGGAACGGCCCCCAGAACATAGAGAATTCTCAAGTTCACAAAAGCAAGGACACCTAGTCTCTCAGGCTTCTGGAGAAATGTATTAACATACAAAAGCATGGAGTAGGTGGGAAGGGGATGGGGGTGGAGGGGGACCAGGGACCTCTCATCACTCATCACATCCCCTCACAGAGAGTGCAGCAAGAAGGATGGATGACGTTACTATTTACTATGAGGTGTTTAATATGAAATTTCTCTCTGATTCAGAACACCCAATATGTTTATGTAGGATAAATTAGATAAGGATGAATATTAACAACTGAACCATGAGATCCAGGCAGGGTCTGTCAAATGCCTTTTCAGACCCCCTACATCAAAATCACAAGGAGTAGGGATGGTGGTGAAGGATAAGAGGAGTAGGGGGTCATGATATTTAATTAGGAGCATTTTGAACCTTACCTCAAATCGATCAGAATATCTTGGTAGGGGACCCTGAAATATGCATTCCAACCAATACTCATCCGCTTTCCCAGCAATTCCTTTGCCCCTGCCCCCCAAATACAAAAGGGACAAGACTTTTAAGAAAAAGTTTATATGAAGACAGTGGTTCTCAACCTGGGATCTGGGCCACTTGGTGTTCCCTGGGTCCCTTTCTGCAAGTTCATGAGGTCAAAACTCTTCTGATAAAAATATTTCGACGCTATTTGCCTTTTCCACTTTTATTCTCTTACAAGACTACAGTGGCGCTTTTCAAGGACCACCTGCTATGTGATGGCTTCACTGCTCTGACAGCTCACAGAAAATGTGTTAAGCATTCCTGTGTCCTAAAAAATCCCCAGTTTTAATTTGTTAAGTATGACACAAATAGCAACATTAATAAAGGCACGTTGGAGCCCTCAATAAGGTTCAAGAATGTAAATGAGTCCAAGACAAATAAACCTTTAAGAACCACACTCCTAAACTGTGTTGGACCTAGAGATTCATTCTAGCTGGAAGGCGTTTGCACTCAGATTAGCTGAATACATTGAGTTTTTAATTCGTAAATATACTGGGGAAACACTTTGCAAATTAGAAATGTTTAATGCCAGTGGGGAACAGGCAGACCTCATTTTATTTTGTTTCATATATATTACATTTTTTTATAAATTCATGGGTTGTGAGAACCTTGTAAGTCTATCATTGTCATTTTTCCAACAGTATTACATTTTAATTAAGGTAAGTACATTGGTTTTTTTGGACCTAATGCTATTGTATACTTAATAGACCACAGTACAGTGTAAACATCATAACTCTTTTATGTACTAGAAAACCAAGAAATTCCTGTGACTTGCTTGATTGCAATATTGACTTTATTATGACATTTTGGAACCAAACCCACAATATTTTCGAGGTCTGCCTGTACTCTGTTACCTCTTCACTTTCTATTGTTAAACAAAAGGATTAAAAACTTCTGTACTCCTTTTTGCCTAGGTCACTGTTTGCCTAGATTGGAGTGAATGTTCACTAAAAGTCACTGTGATCAGTTTCAACGTGGTTGGTAACTTTTAACAATAATAAACCACTGATAACTTGTGTGTATGTAACTCCAGGTTAAGCAGGAAACCTTTATATTTCAATCCTTATTAGTGGCCATCTTTCCAAAATGCAGCAACTTCTTTTCTTAGAAGGTAAATAAAATATCATTTAGTTCTTATTAATCCAAGTTCTGTCTGTCTTTCCGGACACACTTTTAGCACTCAAATTCCCGTTTTTTCCTTTCTTCTTGGCTACAGCACATGGCTTGTGGCATCTTAGTTTCCTGATCAGGGGCCGAAGCTACACCCTGGCAGTGAAAGCGAGGAGCCCTACCCACTGCACCATAGGGAAGTCCCAGAACTCCAATTCTTAAGCTGGAACATGACTGCAGAAGACAAAGATGGGTTGGTGGTACACTAGCATGGAGCCATGGTCTTATTCTGCTAAGGTTTTCTAAATAGAATAGCTTTCTCTCTTATAATTTTCCCCTAAAAGCAATTTGAATTAGAAACTAAGGTCGTGGCATCTGGTCCCATCACTTCATAGCAAATAGATGGGGAAACAGTGGAAACAGTGTCAGACTTTATTTTTGGGGGGCTCCAAAATCACTGAAGATGGTGACTGGAGCCATGAAATTAAAAGACGCTTACTCCTTGGGAGGAAAGCTATGACCAACCTAGATAGCATAATAAAAGGCAGAGACATTACTTTGCCAACAAAGGTCCGTCTAGTTAAGGCTATGGTTTTTCCAGTGGTCAAGTATGCATGTGAGAGTTGGACTATAAAGAAAGCTGAGCACTGAAGAATTGATGGTTTTGAACTGTGGTGCTGGAGAAGACTCTTGAGAGTCCCTTGGACTGCAAGGATATCTAACCAGTCCATCCTAAAGGAGATCAGTCCTGGGTGTTCATTGGAAGGACTGATGGTGAAGCTGAAACTCCAATACTTTGGCCACCTCATGTGAAGAGTTGACTCATTGGAAAAGACCCTAATGCTGGGAGGGATTGGGGGCAGGAGGAGAAGGGAATGACAGAGGATGAGATGGCTGGATGGCATCACCAACTCGATAGACATTGGCTTGGGTGGACTCTGGGAGTTGGTGATAAACAGGGAGGCCTAGCAAGCTGCAGTTCATGGGGTCACAAAGAGTCGGACATGACTGAGCAACTGAACTGAACTGAATAGTAACTTGATCCACTTTGTATTTTTCTTATTTAAAATAATTTCACATTATTATAATCTATAAAAGTTACCATATGCCCAGAATATATTCCCATCTGCATGCATGCTCAGTCACGTCCAATTTTTTTACAATCCCATGGACTGTAGCCCACCAGGCTCCTCTGTCCATGGGATTCTCCAGGGAAGAATACTGGAGTGGGTTGCCATTTCCTCCTTCAGAGGACCTTTGTGACCCAGGGATTGAACCCTAGTCTCCTTCATTGGCAGGCAGATTCTTTGCCACTGAGCCCCTTGGGAGGGTAAAAGGAGATTCAGTGGAGTTCATTAAAACCTTTAACTGGGTTCTATACATTTTAAAATTTAATTTTAATTTATAAAAACTATGTTTTGAAAGTTAAGCAATTTCTCCAATCTACTTTTGTTACTAATATTTGAAATTTCTGAAAAATATTTAAAAAAATGCCCATCAACTGACGAATGGATAAGAAAGCTGTGGTACATATACACAATAGAATATTACTCAGCATTTAAAAAAAATTCATTTGAATCAGTTCTACTCAGATGGACGGAACTGGAGCCCATTATCCAGAGTGAAGTAAGCCAGAAGGAAAAACAACAATACAGTATACTAATGCATATATATGGAATTTAGAAAGACGGTAATGAGAACCCAACATGCGAGATAGCAAAAGGAACGCAGATGTATAGAACAGACTTGTGGACTCTGTGGATGAGGGCAAGGGTGGGATGATAAGGGTGAATGGCATTGAAACATGTTAATTATCATATGTCTAATCAATCGCCAGCCCAGGATTGATGCTCGGGGCTAGTGCATCGAGATTTCCCAGGGGGAGGGAATCGGGAGGGAGGTGGGAGGGGGGCTCTGGAGGGGGAGCATATGTAAACCCATGGTGATAACATGTCATTGTATGGCAAAACTAATTTAAAAAAAAGTCAATGTATGGCAAAACCAACACAATAAAGAAAATTAAACAAAAAACCTCAAATCCACAGTCACTAAGACAGTATGGTACTGGCACAAAGACAGAAACATAGATCAATGGAACAGAATAGAAAGCCCAGAGATAAATCCACGCATCTATGGACACCTTATCTTTGACAAAGGAGGCAAGAATATACAATGGAGAAAAGACAACCTCTTTAACAAGTGGTGCTGGGAAAACTGGACAGCCACTTGTAAAAGAATGAAACTAGATCACTTTCTAACACCATACACAAAGATAAACTCAAAATGGATCAAAGATCTAAGCATAAGACCAGAAACTATAAAACTCCTAGAGGATAACATAGGCAAAACACTCTCCGACATAAACCAAAGCAGGATCCTCTATGACCCACCTCCCAGAATATCGGAAATAAAAGCACGAATAAACAAATGGGACCTAATTAAAATTAAAAGCTTCTGCACAACAAAGGAAACTATAAGCAAGGTGAAAAGACAGCCTTCAGAATGGGAGAAAATAATAGCCAATGAAGCTACGGACAAACAATTAATCTCAAAAATACACAAACAACTCCTGCAGCTCCATTCTAGAACAATAAACGACCCAATCAAAAAGTGGGCCAAAGAACTTAACAGACAGTTCTCCAAAGAAGACATAAAAATGGCTAACAAACACATGAAAAGATGTTCAACATCACTCATTATCAGAGAAATGCAAATCAAAACCACAATGAGGTACCACTTTACACCAGTCAGAATGGCTGTAATCCAAAAATCTACAAGCAATAAATGCTGGAGAGGATGTGGAGAAAAGGGAACTCTCTTACACTGTTGGTGGGAATGTAAACTAGTACAGCCACTATGGAAAACAGTGTGGAGGTTACTTAAAAAGCTGCAAATAGACCTGCCATATGACCCAGCAACCCCACTGCTGGGCATATACACTGAGAAAACCAGAATTGAAAGAGCCACGTGTACCCCAATGTTCATCGCTGCATTGTTTACAATAGCTAAGACATGGAAACAACCTAGATGCCCATCAACTGACGAATGGATAAGAAAGCTGTGGTACATATACACAATGGAATATTACTCAGCATTAAAAAAAAAATTCATTTGAATCAATTCTACTCAGATGGACCGAACTGGAGCCCATTATCCAGAGTGAAGTAAGCCAGAAGCAAAAACAACAATACAGTATATTAACACATATATATGGAATTTAGAAAGACAGTAACGAGAACCCAACATGTGAGACAGCAAAAGGAATGCAGATGTATAGAATAGACTCGTGGGCTCTGTGAATGAGGGAAAGGGTGGGATGATATGGGAGAATGGCATTGAAACATGTTAATTATCATATGTCTAATCAATCGCCAGCCTAGGATTGATTCTTGGGGCTGGTGCATCGAGATTTCCCAGGGGGAGGGAATCGGGAGGGAGGAGGGAGGGGGGCTCTGGAGGGGGAGCATATGTAAACCCATGGTGATATCATGGCATTGTATGACAAAAACAATAAAAGGGAGGGGAAAAAAATAAAAAAATAAAAATTCCCTCCAACAGCAGAATTAAACACACAGTCTGCAAGTCAAATTCTGTTACCCATTAATGTTTTGACTTGGTCTCAGTCTTAGGGGGATTAGAATTCCCCAAGAAATAATGTCCACAATAGTTACATATTGAGAAGACTGTTTTAACAGAGTTGTTGTTGTTCAGTCAATAAGTTTTGTCCAACTCTTTGCGACCCCATGGACTGTACCCTGCCAGGCTCCTCTATCCTTGGGATTCCCCAGGCAACAATACTGGAGTGGGTTGCCATTTCCTTCTCCAGGGGATCTCCCAACTCAGAGATTGAACCTGGGTCTCCTACAGTGCAGGCAGATTCCTTACTGTCCGAGCCACTAGGGAAGCCTGAACTCAAGTCCATTGAGTCAGAGATGCCATCCAACTATCTCATCCTCTGTTGCCCTCTTCTCCTTAACACTCAAAATTCTCTAACGTTCAGAGCAAGTGTGTACAGAGGCTTAACAGAGTCACAAAATAGGTATTTGCAAGAAGGATTGTTTTGCATTTGGCAGATTTTGGATGAGGGTGAAGTATTGGCTTATTTTTCTGCTCTTTAAATCAGAGGTCCTAAGCTTTTCCTGGTGAATGTGGACATGGTTGTTCTCACAGACTCCCTTTTTGTAGGTGCAGTGTGTTGGGGGGGGGAGTTGGACAGAGATAAGAAGTTGATAAGAGCAATACTGCCAATATTAGGGTAGGGACAGCTCTGGAGAGGCTGGAGGGACAAGCAGGAAGGACTTCAGATCTACCATAGGTCACTCTGGACTCCACTTAACTCTGTGGTACCCGAGGGATAGCGTAGATGCTAGATGCTCCATCTCCATGCTGCCTGGACTGTCCCAATTAAATGTCCTAAACTGCGTTATCCAACAGAAAGGAACTTGTAACCAGAGATTTGGACTCAATGATGATATGAGATGAGAAGGTTGTGACTTTGTCAGGAATGGAGTGGGAATAGAGGTGAGAAGACATGTAAGACAGTGCTCCTGGCCTTGATTTTTGTTCAAATTAACAAAAAAGGTGATGAGAGGGAAGAATAGGATTGGGAAACAAGGCAGTAACTAGGAACTTTCTAAAATAAATAAAGTCACCACACATATACAAAAGGCAAAAGTGTTGATGAGCTTGTTTCATTATTTTGATTAGAGAGTATTTTGGTGTCAGTGCTCTGAAAGGTAATGTTGTTGTTGTTTAGTCGCTGTGTCTGACTCTTTGCAACCCTATGGACTGTAGCCCACCAGGCTCCTCTGTCCATGGGATTTGCCAGGCAAGAATACTGGAGTGGGTTGCCATTTCGTTCTCCAGGGGATCTTCCCGACTTAGGGATCAAACCTGTGTTTTCTGCATTGGCAAGCGGGTTCTTTACTATTGAGCCACCAGGGAAGCCTAAAAAGATAATGTTGGTTATATCTTATTTTGTAGCACACATTTGTACATTTCTGTGTGAATTCAGTTGTATGCTCTGGAAACCATAAATCAGTGATGACACTGGCAAAGCTTTCAGAACGGAGATGCAGGGGTTTCTATGCACTGGCCCTAAGGCAGTTGTTTAAATAGTGCTTTGCATAAAAGTATCCCAGCACTACTGAGAATGTACTGTTCCTCTGCCTGGTCAGCAGGTTGCACAGAACTCCTTTGCTTTGTTCTGGAGCTGTTTCTTGCTTGCAGATTGCTTGAGAACCTAGTCTGGCTCTTCAGTGATCACACATGACCTAGCAGCAGATGCACTGGCCCTGTGATTCTGCTGAGATTCATGATCCTAAACCAGCCTTATTTGATTATTCTAATCAATGAGGGATAGAGAGACAGGCAAAGAGGGAAAAAAGTGGGAAAGACACAATTGGAGATTTACTTAAAAGGACCAGCTACTCTCTCTGTCTCCTATTATTTTTGGCTGTACTGCCTGGTCTTTGTTGCCACACGGGCTTTCTCTAGTTGTGTTAGTGGGGGCTACTCCTCTTTGCAGTATGCTGGTTTCTCATTGTGGTAGCTTCTTTTGTTGTGGAGCACAGGCTCTAGGGTGCATGGGCTTCAGTAGTTGTGGCTCCTGGAATCTAGAGCATAGACTCAGTAGTTGTGGCGCACCGGCTTAGTTGCCCTGCGGCATGTAGGATCTTCCTGGGTTAGGGATCGAACCTGTATCTCCTGCATTGGCAGGCAGATTCTTAACCACTAGACCATCAGGGAAACCGAGGCAAGCTACTCTTCATCACATCATTCACTGTAGTAATAGAAAACACAGGGAGCTCAGCTTGGTGCTCTGTGATGCCCAAGATGGGTGGGATGGAGGTGGGGAGGGAGGGAGGCTCAAGAGGGAGGGGATATATGTATACTTATGACTGATTCATGTTGTTGTATGGCAGAAACCAACGCAACAATGTAAAGCAATTATCCTCCAATTAAAAGTAAATTAAAAAGGAAGACAACATACTGTTTTAAAAAACATCAGGCACATTCGATATTTTAAAATAAATTAAAAAATAATAAAATAAATCATATGGGAATGAGATTTCACTTAGACCTCTCAGAGATGAGATTATTGCTTTCCTTCTGGCCTGGGTGAAATCATGGAAATGTTCATTTCCCTAACTTTTTTGCTTGCCTTCTTTCCTCTTTCAGATAACAGGACAGCCTGACTTATCAGTATAAAAAATATTTCTGTCAGTTTCCAGAGAACACAGAGTAAGTGTAAAAGGAGAGCAGTTATGTCAGCCTGCTCTTTTAACCTAAGCCTAGATACCCAGAACTGCACTGAATTAAAAAAAAGAAAAAAAGTTGCAGGCTGTCACGCTAAGTAACAGTTGATAAGATACAAATATCTTAGCACATCATATAACAGGCAGATTGTACCTTTTGACAGGCAGTAAGTAGAAACCTCACATAAAAATATTTCATTGAATGTATTAAGATGGAAAACATGACATTAGGTGGGTGGAAGAAAAATACTTGCTATAGCAAGACACAGTTTTCCTTCAGTAGGAAAAGTCTACAGTTCAAAGTAACAGTCCCAACAGATATCATGTCTTCATTGAATGTGGTGCTAACATGATCTACTCATTTCCCCAAATAAAACCTCCATCACCACTGGCTTTTGAGCTATTTTTAGTTATAAGAAGGGGCAACATAGAAGAGTTTTTAGGCACCAGCAAAGTCTTCATTGTTTCAAATATTTGAGAAATTTAATTTTAAAATTAGAATGGTGTTCATGTGTTAATTCAGAATCCTGAACAGAACTTTACAGTAGAAATTAACATCCCACTGGGAGCCACTATAGATGCTTCTGGTATGAGGTGAATCTTCAACTCTCATTATAGGAGAAAATTCTAAATACAGAATTTAAAATTACGTGGTTTTGAGGAATGATTTTAAAATAGTAAGTTAACCCATTTTCTGTAGAAGTGGGGAGTTCATATGTAAACCATGGTGATATCATGTCATTGTTTGGCAAAACTAATAAAAAAAATGTTTAATACAAAAAAAAAAAGAAGTGGGGAGTTCAGATGTAGGTGATATTAAACTTCAGAACCTTGCAGAGTCTCAGCATATTGGCTGTTAGGCATTAACTTTGTATTCCTGAAGGTCTCCACTCCTCTGCTCACTGTAATTATAGTTATTGATAGATGACGGCAGGAAGAATTACACTCAGAGGGTTTATAGGCAAGGGGACCTCACATAGCTGGCTGCCTCTGGAAATCAGAAATAGTGACATGTTTGTTTCCTAATAAGGGTACTTAGGCAAGAGATTTCCATGAACAAAAATCACTTTTAATGTCACCCACTGTTTCCCCTGTTCACTTCTGTTTTAGCCTGTTTGGTGATTCTTGCTCATGCTCTCTGGACTTCTCATTATGCTTTCTTTGCTCACTCTAGGATTTGAAATAATTCTTACTGTACCTGAGATTACCTGCCTGGCAAGACCCCTCCCCTGCCACCAGCACCTCTAGGTGCTACCTGTTCTTTTTCAATCACTTCAAAATGTAAATTCTTTGTCACTGCAAGTTACTATTCTCTGTATCCAATTATTACTATTGTTTTACATTATCCTCACTTCTTTTTTTTTAATTTTATTGGAATACAGTTGCTCTACAATGTTGTGTTAATTTCTGCTGTACAAAAGTGTGAATCAACTATGTGTATACGTACATCCCCTTCCTCTTGAGCCTTCCCCCCGCCTCTCTAGGTCATCACAGAGCACCGAGCTGATCTCCCTGTGCTATTCAACATGATCTCCCTGTGCTATTCAACAGGTTCCCAGTAGCTATTTTACACGTGGTAGTGTATATATGTCAATCCCAATATCTGAATTCATCCCAACCTCTTCTTCCCTGCCTCTCTGTGTCCACAAGTCCATTCTCTATGTCTGCATCTCTATTCCTGCCCTGCAAATAGATTCATCTGTACCATTTCTCTAGATTCTACATGTATCTGTTAACAAATGTCCGAACTAGATGGACAACGTATGAACCCATAACATTTATGAGTATTTGGGCCGGGATTAGCAGAGGAGCTAATTATTTTAATAGGAAAAAAATCCAGGCTCAGATATTCATGAATAGTGTGGGTTCATACGTTGTCCATCTAGTTAAGGCATTCACGCGCTATTAGCGGTCAGCTAGGGAAGATGAATTTTCTAATCTAAGGGGAAAAAAACCAATCTAATAAAGATATATTGTAAAAAAAAAAAAAGTGTCCCATGGTCAGTAGAGTTGGAAAATACTACTTATTTATGTCTCATTATTAGAGATTCAGAAGTTTGTAGTTTCTCCCAGTATGGGTAAGTTCTATAGTAAAGAGCTATGTATTTAAACCTGATATTTTTTTCTACGCTTATGAACATTAATGAACGTATAAGTCTATGTGCATTTTTTCCCTGACTATGACACCTCTAATGCTCCGTGGAAAACACACTTAGACTCAGGGATCAAACCTGAGTCTCCTGCATTGCAGGCAGATTCTTTACCATCTGAGCCACCAGGGAAGCCCACTTAGAGATACTCTTCCTTAAACCAAAGTAGTGATTCGTTTGATGGTGTAAATTTCAGATACCATCGCGGCACCTTGTATGAATGTTTTGGAATTAGTCTTTCAATACTTCTGAAGTCACACTGTGACTTTCTGTCTTTTCCGCCCATAGGTAGTTGGTTTTCTTATCCAGTTGAATTTATTTTTTTTTTTTATTTTTTTTTTCTATTTTATTCTATTTTATTTTTTAATTATTGTTTTAGCCATACATTGTTATGATATCACCATGG